>JAJKFI010000028.1:10416555-10560867 GCA_029204185.1 Lerista edwardsae | reverse complement strand
ACACACACACACACACACACACACACACACACACACACACACACACAAACACACACGGAAAATAGCAAGGAATATAGCAAAGTCTGAAACTTCCAAGATGGTTTCTCCCAGATTTCTGTGACCCACCTGAAATCAGGTCGAAAATCACACAGTTTGAGAGACACTGAAAAGACACAGTTTGAGAGACACTGAAAAGACACTGTGCTGGAATGAAGAGGGGCAGTTACTCGCCTCTTGCTAAATATAAGAGGGGCACCAATTGAAAAAGTGCCTCTTGGTCCAGTTAGTAGGGTAGCACATGCCAAAACAAACAGAAATGGTGGTGGTCTCATGGGACCACCAATATCATTGGACAATTCAAGCCTCTGTCGGCAATTCCTTTCCTAAGGATTTTTCATTCAGTCAGCGTTTGTGACAGGACCTCCTGAAATTACATTATGGACTAAATGCAAAAGCAGTAATTATGGCTGTATCCCATCATCTGGGATGTAATTCAACATCAGCTTCTTCTTTTTGCATGCTGTTACTAACAGCTGTTTGGATGCCTCATCAGTTATACCATTTCTCAACACCAATCAGATTGATTCAACTGAGCAATTGCATCAAAGTCTGAATTGTAGAATGTGCTTTCTGTGGCAAATTACTACTTGGTTATCACAGCATATTACACTGCCATTGTTATTAGGCAGTCTGGGTTCTAGGACAATAAGCATGTATGCCATTTTTTTTTAAACTGCATCAAACCTGTAGACTCTTGGGATGAGTGGTTAATTTTCTATGCACAGAAAAGCTTTCAGAAGATCAAACTAGGGCACAGTGACTCATTCTATTCCAAATCTATTATTAGCCTCGTTTACATCCTTGTATCTCCAGTGAAGTTCTTTTGTTTTACTTCTACACTGCTGCAAGTCTCTGGGAAATCACCTTCCCTGCTGACAAATCCATGCAAATTGCTACACATTTCTATATTGTGTGGAGAAAACAAAATCTGTTTCTCTATAAGGCACTCACTCCATCATCAGTCCATGATAGAGACTTTTTATATATTTCTTTATTACCATTTCTTAGTTGGGGAAAAGTGAAAATTACCAACCAGCTCTACTGAGATGATCTGTCAGAAAAGCCACAACTTCCGCAGTGTCTGCCAACCGTTGATGGGAAAACAGTGAAGACAGTGGTGACAATGGCCGACAATGTCCCTCAATGGTAACTTGATTTCTGGGCAGACATTTTACCATGATAAATTCACAGGACGCAATCTCAACCTGCGCTGGAACGAACAGGCTGGCTGGTCTGCACCATATTCAACGCAGGTTGTGACTGTGCTGGAGCCTCCACAGGGTAAGGGGATGAATGTACTCTTACCCCTGGGATAGGTGCCAGCCGCCCTGATGGGCTTGCTTGGAACTGCACCTGCTGTTTAGCAGTCACAAGTCCAAGCATGCTGTGTGGCCCGAATCGGGGCTGTGTGGACAGGGGGACGGTGGTTTGGATGCACCCTAGCTGCCACATCCGAACTCCACCCCTTCCCTTTTTTTAGATAGTGTTACAGCCCTGCCCAGTTTGGGCCCCCAATCCCTAACGGACTGTCTTTTGCCATATGAATTAACCTGTTCATTAAGATATTCAGCTGGAGATCTGTTGAATGTGCCATCCTTGAACAAGACTTGATTGGCACGCATCTGGGATAGAGCATTCTTTGAGATAGCCCCCATTATGTGGAACTTCCAACCTGGAGGAGCATAGGAGGGACCCTTTCTCTTTGCTTTAAAACAGGAAGCTCAAAACTCTGCCCGGGGGCCAGATCCAGTCCCTCCCTGATCCATCCCCAGCATGAGCAGCACTTTGCTTTCCACCAGGGATGCCACAAACAGCCCCAAATACAGCTCCCAGGGGTCATCGCAGCCAGCCCCTTCTGGGGTCTGCCACCCCAGCAAGTCAAGCTCCTGGTGTCCTGCGCATGGGCAGCTGGCTGCGATGACACGTTGGAGCTGTAGTTGGAGTTGTTTGTAGCATCCCCAGGAGAACACAGTATTGTTTGCGCCAGGAACCATTTTCCTTGCCACAGGGAAAATTTGGTGTTTGGAAACTGCTGCTTTAAAACATGCTCAATGTGTATCTATTCTATGAGACTCCAAGTTGTTGCCTGAAAGCTGTTTGCCTGGATCTGCTACAGCTGGTCTACTGTATTTTTACTTGTCGATTATTTCACATTGCTAATTTGCTTTTATTGAATACGTGCAGTTTTCATTAGCCAGCTTGGTAGCAATTAGTGAAAGACAGAAAAGAAATCAAAGAAAAAAAATCATGAATCCACTTTGGAAAAAAAATGTTTTCCTGTTCTTTTTTCTCTTACATTTAATAATCTATTTTCAGTGTTCAGGGTTGCGCTTGCCTGCAAGTACATCTCTGTCCTCACTGACTTTTTCAACGCTTTTTAAATTAGGACCATCTCTTATTTTTAATTAGGCTATTTTTCCTCAACTTCCACGCCATTAAGAAAGAAGTTAAATTAAAGCAAACGTCTAAAAAGTCTGCTTTCATCAACCCACATATCTTCAAAATTACTTATCCCTGCAAAACATCTGATGAAATATTTTTGTTTGTGTTGTGTTCAACTTTTATAAACACAGTGATTAAAACTTTTCTAAGTTTTAAATGCAATTCTAAATGTAATTGGGATGACTGTAAGCTCTATGAGTAATTTCATTGTATTAGGCACACAACAAAATGATCTTTGCAAAGTTGCAGATTTTGGGGAGATATGCCTGTTGATCTGTCTCCTTCGACACAAGTTTTCTTTGTAGAGAAAAAGGACAACTGGTCTGAAAAATTCTAAATCCTTCAAAATTCACCAGTGGGGGCACAATCCTAAGCAGCACCAGACTGGCGAGGCCAATGGGCTAGCGCCATATCCAGCACTGCTTAGGAGAGGCTGGAGCCACCCGCCACGGCAAGCGTGTGCTCTAGCCTCCCCTATGTGCTCCTCGAATTTGCACCCGCTAAAGAACAGGTGCAGATTCGAGGAGACCACGTGGCCCGAATCTGCGGATATTTGCAGATATTCCGTTATCCATGGATCCCTAAAACCATGGATACTGAAACAATGGATACCAGGGCACATCTGTACACTCTTCTCTCTTTTCCTACTTGCAGGGGAAAGTTTATTATATGGAGTTCCCTATTTTTTATCCATGGATACCATGGATACTAGATATGCCTATTAACAAGGTAGGGGAATATAAAACAAATCTCTTCTTTTTTCACCTTGTTGCAGCAAAACTACTGATGTTCCCCTCTTTAAAAAGGTGTCCCCATTATCCATGGTTTCAGCTATCCATGGGGTGTTCCGGAACACAGTGGATACTGGGGCATGCCTGTACATAATTGCAACTGAACAAAATAACCTGTAAGGAAAGAGTTGAGACTTCCTCGTCATTGTTCCCCGATAGCTGCCCCAGTTAAAATTGTGTGTGCACATGCCACAGCTGCATTTCACTAAAAACAAAATAAAAATGTAAGGACACAACATGCTCACACAACATGCCTTGTTTGACCCTTTGCTCACAGCTAAGTTTGAATGCACATTTTAGGATCAACTGTTAGGAAAGAATCACAACCAAGCCCTTCAATATTGTATAAAATCCCTTATCTATGAACAATTAAGACAGTAAATGTTATCTAAAAAAATACATGGTTGGTTGCCTTAAAGGCTAAGATAATTGCCTTTGAACTGACTTACTGCTGGTGGAAAATTCTGAGCTTGCTGGCTGCCACAGACCTTTGCTCAGAGATCCACCAGACAAGACAATCAAAATGACATTCAGCCTCAGGCTTTTTTCCTTTGCCCTGTTCTCCTTCTCCTAAAGAGCTACTTATGTGGCTGACACCAACAACAGCTTGCTTTAAAACTGAGCTATGAAATTAACATGCACAAAAATCTTCTGAGGAAATTCTATTGCAAGGTACACAGGCACCTTTTAGCCGCAGGAAGGCCTACTAATTTGGAAATTCTGCGTGCTGCATTCAGTGTTTGCACACATTCAGTGTTGCTAACTGTACTTGCCATTATATTGGCTTATTAGAACACAACAACACAGGTTTCTCTTAACCTGCATTTGATGGATCTCTGCATACATAGAGTTTTTCATAGTATAACAGTCAAGAATTCTACCACCAAAGAAGAATGTCCCAATTTGCATCTGGCACAATGACACAATCTAAGCTCTGTTACTTGTCGGTGATTCCACAGGCTCACATCTGGGTAGCTGACAGTGTCATGGAGAGCAAGGCACCCTGTGATGTGGCATCACTTGAGGACTTTCAACTGATCAGTATATTATTTCTGTTTATTCCTGTTTAATTCCGGGCATACAATTAAACACATATACTTGGTGCCAGGTGCCACAGGCAGGTAGTTCTCTGGAGACCCATAGGCCACCAGAAAACCCACACAGAGGTAAGTAAAAAGTATTTTTATTATTTTACTCATGCCCGAGTCAAGTCTTGGGAGTGGAGACTTGAGACTCAACCCGAGTCTCGCCACAGTGCCAAATTCCCATCCCTGTCTCTCTCTCAGCACCTCTACCTCGTCTCTCCATCCTGTGGCAGCTCAGATTCATTGCCTAGCACCCTTCAAGGCAACTGTGTCCCTTACATGTTAAAAGCTTCATCAATAGCCATCTTTCTGCTCCTGATAACCCTCTCTGCCCTGGGAGATTTGTGCATTTGGCCCCCTGCAACTGCAACCTCTACAATACCAAGCACTTTGCAAAAAAAGGAACAATGACCTTGGTCTGCAGTGCAGCCTTGTCAAGATCCACCAAATCCCCACCACCCTTCCTTGTCTTTGTCTTGTGTGATGTCAAACTGCTCTGCGCTTAGCAATTGTCTCTAGATTTTCTCTGTTGGCTAGCGGTCTGTGTGTGCATAAGTAAGTAAAGGCTTTTCCTGCTTTTTAACATTTATGGAGGCCTCATTCCACACTTTCTCTTGATATGACTGATTTCTTAGGTCTACTGAAGCAGGGAGACTCCAGATGGATCTCTTCTAGAGGGCCTGTGGAATTGGTCAAAACAGTTTGCGAATTAAATAAATTTGACACACGTATGCTCAGAATCAGTTGGAATACAGAGTTGGGGGCGTCCCATTTTACATGACCAATAGACAATGGTTTTAAAGAATATACCTGAAATATATATGAATCTTTTTACGTTTAATACAGCAAAAATTTGTTTTTGGACTCACTAAAGAATCCAGATGCTGACGGGGTGGAACAACAGAAGCTTCCCTTTCACACATGTTTTGGTCATGCTGTTATAAATGGATTCTGGGTGAAGTAATCAACATTATAAACAGTGGTATTCAGTGATACACACTTTATTCTAAATTATTTACATGCGATATGGGGACTATGTATGGATCAACAGAAGTAGACTCGTTGTGTCCTTACAATGGCAAAAAAGACAAAAAAAGGCAAAATTGGAAAGATAAAAGCCCACCAACCTCTATTCAATGGATGGAAGGTTTATTAAACTTAGCTGTATTTGAGTGAATGGCATATCGATGACAGTTACGGTTGGATATATATGAATCCATATGGAAGCCATTCCTTGAAAGAGCATTTATTTGTTCATGAAGAGTGCAATTCTTATTTTTCACTTCAATGTTTGATAGCCTGTATATCATTTTTTTTTTGTAACTTCACATTTGTGTTATAATTTTTATTTGTGCACAGGTTGTTTTTTGTTAGTTTGTCAAAGAAAATAAAAAATTCTATTAAAAAAGAGTTTGTTCAGTGGGAGAAAGTGTCTCCCACAGTGTAAGTGGATGAAGTGCTTTCACAGCCTGTTCTTAAGCTCACTCTTTGCATGTTGTGCATGGTTCAGACTACAGTACAGAGAGCCATTCTCAGCCACAGCCTTCTCAATGTAGTCTGAACATCTGTACTTTGTTTACTTCCTCCCTACTAATTCCTCTAGCTCCTTGGTATTCAAATGTTTTAGCACTGGGACCCACTTTGTAGAATGGCACGCCTTTCAGGACCCACCAGAAGTGATTTCATAGCTGGAAGAGACATCATCAAGCAGGAAGTGCTGTCAGTGTGACATAATCAAATGACACTCCTGGAATGCAAACTGGCATTCTTGGGCTGCAGCAACTGAACAACCATGAAACATCCATGACAGAAAGCAAGGTTAGAACAAAATAATATGTAAAAGCACGGAACTAAAAACATTTTTTTTTAAAAAACCTCACCTGAAAATGCAAACTGTTAACACTCACAAAGAGTAAGGTCTGCAGGATGGCTGCTCCCAGCTTTCTGCAACCCACATGACATCAGGTCACGACCCAGAAAGTGGGTCCTGCCTCACAGTTTAAGAAACACTTCTCTAGCTTTCTGCCCTCTTTTCTTCTTTCTCTGTACATGAAAATCTTCCTTCTCCCAGGTTCTTCAAGGAAGCCAAGCTAATCTACCTACATCCCTTCTCCCACCCCCATTTTCTTCCTCTTTGCTCCTCCTTCCAAGAAGTTCCTTTGAAGTTCTCTCTCCTCCCTTCTAATTCGCCTTCTAATTGCTTACTTAGGGCTCCATTGTGCATGCATGTTAGTAGTAGAATTCCCCTGACCCATGTTAATGAATGCTTTCCTCAATCATCCTTTCATAGCTGAATTACATAAATATGCCATTAACTTTGACTCAGATTCCCTGCACGTGGTGGCTGCCCCCTTGCGTGTGCATGAAATGTGTGTTTTAAACAAAAAGCATTACTAGTACCTACACAGAGGAACTAGGAACTCTGTGTGGCTACAACACTGTTCTCCAGTTTTACCTGATTGACAGGGCTTCAGTTGATAAGAACTGTGATAAGTAAAGAAACTGTGATAAGAAACAGTCAATTTCCCACTTGCTAAACATAAGAATACTAATGCCACTGAGCTCTTTTTGCATCATTAGAACAAAATTGGATGCTTCAGATCAGGTTACAAGCTAAGCACTTGGCATTTTTCAACAGAAGTAATTTGGATGTAGCCAAACAGCAGCTGATAAGGCTCTAGGAACTTTAGGAACATACACTATCTAATTTAGTAGGATGCCATCATAGACAACATGCACTCTGGCTTCAGAACCTTTTGCAAGAACAAAAGAGAATATGGATGACAATTATGCAATTGGCAGGTATTATGAAGACTTTCGTTTGGCCATGTCTTATACAAATACACTACTAGGAGCCTGACCTTTTTTGTCTAGTTAACAGAGTTGTACTTTCTGCTTGCTTCACTCCAGCTGTAGCCTAACAGCGCGCGTGCGCGCACACACACACACACATATCACACCACATCAGTGCTGAATGCGTTTTCTATGTCAAATATCATGTTTTTCATACTGTGCACAGTTAGAGAAATGTAATAAATTAATGTTTGCATTGTTTTCTAAACACAAACATTTAGTTAACCACAAGAGGGTGCGGACTGCAAAACACTAAATGGTTTCTTTG
This sequence comes from Lerista edwardsae, assembly GCA_029204185.1. Classification (NCBI taxonomy): domain Eukaryota; kingdom Metazoa; phylum Chordata; class Lepidosauria; order Squamata; family Scincidae; genus Lerista; species Lerista edwardsae. Next base: position 10,553,368 of record JAJKFI010000028.1, on the reverse strand, counting down.
AGGGAACGGTTCCATTTTTTAATAATGCACACTTATAATGAGTCAGTGCCTCTTGTATCACTACTAATTAATGCACATTTTTCAGTATCTTCAGATTTGTAAAAAGTTATAGCTTATTTGTGAATATATTAAAGCAACACAAATATTGTTTTTCAGATAAACTCTCTAGTATGCATACTGGTAAACAAGGGAGCTGTAGCTGCTTATTTTACTTCATGTCTATACTTGAAGATCCTTTTTGTGCCTTCAAGTGAATTCATTACCAAAAAAACAGTTGATTACTAGTTTTTGTTAAAAAGCAGTATTCTTAATAACACAATAATTACATTCCATAGTTTGCTTTGCAATCAAACTAATAATGAGCGAAGTGGGAACGAAAAATCTTCATTTTGAAAAACCTGTTACAGCTGATGCATTTTCCTAGTTTAATTCTTCATAGCACATTTACCAATTCAAATTCTTTCTAGATTTGCTGACGTAGAGGAGCAAAGATTCCTTTATACACTGTCATTTCACATCTCTCTACATCTGCATTATACACTTACAGTTTTAGGCATTTCCCCATATCTTTTAAAAAACTAAAAAGAGATAGAGAGAGAAAATAATTAACGTGGGAAAGTCAAAACACTGGAATCAGAAAAGATAACTTTCCTTGAACAGTGGATTATGGAATCAATGCATTTTTGTTTCTTCGTTTCATTTATGTGCAAGTTTACTAGACGTCTTGGGACTGGTTTGAAACCTCCCAATGACGTCAATGGGCCAGTGAAATTAGAGCTAAGCTAGACAGCTGCGCTGCACCGAACCTACTGAGACTTTATTCTTTTCTCACATGGTGACACCCGAGACAGATATTATCAATCAGACACTCCTGGCACAGCAGCAAAGCAGCAGTGTTTCTGCATTCTGTACTGTAAAACTGCAGCAATTAGAACAGGTTGGAGCATCTTTCAAAATATTCTTGCCCAGTGTAATTATTAATAATATAAATTTTGAAGCAGCTTTATTAAAACTGCAAGGCATTTATAAAGTGTAAATGCTGTTGCTAATTACGATCATTCTTTTAAGGAAAAAGGTCCCTGTAGAGACAACTGTAACTTGGCTTTGGAAAAGGTTTTTATTCACTTTCCTTCCTCCAAAGGTATATACCTTCGTTTTCTGCAGGGCAAGATTACAAATTCAATAACACAAAAGAACAATATTATGTTTTTACAAATCTTTAATAAATCTGATTCAAAATACTTTATGATACCATGCAAATATTTCTAAAAGCAACCTCATTTTAGGTTTTTTATAACTATTAAAAATAAAAATAGCCAATATAGCTATGAATGGAAACAATGGCTTTCTCTCAAACTATTGAAATATTGATTTTACAATATTCTCAGATTTAGCACACAATTCTCTTTCCAAAAGAAATGCCGCAGTGTGCTGTATATTAAATTGGTTTTTTATGATCTTGGGAATCGGTTAAAGTGTTATGTAAGGTAGTTTAAACCTGAAGGGCAAGGATTATGGCTGTTCAGCTGCATACCTGTATAAGGCAGTGGGAAAGACTAACACCAACCTCTAAAGTACTATGGAAAAAAAGGACGCCATCCCCAAAGAAGACTATTTCCAGAACCATTTCTTCCACTTGGGAGAAGTTTTCATCAGCATGGTTTTTAATGGATGCAACAGCTTACTTTAAAACTAATCTTTTCCCACAGGAAGAGGAGATTGGAAAGACTACCTAAGACGTAGGAAAATGTGAAGCCTGAGGATAAGGGATCCAAACAGCTACACTACCCAGACAAAATATCCAGGTATTTCTGCAGACAATAAGGGCCAAGCTACACATTATGAACACACACGCTTCTGCATATATCTTTTCTGTTTCTTTTCATTTTTAAAAACCAAAACCACCGCCAAAGCAGCAAATTTCAATGGAAAAGTGGGAAAAGGGTCTTCTAATGCAAGGCCACCCAAGACCTCCTAATGCTTACTTAATGATGTAGCAGTTCCCACTTTCCAGTGTTCTAGCTCAGCCCTCTTGCCCCGTCCTCATTTTCCTTTCCTTTCAGGCCCCTTCTTCCTTTTTCAATCCAGGGAGTGGAAGAAAGAGAAAGAGGATCAATTGAGGCAAGTTTGTGGATAGAGACTGGTACCCCCTCACCAATTTGCTGCCTGAGGCAACCACTTCAGTAGGCCTTATGGATGGGCCAAGTCCTGGCTTAACCCCTTCCTTGTATGGCCACTTTTCATCTAAAATTATGGCCCAATCTTATCACACACTGGACCAGCGCATGGAGCATTTTACGACAGTGGAACACAGTGGAACATACTGCCACCACTACACACCCTGAATTATGCCTGCTAAACAGCAGGCATAGATCTGAGAAGTCCCCTGGCAGTGGTGGAATCTTTCTGGTTTGACTATATCTGGCCATATCTGGTTTGACCCTTAGGGGCTGCTTTTGTTGCAAAAGAATGAATCGGAATATGTAGGTACGTGGAGCTTTCCCCCACAATTTGGCAGCACCTTTTGTACTGGGGAACCAATGTGTTCTTTCATTCCCATTTTATAACAGTGGTCAGAGGAGGGCTTAGAAAGAAGAAAATAACTGAAGAGTGACCACAATCAGAAAGTTTCATTTTCTCTTTCCAATATCTCCTCAAACTCCTCAACTCCACCCAAGTTGGACAAGCACCTGGAGGCCACACTTGAATTAAGCCCCTTGGATAAAAAAGTACAGGTATGCTTATTAGCTGCCAATGTCTCCTCTTAACTCCCCAGATCCCTCCCCTCCACCTGGCCAGTTTAGAGCAGTAGTTCTCAAACTTTTCAGCATAAGGTCTACTTTTTAGAATGTCAATCTGCCTGGGACCCACCAGAAGTGATGTCACGGCTGGAAGTGCCATCATTGTGACACCAGAACCTGCTGCTGCTGAGAATGCAACAATAGGTTGGGTTATTTCTCAGCCGTTTTCCAATTTCAAGGTGAATCAAAGAAAAAAAGCCTATTTACAACCTTGACACAAGCAAAACAACCACATACTCTTTCCCCTTTCAAGCATCCCATCTTCCCACATTTTCAATACAGCTGCCCTAGGTACACCTGAAATTGGCTCGCAACTCACAGTTTGGGAACCACTGGTTCAGAGCAAACAGTGGAGGAAAAATAGATGTTGCAAGACGGTGGCAAACTCTTCCCCCCTCGTCCAGCAGTGCAGAAGATAGGCTTGTCACCTACTGTCCAGTCATCCTTTTCATCCTCCATCCTCACTCTTCTGAATGCTAACTTTTCCATTCAAGTGCATGCACACAAACACTTTTCAACTCTCCCCAGGACAATCATTAGGTTTTAGATCCATATTTCTCAGCTGTTTGCAGGCTATCTTCTCTTAAGCTTGCAGCTAAAAGCCTATTCTACAGTTCACAATGAGTAATTGCACATGAGCTATTGATGGCCATAGGGAAAAACGGCTGAAGGTCACTGTGCTATTTTGCCACAGAAAAGACCAACGATGATCTGATGCATTTTCCCATTTTGTCACAGTCAGATAAACCGGTTGTATTGTTCAGAATCATTAGAGTGCAAACACAGCCATACTGAGACCCATTCTTTACTCATTAAGCCGAACACTTAGGAGAAATCGATTAGAATTTCCAATTACTGGAATATGAGATACATGGAACATAAGTCGCATAAAAGTAATCATTAATAAACTAAGGCTTAGCCAAATAAATTTTTGTTCTAAATAGTTCTCCGAACTGGCTGCACACCAAGTTGACAGAAATTGCCTTGTTTTGCATATAAATATGGGTAGAATTTTTAGAATCCAGAAATGTCCTGTATTTGAAAACAAAGATTAGATAGAAGCCTTATATAGAATTACTACTTTAACTAGAAAAATCAGTAGTGAAACCTAAAAAAGATACTGGTCCAGAACAGCTCAGGTCTCTTGTGCCCCAAACAGTTGCTTTAGGATATAGAACCATTTTCTCATTGCTTTTTGAAATATTTTGAAAACATTTTTGTTGAAATGAGGTATACATGCATTCATGCATGTGTGCACTAAATGGTAACAATGCAGTCTCTTCAGTGGAAACTCTTGACTACTCCCAAATTAAAACATTTTAGCCTCCTCACAATAGGAAACTATATTCATCCAAAATGTATCTTTCAAATACATTCATTGACATGATTAATGAGAAGTATTATTTTGAAGCTATCAAAATTAAGATCACCAATTATGCAAATCTGACTGATATGCTTAAACAAATTCTTCTGCTTGCTTCTGAAGAATATGCAATGATGTTGCTCTTTTTACTTACTTGAAATAACAGCCTCCCAAATGAGGACAATTAGAAGGGTAATGTCGACTGGTACGCGTTCCCACTATATAAAAAACTGCTATGAATAGTAGAACTAAGCACAGTTTCTTTATAACCACAAATCCTCTGGTTGCTTCAGTCTGTGGAATTTTTCTTCATCAAAAATACAATTAAACAATGCACTCTTTATCTTAATTTAAAAGCCATTTCTGAGTATGTGAAAATATTTGTCTTCCCATTTTCCATTGTACTCAGTCTCCGGCTTTCTCTCTCCTAAAAAAGAAATTTGAGAGTAGGAGACAGAGAATAACCACAGCTTTCTTTAATGCTGTCTTAAAGGATTAATAAACCTCTGGCTCTAACATGAAGAGATAAAATGGATTTTTAAACTATAATATTACATTAGTGATAGTAGTAGTGGAACTTCATTTATGGAATGAAAGGAAGTCAGCACTTGTAACTTAACATGGAAGTTCCAATGTCCAGCGATGGGCAAGAGGATGAAGTCATGCTGACCATTCAACAGTTGTATAGGTTGCTGTGTTCTGCTCATCTGCCAGCATGACAGCTCTCACCACTAGAAAACTGCCACTAGTGGAAAAGGAGTTTAGGGCCTAGTTAAATGTACATGCAGTATGGCCCGGTAATGTGTGGCTGTTTTTAAACAGTGGCCTGGACTTGAATTGTGAAACAGAGCAGAACGACAACAGGGTTGGGGGAGAACTTTAAAATTTTCTTCTTGCCACAGTTTCTCTCCCAATCACTTCCCTCAGGATGCAATTTTGAACAGAAAGCTTCCATTGAAAGCCAGAGGAAGGCTTTCGTCTGTTTAAAAATAGTGCTAGGACTAGGTACTAGGACTGGGTGCTAGGACCCATTAAAATAGGTGCTAGGACTGGGTAGGGAAGCCCAAGGGCTTCCCTTCTGGTTATCAGCACAACCTCCAATCTAAAAGATTCCACCTTCATTATTCACTTTGGTTGCTTTCTCCGGTGTGCCCCACGATTCAGGCAAATCACTCAATAATGCACTGCACTGACTATGAACAGTGAGAGGTACTTGCTCCATTCACTCACTACACACCCCACCAACTCATATGGACATAAGAACATAAGAAGAGCCCTGTTGGATCAGGCCAAAGGCCCATCTAGTCCAGCTTCCTGTATCTCACAGCGGCCCACCAGGTGTCGCAGGGAGGCATGAGACAACAAGATGCTTGGATCTTGTTGCCACTCCCTTGAACCTGGTACTCTGAAGTAAAACTCAGTAAAACTGAGCTTCAGTAAAACTGAACTCATCCCGACAGGTGGACAAATGGTTCTTCAGTCTCATCCTTTTCATGTGAACAACAACAGAGGCTCTGCCAGTTCTCAGTTATGCATCTCAATTGCTCTCTCACACATGCAATCAAAAACACAGACAAACTTGGGGTGGTGGGAGTATTTGAGGTGCACGAGGGGAGAAAACTCTTTGACAGTTTCTGCTGTGATTAACCTCCTCTCTACCACCCTAAAGAACAGTTTACCTGTGTTCCTGTTTTAACAAAGCAGGTTAGTGGGTGAAGTTAGTGGGCGAAGCCTAGGCCCTCCAACCCTTGTCCAGTTCAAAACACAGTCCGTTAAAATTAGTTGCCTGTCCCTCCCCACACAGAGATACTCATGTTCACACCCCCAAGAGACAGAAATGCTCCTTTGCAGTCTACAAAATGAGAACCTTATCCTATACTTCCCCCCTGCCAATGCAGCCACAATAAGAAGGTGCACACTGTATCTGGGGGGAAATCAGGAGGCTTGGGAGGGGAAAGGGAGCCTTACCCCTCCATAAAGCTTCTGTTCACCAATTGGTATCTTTGGAACTGCACCACCACTTTAGCTGGTGCAAGTCCAAGGAGAAAAAAGGGCTGTCTCTCTGTCCGGTTTGGGAGCCTCCACACAGAGGGGATAGGATCCAACATGCCCCATTGCCACTGAATCCACCCCTTCCTGCTGCCCTTCTGCTTGGTTTGTTCCCTCCCTGCCCTCACCAGTGCCTTACCTGGTCTGGTGGGTGTGGCAAGGTCAAGCAGCAGAGTTGCAGTGTGGCTGCTTCTTGCAGCAATGTGCGCTAAATGGCCACCAACAGAGTGCTTTGCACTCCATTGGCAGCTATTTTACAACAGCAGAAGTCACTTCCGCTGTTGTAATGGGCTCCACACGACAGCCCAATCATCAATAGGCTGTAAACTGAAAGGCAGGCAGCCGGCAGTCCTTCAGAGAGAGATTTTGACAGCGTAATGATATTTTTGCTTAATTCAGAAGTTATAGTTATGGTGAAGGGTTGCAACAGAGAACCACATTGACTCCATTGTATCCAACAGCACAATCTAGGTGAGATTCAACTTCATCACTATCTACATTCATCCTGCTTCTGACACCAAAGGAAAATGAGGTAAGTAGAGGTGCTGGGAAACAGGCAACTTGTGCTAAAGCTGCTGCTTGCCCAGGTAAGTTACAAAGAAAGGGGTAATGAAAGTCAGGTGCAAGGATTAGCGATTGAGGTAAAACCAGTAGGACTCTATATCAGTGGATCCTAAAGTGTACGCCTCAGCACACTTTGGTGGGGGGAGTACATAGCCTCTTCTTCTCAGCTCTCTGGGGTATAATTGCACAAGATTCTTATGAGATTTCGCATGATGGCACTGCCACGAGGGTACTGCAGTAGCTGTATGTTTAGGAACTGCTGCTCTGTATGGTTGTATGGAGGCAGCACATACTGGGAAACATACAGATTACAGCACTGGGTAAAAAAGGCTACTGCCTGTTATTTAACCAACAGCAAAGATCTCTCCTGAGACCATGTAAAATATGATTACGGTGTGCTTTGAGGTCCTGGGATATAAGAACTCAACATGTGTTCCTGGAAGGCAGGCTCTTGACTGGTTATTTTTTAAAAAAATGAAAAAGGCAGCACTGTCGTACAGTGGCTGCATTCTTGCCAAGAGCTTTACTATAAGAATTAACAGATTGGGTGTTATTGGAAGCAATTAACATGTCTGCTTCCTAGCATCCGTTACTGAATGCATCTTGAGGTTTTTAAGATCCTGCTATGATTTAGGAGCAGGAACATATTAGATGAATCATTAAAATATTGCTGGCATATGCACTCCATTAATATTATTTATTAAGCTTTATATCTTCCATGTCTTTAAAGTTCTGAATAGTTGGCAACAACTTTTCCACAATCAATTCATCCCCGGGAGGCTGATCTGCATTATTCCCATACTGCAAATTGGGAACCAAAGTTAAGAGTTATTGATTCGCTGAATGTCATTTGATGAATCAATGGCTGACCTGGGATTTGAACTAGTGATGTTGCTAAAACTCATATTTCCTGGTTTGAGTATATAAATCTTAAGATGTCTCAAATGCAAAGCAAGCATTAGAAACTCCAGCTCTGGTTTTAATCTGAGCCAGCAAAGAATTTAACTCTTCTCCCTCTAACAATCCTCTAAGTCCCCCTCATCCCTTTTCTCTCACCCCCTGGGTGCTAGCTCCAGCTGTTTGTGGAAGCCCGAAATCTTCTGGAACACCCTCAAATCCCTTAAGTCATGAAGACTTTTTCCATGAAGACTTTGGCAAAATGCCTTAGCCCTTTGCCCTGGTGTAACTGACAGCACAATCCTATGCATGTCTACTTAGAAGTAAGTCTCACTGAATTCAGTGAAATTTACTTCCAGGTATATTTGTATAGGACTGCAGATTGTATAAATGTCCAGCCAGTGCAGGCCTCGATGTGCACTGCAGCAGGTAAGTTTCCACGCTGGACAGCAGAAGGACAGGGGGAGGGTGGACAGGGAGTATAACAGGGTGGGGAAGGAGTGGAACTGGTTGTGCTGGTGCACGCCGTATCCTATCCCCCTTCCCAGCCAAGATCTGCTGACATGGATCAACTCAAACATGTGTCAACTATTTAGCAGGCACAGGTCTACTTAGATCTGTTGCCATGGCTGGAGCTTTCTCTAGGGCAAGACAAGAAATGGCAGCAGAGTGGGATAGGATCTTATCTGGCTTAACCCCCTTCTTCTCAATTCTATCTCTCTCCCTTCCAACCTCTCCACCCAGAAACTGCCCCATTCTTTCCTACCCCTGATCCTGATTACGGGGCTGGGGCACCTCCCGTATGAAGAAAGACAGCAGCGTTTGGGGCTGTTCAGTCTGGAAAAAAGGCACCTGAGGGGGGACATGATTGAGACATACAAAATTATTCACGGAAGGGATAGAGTCAATAGAGGGATGTTCTTTTCCCTCTCTCACAACACCAGAACCAGGGGACATCTGCTAAAATTGAGTGTTGGGAGAGTAGTAGTTCCTTTTATCTGTTTTTTTTACCCTGTGGGTAATTAATCTGTGGAACTCTTTGCCACAGGAGGTGGTGATGGCATCTGGCCTAGATACCTTTAAAAGGGGATTGGACAGATTTCTGGAGGAAAAATCCATCATGGGCTATAGGCCATGATGGGTTGTGCAACCTCCTTACATTAGTAGTAGGCTACTTCAGAGTGCCGGGTGCAAGGGAGTGGCCACAGGATGCAAGTATCTTGTTGTCTCGTGTGCTCCCTGGGGCACCTGGTGGGCCACTGTGAGATATAGGAAGCTGGACTAGATGGTCCTTTGGCCTGATCCAGCAGGGCTCTTCTTATGTTCCTCCAAATTTCTGTCCCCAACATGACTTACCCTGCATCGGACAGTGTTCTCCGCTATGTAGCACACCTGGATGCTAGCAACTGCACTGATAACCTTGCTGTGCTTGCTGGCAGAAGTGATGGTCGGCTAGGATCCTCCTCGTTCTGCTGGTGGGACACATTAACGCCAGCGGTAGTGGGGGATAAAATTGGGCTGTAAGTGGATGCAGTGTAATGGATAAAAGTTATGTTAGGAAACTGACAGCATAATCCTGCACTGCCCGCTGTGCCGACGCTACATCATAGCATCGGCGCAACGGCCCTAGCATTGACACAGAAGGGCCGATTGGCACTCCGGCATTGGCGCTAGAGCAGCAGGACCGGTGCTGCAGGCAGCTGAATTTTTCTTGCACCGACCGAAGCCAGTTGGCGTGAGGGAGGATTCGTGTGGAAGCAGTGCAGGGATTGGTGGGAGGTGGGACCTGGGCGGGCTTGAGGGGTGGCCGTATGGCCATCTCCTAATCCCGTCAGTGGGCCTGCTCTTTAGTGGGCGCAGATTCGAGGAGCACATAGGGGAGGCTGGAGCCTCCCCTACGGTAAGGGAACAAACGCTCCCTTGCCACAGAGGGGCTCCAACCTGTCCTCAGCAGCGCTGGATATGGTGTTGGCCCGTCGGCCTCGCCAGTCCGGCGCTGCTTAGGATTGTGCCCCAAAGCTTGTATCAGTCAGGAAGTGTTTAGGTGGCATTTGTCAAGCCATATACGTCATGTCTGGCATTGCCCCCTCATCTGCAACATGGGGATAATCCAACTGACCATCTTATTTGCCTGCAAACCGCTTTGTGAACTTTGTGTTGAAAAGTGGTATATAAATACCGTTGATTGATTGCAAAGTGGTTGAAAGGATTACTGAGGAAATGTTTGTGGAGAATTTGGAACACTAAAGTGCAATACAAATGATTATCGTTGTTGCAATTGAAATTAATAGTACAACTACTGACATTCAGAAAATGAACAGCAGATTCTGAGAACTGGGCAATGGATCTCACTATTCACTAGGTGCAAACAATTTTAAGAGTAATCAAAAAACAGAGATTTACCCCAGTCCATTCCTATTTTCAGACTCAGCCACTGCCCATCTCCTGCCACAAAGAATTTCTTCTTCCCTGGCAACAATTAATTAAAAAGTGTTCTCTGAGGGCTACTGTTCCAAGGCTCTTATCCCAACACAATATTCCATGTTGCTATGGACGTTGACTTCCCAAATGTTTCTAGCACACTTTTTATTAGGTGATTTTTTGGGGTCATCCAGCTTCTGTTTACATGCTCACATCTCAGTGAGGCAAACAATTCTTGATCATTTGGAATTGATCTTAGGTCACACAAAGCATTTCCAGCCCATGGCACTGAATCTAGTAACGACTCCTCCAACATGTCTTGCCTACATGGAAAACTAAGGGGAATCAGGTGCATCACTTTGCCGGTGAGCATCCCCACAGATGAGCATGGTCAAGATGTTGTTTGGAAAAGTTACAGTGCCTTCTTGTACCCTCACAAGAGAGCATCAGTACTTTTAAAAAGCAACTCTGAATTATGCTTGATCAGTTCTTCTTCCTTCTGTGCTGCTATCATGTTGCACCCATGTCTTCAATAGTCCAGTGTCTCACATCTTGACATGAACCACCTCTATCCTGAGCTCCTCCAATTTCTTCCTCCGGATACATTTTTAAGTCCTACCTTAAATACTAATTTTGAAGTTGTCCATCCTCTGATATGCATTATCCACTCGCACTATCTCAACTATCTGATTCAACTATCTTCCGTCCAGAGCTTCTGAAAGTATGTTTGCTTCTGATGCATTATTATACATGATTTGGACAATTTTGTTTTAAATGGGCATTTGACATATCTTCTGTTTGCTCAATAATTCGCTAAAATAGTGACACATTGTTCAAAAGCATGATAGATATTTTGGTAATACCTGCATAACTACATTATGAGTTCCAGAAAGCAATCTTATGTCTATGTATCAGTGGTTTCAGTATACAAAGACCAAACTAAAAACATAACTAATAGAGTAATCCCAAAATGGATTATATCTAAAGGTTAAAGGATAGCTTACTTTTTGAAAGCTTTACTCACAAATGCCTAAGTGTAAGTAACAACAGTAAGTAGCAGTGTTAAACATAACTATTATCAAAACATGTGCAATAAAGAAAACTGTAATGGAAAAACTAAGCAATGATGCTGACATGTTCAAATTGCTTAAAAGTGAAGTTCACAATGTTTAGTTTGTTCTTACTATACAATTCTTTTAATTCATACACTTCCACTAACACAGAACTTTAGAGACAGGATCAGTAACTTAATTTTTTCTGTGACAATGCCCTGCTAAAGCAAGTATCTGAAATATTTAAAGCAGACTTGGCAAGTTTTTTTCCTCCAAAAAGAGAACTGAAACTGGCAGATAGTTTAAAAATCTTTGGAACCCTGGAGCAATGAGTCACAAAATATATCTTAGGAACATTTCACAAAACCGTTTCCTATCTTGCTGTGTGTTCTCGTGCTATTTCATATAATTGTGATAGATATACTTACAGCTACCAGTGGCTTAGAAAGTAAATTATTTAGTGAAAACAAACTTACCATATCCATGAATGACGGCGACTGCGAAAATGCTTAATATTTAACATCTCCCGTTTACTTTTTTGCAACATTCCTCACAATTTATTCAGAATTTTTTTCTTATATTCCAGAATTCTCCATATTTACTTAAAAAAAACCTTTGCTATTTCAAGGAGTTTTTATTCTTTGTGATTACATGTCAGCTCGCATTTCAGTGTGGATGTCACTTCATATATGAATGCAAATGACTTGGCAATCAAAATTCAAGGGTGCGTTCAGAACATCCTCTACAGCCATAGCTCTTTGCTTATATCAGGGAGAAAAATCTATTCTTGGCAAAAGATCTTGACTGCAGTTTCCTGTTTTCATTTATATAATCCTTCCCCAATGATAATGAAATCCAAAAATGAGAAGGATCAGCAGGAAGTTTATTCAGTGTCAAACCATCAGCTTCAAAGCACAGTCCATCATGAAATCCAAAGTCGAATTTTGGATACGTTTTTTAAAACATAACATTACTTACAGACCTCTTTTTGTACTCCTCATTATTCTTACAGCTGCAGTACCTCTCATTTGACTAGCTTCGACATTGTTTAGCATTTCAGAGCATGCTGGAAGCAGACCTAACACAGAGAATCAAATTTCTTCAGTGAGATATGCTGCTACAGCAGCAAAGAAAAATACAGTTAAACTGTATTTTCCTAATCACTAGCCACAGCAGGATAAGTAAAAACAAATGTGCTGATTACCATATCAGCACTAAGCTCAAGGTAGCAACTGAATATTTTCTCAAGATTTTTACTTAGGACGGTGGCCTATACTTTCTGGTGAAAATGTCTGCACTTACAGCTTAACATATTATTTAGAACAGCCTTAGCTAAAGACATCAGTGCATATAAGAAATCTATTGCAAATTTTGAATCTGGATGATTCAGGCAAGAACAGTATTGGTGGAGAAACGGTAGAATCAGAGCTTCATGGGTATCTCAAGTCACCAGTGTTCAGCATTTGGGGTACCCTGGGGCAAAAGACCTATGAAGGCCCTCAGTGGCATGCTTTCTCATGCTTTGGAAAGCACATGTGCATGCAACTTCTCCCTCCCGAGGGCGCCTGGGAATTGAGCAGTGGATGGACAACAGTCCTCCCACACTGCTGCTGCTTTAGTTAGGAGTAGCGGTATGAAGGAGGACTCACATCTGTGGGACTCACATCCCACACACCCCTGGTAAGCCAACCATTGGGGCCAGGGCCCCTGGTTGTAGGGGAGCACAACAGCAGAATTTGGTAGCAAGGAAGAAGAGAATGGTCTGCTGATGATCCTGTTCCGCACCCAGAGCTAGGCTTAGGAGCTGCGGGGCCCAACGTACAGCATTGTTGTGAGCCTCATCCCACACCCAAGGGGCCCCCTATTCTCCAGGATGAGCAGAAGCAGAGAAACAGCTGGAAGTGGCATCTTTGTCAACTGCTTCCTGGGGCCCTGATCTCAAGCCAATCAGACCCAGGGGAGGAGGGAGGACTGTCCAGCAGAAATGCTCTGCTCACTGTGCTCTCCTCACAACACTTCCGCATGGAAGATCCCATGCTGAAGCGTTGGCTACACAGTGATGGCTGCGGGTGCTCTACTCACCACCCCAGTGCGGAGCCCCTCAAGGCGTAGTGCCCAATTTGGCCAAATTTCCCTAGGACTGGCCTTGTTCCCACTACTCCCCAGTAAGCCGGCCTAAGGCCCAGTGGGGAGAACTGCCAGGGGGCTATGAGGAGCAGGCAATAGCAGCAGATCATGCTGTTTCTTTCCCTGGGGCTATTTCACAATTTTCAAGTTCTGCAGCTCCTAACAGAGCAGTGACAGGTAGGAAATCTCAGAATTGCAAAATGGCACTAGAGGAAGAAGATGGCAATCCACCACTGCAATCACTCCTCGGCAGTCACTAGGAAACACTCCCACAGGCAGGGACGGCTTAAGCCTATGTGACCAATGTCATCACATTGGGCCTCACACTTTGGGAGCCCCCGCACCAGTGCAGCAAGCATATCACCTGCTGCACCAGCTGGGATCTCTATAGGCTTTATGTCAAGGGGGGGGGAGAGCTCAGCAGCTTTACCTTGGGCCCTCCCACCTATCCCTTCCTCCAAACTGCCCAAAATGGGCCTTCTGGAAGCAGTCAGCAGTGACATCATCATGTCACCACTAACTATGTTCAGTTGCTGCATGCAGAGCCACAAGCACCTTTCTTGGTGAATGGTGGCCCTGTAGGGGTGGGGGCATGGGAATGCCCCACATTGGGCCCCACAACTCCTAGAGCTCCCTGCCCATGGGCCCCAGCTTGCCAAATGGTGGTGATGGAGAGCCATAGCAGCGATGGCCCTCGACGGCTTCAGAAGTCAGCATTAGGACCTAGTGAGGCTAATCAAATAAGTAGTGCAATCCAATATGTGTTTACTCAAAAATGAATCTTATTATAATCAGGACACAATCCTAACCTGGAATTAGGCCGGTACAAGTGACTTATGCCAGCCCAAGAGTGTCATAAATGCACCGTAAAGCAAGTTTGCACCACTCTCTGACTCAGGGAGGCTGGCATACAAATTTGTACTGTCCTCCCTCACTCCGAGAGTAGTCCAAACGCACTTTACAGGTGCGCTTGCGACACTCCTGGGCCAGCACAAGTCCCTTGTGTCAGCCTGACTCTAGATTAGGATTGTGCCCTCTGCAGGACTCCCTTCTTTGTGTTTAGAACTGCAGCCCAAGTTTGCTTTATCCATTCCACTCTTCATATTAAGTCTCTTACAAGCTGCTGACCTGAGGATTCTTAAACTTGTCCAGGTCTACTCCTTGCTTCCAGCATGATGAGGAGGGTTGGAGAACTTAGAGAACAATCCTATGCTTGCCTATTCAGAAGTGAGTTATATTGTCCTCAATGGGGCTTACTCTCAATAATTACTCTCATAATTTTGGTCATCATGAAGGTATTACCAGACTGTGGCTTTTGGATTTTTTCTAACGGATCACCAGTGTGGAATGACAACCAGGACTAACTATGATTTTGTTTTCTAAGAAGTGTATTAGACCATAGAAAAGAACACAGGTAACTTTTTCTAATGGATCACCAGTGTGGAATGACAACCAGGACCAACTATGATTTAATTTTCCTAAAAGTATATTATCAGACCATAGAAAAGAACACAGGCAACTTTTCAGCAAGCTAACAGCATGAATGATGCTGAAACCATTTCAGCTATCAGTTGAACAGCTAGCTACTATCTGCCAGTGGCATTTAAACAATGAGTCACACATCACTGCTGAAGGAATACCATTAGAGGCCTGACTTCTGAAACCATTGCTGGCCAATAATGCTTCTGCATTCACATGATGAGTACTAAAGAGAAAAATTAGCACTTCTCACCATTTCATTAATTATGATTTCAAAAGTAGGGATTTTAAATTTTAAGAAGAAATACATGCTAAAGCAAAGTTAAATAGATTAAAGATTTCACACTTAAAAGAAATGGTCAGAAATGGTATATATGTGTTCGCCTCTGTGGACATTTTTATCTGGGCAAAAGCGCAAATCTGTAGTTTATTACATCTGACATTTAAAATTAACCAATTCATCCAAGGGCCGCATATGATCCGAAACACTTCTCAATGCAGCCTTGGATCCAAACAGGCCAAATAGCATTCATTATGCCTGCTGAGTCCAGAGGTGATGTCATAAAGCAGGAAGTGATGTAATTAAGCAGACTGCGACCAGAAATAAGCACATCTTGCAATAGGTAAAAACCAAAGTATATACTGAATATATACTTATGACTTACAGCTACATACTGTACATTTAGGAGACGCACAAATACCCAGGGCCAACCTATCAATACAAGTTTTATCTTACTAATTTGTGTGAAAAACTAAATATAAGATAAATGCCACATGTAACCCACATAGAGATTTGTGTTTCTTCTGAAATTTTTTTAATCTTTTAAATCCAGATATTTTGTTGGCAGAAATAGCATTCTTTGTGTA
This sequence comes from Lerista edwardsae, assembly GCA_029204185.1. NCBI lineage: Eukaryota > Metazoa > Chordata > Lepidosauria > Squamata > Scincidae > Lerista > Lerista edwardsae. Next base: position 10,537,748 of record JAJKFI010000028.1, on the reverse strand, counting down.
TTGACAGATACACAACAGTTACACATGACTGAGTACCACTTTGAAAATGCTCCTGGCTTTGCTACTAAAAGAGAAGTTTCCTGTTCTAAAAATTTGGGGGTCTGCTAACTCACTTAGCACAAAAGGAATACATGGCCGTGCTTTCTGTTTGCATACAACCAAGCAAGTAGAAACTGTGCAGGGACCATAAATGGTACTTGTATTTGATGCTGAAGAGTTTAGCAAAATAACAGTTGGACTGATAATGGAGCACTAGATACATCAGAGAGAAATTACTACTTACCCTGTCTAAATATGTTTAAATATTTGTTATCACTATTATTTTGTTCTATAACATTATACCTGTTTATTGACCAGACCAATAGCTTGTAGTTGACCCTGGGAATGCTACAGAATCACAAGAATGGAAGGAATTCATAGTGTAGATCAGTAATTTTCTCATGGCACAATGAGAAGGCGCTAAAATTATCAAGGAACACCATGTTTTTTGAGAATTGACAAGGCACACCATGCTGCTGGTGGGGGCTCACATCCCTTAATGGTCCTACTAATAAATGACTCTTCCCCACCCCACCCATGTGGCAAACCTGTGGGTCATTCGCAGGTCACCAATGTGCTGCGACACACTGGTTAAAAGTAGACTCTCTACTGCTGTAGAACTGGTTTAGACTCTCTTGGCATGCATGAATATTACTAATATTCAACCCTTACAGATTAACCACTCCATCTGCATTTCAGCATTTCAACAGTGGGGAACAAGATGTTCTTCAATGATGCAACTAATCATCTGGAAAAACTATCCAAATGGCACAACCAAATTAACTTCCTGTTAAAGTATTTATTATTACTGTATATACTCATGTATAAGTCTAAAAAATTATGTCTGAAAATTGACCCAGATAACATGGATCGACTTATACATCGGTCAATACAGTTAATAAAGCTTTTAACAGCAGCTTGGGTAGGGGCTGGGCTAAGAAGCAGAAAGCTGGGGGGGGGGGGTTTAAAGAAAAAAATAGAGCAATTTTACTTACCAGTAATTATTCTCAGGCACCAACAGACAGCAAGCAAAAAACCAGTAGCCATTTTCCTTCTTCTCTAAACAGGCAGAGAGATGAAGGTGCTTTTGGGAATTGTAGTCATTATGAAGGCTGCTGCTATGGAGGTGCTGTGCTGTATTCCTCATAACACCTACAACTCCAATAAGCACCTTCATCTCTCTCCCTTTTTGTTTGGAGAATAGCTCCATTTCTGTGCTGCCTCAGAAGAATGTGAAATAGCTCCTGTTTTGGTTTGCTTTCTGTTGCTGCCTCAGAACAATTACTGGTAAGTCATTTTCAAAGAATTTCATACTTGCTCCCTAAGTTTCACCCTCAACTTATGCATGAGTCATAGCAAATTCTATTATTTTTGGCTTAGAACTTGCTCGTGACTTATCCATGAGATCGACTTATACTTGAGTATATATGGTAATTCCAATTTAAAATTGAGTCCTACATTAAATAAAGTTTTATTCATTTACACATTAATTTGAATTACAGATGGAATGAATATTTGACTTGCTTGATGTGACCTGGGAAACATCTGAGTCAACATCCAAAATTGCTTGATGACTGTGTGGGAAAGCTTTGGCTTGCTGCTGTTAAGCTTCTCTTCCTATTCTTGAGAAACCCAGATTTCAATAACATGCCAAAGAGGAAAGGAAAGGAAAAGGAAGGCTCTAGGTCAGAACAAGTTATGGGATTATGCCTTCTACTCTTTATTTCTATATTCATTTGTATAACTTGAACGACAAAAGGGAGAATTTTCTCCAGCTATCCCACAGGGTTTTTTTTTTTTAAAAAAAATGTATTCCAGTTTTAACATCTAGATGAAGATCTATGATGAACTTTCACAAAAAGCATTCTGAAAAAGCTTGTCTATATTCAATAATTCTCACCATGTGCGCTGACGACACCATGTGCATAGTATCATATTACACATATACTGTACATGTTTGTTCACAGCAAAAAAAAATATGATTGAAAGCTGCTTGGATATATAAGACATGCTACCTTGTCCAAATAAAACACCTGGGAACAAGAGAGGTTTTTTAAAGATCTGGATGAGAGATGACTACCACCAGAAACATTTAGAAGCCACAATCAAGCCATTTAACTTTAATGTTATTATTTGCCTGTAAACTGCTTTGTGAACTTTGTGTTGAAAAGCGGTATATAAATACTAGTGATTGATTGATTTAACCCAAACAGAGATAGCAAACAAAAGCTTATTTGGTTAGATTGTCTGGTCATATCGTTGATGGCAAACAACAAGAGTTTTACCAAGTAAAGGGCAACTGTTCGGTCATGCACCTTTTGATAGAAACAATGCTCAGTTCATACTACACCTGTGCATTCTGAGCAGCACCAGATCCAGCTTGCTGGGGAGCCCAGGGGCAAAAGTGCTGCACTGGGCCCCGTGGAGTCACTGCTTTCCTCCAGTTAGATTGCAGACTGCAGTACTGCTGTCCTGACACTGAGGAGTTAGGTGGGTCCTCTGATGGACACATGCCTTTAGCCAGTGCCTAACCTGCTTGATCTCTGACATGAATGAACTAAATGAGAATGAACTAAAATGAGAATCAAATTATCATCTTGAGGGTGAGGTCTCTACTTGCACGCAGTGATATGTACTTCCAGTGAAAGGTGTGCAGGGCAATCTCTGATGAAATACTTACTTTGGCTCCCCCAGACACCCATTAATGGGAATGAACTAAAATGAGAATTGCAAATTTCAGGGAGACATAATAATGTAAATATTTTCAAAATAGTTGCTTTGGAAAATGCCCTAATGTAACTATTTTCAAATAGATTTCAACCTTTCTCCCAATTTTTGTGTATGTGCATGTTTCTCATATTCTACAAGCAACAATTTCCTGGCATAATTGTCACAGCCAAATTAAATAGCTCCCACAGTCTTGGGAACTGGAAATAAAAGCAGGCATCTCTTTCAATAAAATTTCTGCCCTGCCAACACAGTCCAACAACCAAGTTAGTTTGAATCACAAAGATAAATAGCACATCCACACCTCCCCCCCCCAGCCAACTAGCATGCAAAAATGCCAAAAAAGAATTTTTTTTGATAGAAATGTTACAACTTCTTTGAATAAAGAAGTTTGTAAATCTGAATTCCAAAATTTGTATCCCCAACACTCCCATGATCCACAGCCCTTGAGAGGGGGGTGAAGGGGGTACATCATACTTGGGCTCAGGATCAAAAACGGGGACCGAGAGCTAAGGGTGGGGAGCCCAAAATGTCTTGAGACATAGGCACTGACTTTGTGGGTGCCAGGGACGGAAGGCAGGAGGTGTGGACTGATGGTTGAGCTGCTGGTACTGCCTGAAGCTAAGCAGGAAAATCTGTGGTTTGCTTTTGGATGGGAGATGAATGCTAGGCTGCGACATGCTGCAGTACCTGTGGTGGCAGAACAGAGTAGCTGTGGAGCTGATTAGTTCACCGCAACTTGCGGTGGAGTGTGTGAGGAGGCCAGCCGGCAAAGAAGGGAATACGACCTTGAGGACCTGTCCAGGCTGGACCTGTGATTGCCTGCTGAGGCTTGATGGCAGGCAGCCAAAGAACCACGCTGTGAAGGCAACATCTGGGCCTGAGGATTGGCAGATCACAAGAATACTGTAGATTTGTAAAAACCCCATTTAAAAAAATGGTGGTTTAGACTAGCCTGCTCCTGTAAGCCGCCTTGGGCATTTGCTTCGGCATGGGAAAGGCTGGGTATAAATTCTTCAAATAAATAAATAAATAAAGGCACCCACAATAATTTTTGAGGGGACTCAGCCCCCTAATGTCCGCCCCCCAAGGATCGGAGCATCCCTTTCCCCTCGCAACCCTCAGCCTGGTCGCCAGTTACGCCAGTGTGGCTACATCAGGGGACGTGGCTGTGTCAGGGGGCGTGGCTACAGGCACCCCCAATGTTGAACTCAAGTCGGCTCCCCTGTTGAGATCTCAGAAAATACTTGCATATATTGTGTGAAGATTAGCATTCACATTTTATGTAAGCCTACATAGTTTTACATATCGTAATTTGAAATAATCATATGAAAGTCTAATCTGAAGAACATCTGGTTACATATCTGAACATGTGACCTCAAGTCATCAGACAAGATAATATAATCTCTAAGCCTAAAGATGTTTGGGTTTTGATACCGTTTGGATTTGAAAAGTGGTCAAATTCACTTAATTACCATTGAGAGCTGTAATGCTACTAAGTTCATTTGCAATACTGAAGATTTTCATAATACGTGAATGAAACTTCCTCCAGCATTTACATTCTTTTATTAAGTAGCTGTCATCATTACCTATTGTTAAAATTTATGAAGTCAATTGCACAATCTAATACCTAAAAGTTATTTAGCATGGATTATACCCAAAAGCAAAATGTAAGACTTTACCTGATCATCAAAAGATGTTTCTTGTAAAATATGCCTTGCTAAAGACAACACTGTAATACAGGCCAGCACAATACAAGGCCTGTGGGCTTACTGAGGCCTTCTCTCTTATCAGTTGGTAGTTTCCTGGGGCAACTGAAAATGCTGGTTATTTGCTGACCATTTGCAACATTCTTATCAGAATGGTGGTGGGCCAAACTACGTACTGGTGTGCCCCTGTATCCACGGTTTCAGTTATCCACTGATACCATGGATACTGGGACGCCTATTAAAAAGAAAAGGAAACATTACACAAATCTCGTTTTTTTACCTTGTTTCAGCAAAACTATTGATGTTCCCCTATCTTGAAAACAGCCTCCCCATGAGGGAACCTCAGCAGATACTGAGGGATGCTTGTATTATCCTTAACAGAAATGTTTTTCTTGCAGTAAAAACAAAACAACTATTTCAATTTTTCTGGCCTGGGGGCCCAAGGAATGGGAATGCAGCAGGGAAATAGACCTAAAGTAACCATATTCCATCCCCACCACCCCAGTTTTCACCCACCTCTAGAGATAAAGTAAAACAGATGCCATTTTTTGAATCAACACCTCAAATACAGTATATCCCGAAATAGGTCTAACTTTTAAGCAATAAAATGTGTTGGTCTGTGTAATTACCCCAGCTCTGAGAATTTTGGCATTTTCGTTTTTCATAGAAGGCATCCATACTGCCTGTCAGGTAGTATCCTCCCTCCTCAGAGACCGGCACCATTTTGTGGCATTATTTTCTATCAGTCAAGGTGTCCACGCTGTCTGTTTTGTCAATCTCTTCCTTTAGACGCTCTCTTCACTTTGCGGTGTTTTCCCACCAAAAGCATCCACGCTGTCCAAAAGTGACAATTTTCCCACTTGGAGAGCCTCTTGCCTCAGTAGCCACCATTATCTCCAGCTACTTTCTCTGCCTGCTATGGGGCAACTTTTTGGTTTCGCCTTTCCTTTTCCTCTGCAATGTGAAACCATGCAGCGAGGTTTCACTTCATAGAAGGAAACTGTACCACTGTCTACCAAGCCAATTAAGAATAAGTAATTTCACTTATCCTGTCTCAATCTAACCCTTGTAACATATCTTCCTCCTTTCTAAAATTCCCCAATGCTTGTTTTAAACCTCCCACTAACACTTTTCCTTTTTTCCTATTGAATCATCCCTGGTGAAATTAGTTCAGCCCACCTGGCAGCCTGACTCTCACATTCAATCATTCCCTTCCTTCACTTAAACCATGCTGGTCCAAACGGAGCTATTTGCAAATATTATTCCACCCACAACTGCTCAAATCATTGTGCAATTGATTTTACAAGCAAACCATGTCTTCTCTGCATTTTTTCTCTTTAGAAAACGTTGTCTCATGGTTAAAAGGTAAAGGATTCCCCACGACCAAATGGTCTAGTCATGACCGACTGTAGGGGCAATGCTCATCTCTGTTTCTAAGCCGAAGAACCAGTGTTTGTCCAAGGACAAGCTTCCATGGACATATGGCATGACTATACGCCGTAGCACACGGAACGCTGCTACCTTCCCACCAAAGTGGTACCTATTTATCTACTCACATTTTTTAGGTGCTTTCAAAGTGCTAGGTTGGCAGAAGCTGGGACAAGCAACGGGAGCTCACTCCGTCGTGTGTTCTCGAACTGCCAACCTTCCAGTCACCAAGCTCAGCTCAGCGGTTTAACCCACAGCGCCACCTCGTCCCAGTCTCATGGTTACTGGTAGCCTAATTGGAGGCACTTTTAGGTTGTTTGTTCTGCTAGTCAGTCAATGCTCCCCAGAGTACCATAAGCTGCAATTCTGACCTCTAGCTCTGTATTTCCAATTTCCACCACCACCATTGCAGCTTAATCCATGACCAGATAGATCCAGGCCTGAGACTGTATTTGTGGACACATACAGTTGTAGGCACATGCATGTGTGAATGACAACAGTGTTGGCAATTACCTATATCCAAGAGGAATGCTTGTTAAGTTCTAAACAGTACATCCAAGGTGCTTTGGACTTCTGTTTCTCATAATGGATGGGGTTTCAAAAGTAAACTGCTTTTGACTACATTGAAAAGGAATTAAAATTTGCCATTCAAAGGACAGAACTTCAACATGCGCAAGCCCTAAAACAGGTCTAATTTTGGATAACCGCTACTTTACTGAAATAATTCCCTAAGAAATAATCCTACTGCATGAAATTGTTAGGTTAGAACAATGGTTCTCCAACTCTTTAGCACTAGGACCCACTTTTTAGGATGTCCAGGAACCACCAGAATTGATGTCATGCCTGGAAGTGCCGTCATTGTGATGTCAGAGCCTGCTGCTTTCCTGAGAATGCAGCAATAAGTTGAGTTATTTCTCAGCCTTTTTCCAAAAGCAAAGTTTATCAGAAAGGGAAAAAAAGCCTGTTTACAACTTTGACACAAGCAAAATAACCACCCAGCCTTCCTCCTTTCCAGTGTCCCATCTTTCCATATCTTCAATTATGGCTGCCCTAGGTACTACGCAATGCACCTAGTGGGTTCCAACCACATTTTAAGGAACACTGGGTACTGTTTAACAGAAAAGGTTTAACTTTTCTGTTTAACCCAGAAAAGATAAAAAGAAAACTTGGATACTGCCTATCTGAATGAGTCAAATGTATATCATAGTATTGTATTGAAGTATTAGAACAGTGGTTTCCTGTAATAATCTTTTTCATCTTATGGTACACTGACAAGGTGCTAAAATGGTCAAGGCACACTATCAATGTTTTGATCCTTGACAAAGCACACCACAGTGCTGGTGTGGGGCTCACATTCTCCCAAGGCGCTACTAAGAAATGACCGTCACCCAAACTCCCATGGCACACCTGCAGACCATTTGCAGTGCACCAATGTGCCATGGCACACTGGTTGAAAATGGCTGCATTAGAATGAAGCAGAGAGCAGAATATGCTTGATAGACTTTGTCGTGAACGAAAGGGGGGTTGTAACCTATGACCCCCATATTCGCCCATTTGGTTTGAACCCGCAGCTTAGTAGGGAACCGGCTTGGTAGTTCCAATCCACTACCACCAGCACAGGTACCTGGTTGCCAGAGCAGTTTCCTGGGCTAAACTCCTCTCTTAGCAGAGGTTATGACCTCAAGGGTCTCTACACTCACTCTTGCAGAGCAAGAAGGCTACTCAATCACTGTGAGCCAGAACAAGGCAAGAAGGGTTCTTATTAAAAGTTTGTTAAAGGTAAAAAGAGGTTGGGGTGCCAGGGATAACAATAGGTGAAAAGTATAAAACAGTTTAACAGGCAATAGGCCGGTAGATGGAGCTGAATCACACAGGCCTAGCAAGGCCTACACACGCGTGGCCCAGATTGCTCTGAGGGGAAAAGGCTTGTAAAACACAGCCTGGGAACACACAGACTGAAAACAACTCACAGTCTAACGCGTGCTCACTAATACTGGGGTCCTTCCTAAATCCTCCCTGCTGGGCTTCTCCCAGCAGCCGTCCACTCTGCCTCCCCACAGAGCAGCTCTCCCTGCAACCATCCAGCAGCAAAGCCCACAGGAGGGAGAGAGAGAGAGAGAGAAACTCTGCCAGTCCCATGATCCTTAGCTGGAACACATCTCATTGGCTGGCAGTTGCTCTCTCCCTTCCCAGCTGGGACATTCTTTTTAGACCAGGCCCTCAGAAATGCACTTTAACCATGGAGATAGAATTCGCTGGAGGCGGCATGGCTGTTGATTTAATAGGAGCCCAGTGAAGCCACCTCGAGTAGACGAAAAATGGCTGACTCAGATCATTGCCGTGAAGGAGGATACTCAAAACAATCCTGATTCCAAGCATTTCAGATTGCTTTGCTCGTACTGTTTAGGAATGAATAAAAATAAAAACTTACAAAAATAAGTTAAATAGAAGGTGGCGCGCGCCAGACGCACGGACTTCAAAATGTGAACGCGCACATGCGTTCCTCACAGAGGGGGGAGGGGCGGGGAATAGAAACATTATTTGTAACCTTATTACCCGTATGCAGAACACGCAGGCATGATTAAAAAGGTTGATATTAACGTTTACACTTGCAGGGAGATTTTTATTTGTGAATTCGCAGCAATCCTCCTTCACGGCGATGATCTGAGTCAGCCATTCTTGTCTACTTGAGGTGGCTTCAAGAAAATGACGTCATGCCACCTCCAGTCAATCTAAGCTTCTTGACTTTAACACAGTATGTAAAGCCTATGAACAAAAGTAACTACCTGAAACATAGCTGTTTCATCACAGACTTGATAGTTAGTCATAGGCGCCATCTGGGGGGGGGGCTCTGGGTTTTTCAGCCCCATGGGTTTTTTCTGTGGGGCAGAACCCCCATGTTAACACCAGCACCAGCTGGCATCCAGCACCCACACCCAATCCGAACTGCAGCACCCACAGTTAACTTGCACGGTCTTTGGGAGACAGACTAGTGAAGCACATGATGACATTTTGTCTCTTGGCGTGTGCACACGATGTCCGCTGTCTTGACCGAGGGAGCTCCGGAGCCTAGGTCTCCCCATTTTAAGTACAGCAGGTAGACCTGGGTTCCGGAGCCCAGGTCTATCCACTATAATGTAATGTAATTTAAAGACGGGCGTGGCCACGTCCATGTTGGGGGCGTGGCCACGGGCATCCCCAATTATAAAAGCAAGTCGGCGCCACTGTAGTGAATTAAACTGCCACTAGGAAATATAAATGAAACTATATACATTTACAGTTCAAATAATATAGAGGTTTCCAATAAATAAAAGATAAATAATGTATCCATACCAACACTTGGATGATAGATATAAAAGAAAACTACATTCATCACAATCATCCTTTACCGGTTGCAATTTCTGTGCAGGCCGAGTCGCATATGACAAAACCATTTCACACAAAATTGAAAACAGAATACCAAAATAGTGAAGCAAGACAAATGAACATTAAAACACATTTCCATCTGGATTATATTTTATAACACATTGTATGTTTGAAAAAAAAATGTTGATGGAGAGTTCATTCTTCATTTCCCTCTGTATACATCCAAAGTCTCAAACATTTTCACAACAAATTTGTGAAAGATGTTCTACAGGAGATCTGCAGTGCATGAAGTTATTTCTAAAAAAGAATCAACTATAAATGTAATCAACTAGAGGGGGGAAACCATATATTCTCCTTATACATTAATGACATTTATCAGCTGCATGTACATGCCATATTATTTGAAGATCTGGTTGCACTTTAACATTTACCCAAGAAGTCCTGATATTTGATTTACTTCAGCTTCTACAGAATCTAATTTAAAAGAAATCCAGTGTTAGTATACTTCATCTAGTGCTTTGTCCTTTTCAGAACGATTTGGATGAAAAAGTCAGTTAGTTTGGGAGAGGTTCTGTTGTTAATTATGAATAATTATAGTAAACTACTCCAAAAAATACACATAAGCTTGCCTTTCTTCAGAATACCATAGCACCAAACCACTGTAGGGAACAGTAGGTGCCAATGCCACGTTACACAAAAGTTACACCACTAGAACTATGTTTCCTAAACTGTGAGTCCTGACCTGATTGTTGGTGAGTTGTGAAATGGAAACTGACAAGCTGATGACAAGGAAAATGTATTGAGCTCTATGAAAAGTGATACTGAGCTGCATGTGTGCATTTACTTGCAAGTAGGCAAATGTGCCTAGGCTTCTAAGGCAAGGCAAAGGAAAACACAAGGCCACCAGAATGGTTCTGATCAGAGACGTCATCCCGGCGTGCCAGGAACCAGAACACCCGGATGATTGACAGCCCTCTGCCCCTATGGCGGAGGGCAGCCACACCTCCCTGCGCCTCACAGCGCCTGAATCGCTCCAGAAGGTGGTGCTGGGGGATGCTTGTTCGGCACCCCGAGCTCTTAGGTTTGGGGTGCCGCAAGGTTCCATCTTATCCCCCATGCTATTTAACATCTACATGAAACCGCTGGGAGAGGTCATCCGGGGGTTTGGAGTGGGGTGCCATCAATATGCTGATGACACCCAACTCTATCTCTCCTTTCCCCCTGATTCTGAGGAGGCAGTTGAGGTCCTGGATCGCTGTCTGGAGGCGGTTGGGGGCTGGATGTGGGCGAACAAGCTGAAATTAAATCCGGATAAGACAGAGGTGCTCTTGGTCCGGAAATCCACAGCTCAGGTACTGGACTATCGCCCTGCTCTGAATGGGGTTGCACTTCCTCTGAAGGAGCAGGTTTGCAGCTTGGGGGTTCTCCTGGATCCACAGCTACACCTGGAGCCCCAGGTGGCGGCCAGGGGAGCCTTTGCTCAGCTTCGGCTGATTCGCCAGCTGCGGCCGTACCTGAGCTGTGCGGACCTGGCCACAGTGACCCATGCCCTAGTGACATCTAAATTAGATTATTGCAATGCGCTCTAGGTGGGGCTGCCTTTGAAGACGGTCCGGAAACTACAACTAGTTCAGAACGCGGCGGCTCAGGTGGTTGCTGGGGCACGTCGGTTTGACTCTGTCGAGCCACTGCTTCGGCGACTACACTGGCTGCCGGTTCTGTTCCGGGCCCAATTCAAGGTGCTAGTTTTGACTTTTAAAGCCCTTTATGGCTCAGGTCCAGGGTATCTGAGGGACCGCCTCCTTCCATATAATCCAACCCGTACTCTTAGATCATCTGGAGGGGCCCTTTTGACTGTGCCGCCACCAGGAGAAGTGAGAGGGGTGGTGGCCAGGAAGAGGGCCTTTTCGGTGGTGGCCCCCCAACTTTGGAATACCCTCCCCTTAGAATTGAGAACTGCTCCCTCTTTGTTAACATTCCGGCGGGGGCTGAAGACCTTTTTATTTCAAAAAGCTTTTAATTGTTGACAGGTCTGGCGGGCTGGCTGGTTTATTATATTTTATGATCCACTGGGTTTGTTGCTTTTAAATTGTACTGTTGGTGGTTTTAATTGTTTTATTGTATTGTTTTTTATATTGTTTTTGAAGTGTTTTTAATGTTAGTTTTTATATTTTGTAAAGCCGCCTTGAGCGCCTTTAGGCAAATAAGGCGGGGTATAAATCTAATAAATAAAATAAATAAAATAAATAAAATAAATTTCAGAGCGATTCGGGACGTGAGGGAGGGCGGGCGGGCCCAAGAGTAGCTCGCCCATCCTCGGGAGAGGCGGTGCGGCCCAGGCCCGTCCGCAGAACTGGCGGAACGGCGTACCGGGCCGTTCCGCCAGGATAACACCACTGGTTCTGATCCAATGTACGTTGAGTTTGATATATAAAGAAGGTAGTTCCCCCCTCCACAGGTAAAAGGATAAAACTTAAAACTTATCAGCTTGAGCAACTAATAAGCTGAAACTGGTTTGTTTTTTTTGTCTCATAAAACTAGGTGGGTCCCTGAAAGTGGGTCTGGGTTCTAAAAAGTTTGGGAATTCCTGCACTAGAATGTTGAAGTTGCTGTGGACCTACTTTCTACCTTCCATTTTCTGCATCATATTCATCCATTCACAAAACCTGACATAGCGTTGTTTCAAACAACTGCTGTCTGCAAATCCACAGTCTGTCTCTGTGCCTAACACCTTCATTCCACAACAGATGAGTGATTCTAGACAGCAGAACCATAATTTCTTCCCTGAACTGGCAAGCAGGCCACCTCTGTGAGAAGCCTTAGAACCTTATGAGAAAAAAATTACACTATGAAATTATAAATCCTCTTCTTGAGACTGAAGCTTCATTACAGAGATTCACAGAACTACAGATTCTATGATTCCCTGGAAAGAAGTAATAGCTGGTCTAGTTTAACTCTGTAATATAAATATTCTTGCAGCCCAATTCTATCCTTTCCACTCCATGCCAATGCAGATGCACCAAAAAGGCATGTGCTTGCAACCTGCAGGGGATGGGGGAGATCAAAGGGCAAGGCAGAAATAAGGAAAATATTTTCCCTTTCCTCCCAAAAGCCTCTTCACTGCCAATGGATCTCCTCAGACCTGCACCAGCTCTTTAGCTTTAGCAATGTAGCTGGTACAAGTCCAAGGAGAAAAAGGGGGCATGCTGGCACTATTGGAGGGGATAGTATCCAGCACATGTCACCCAGACCAGGTGCTACTTATCCTGCCCCCTACCTGCCTCATGCCCTAGCCCTGTCTTGTTCTGCTTTCTCCATGCAGCCTACCTGGTTTAATGGGCACTACGGTCTCCAACACAATGCACATGATTGCTCTGGCCTCACTGCCAGCAGGTCATTTGAGACAGCTGTAAAGTGTGTTCTGCCATCAGAAAGCTGGTTCCGACAGCAATCCGCTCTATTAGGATTGGACCGTCAAACAAGTTCAATTCTAACCACTTCAAATCTGCGGGGGGGGGGGCTTTCAAAAGCCTTTTTTGTTTTGTTTTTTGCTGCACACAATTGAAATTAAAACAGGTCCAAATGCTAACCTCCCAGCTGCTGCAGTTTGGTGCTATTTCACATGACCACTCCTCATGTGATATTGTAAAAAAAAAAAAAGTGAAATGCATTTATTTATCAGCAGAGTATGGCACTTAGAGTAATAAACATTTACAAAACAAATCAGAGTAAAGACAATAAATAGAAGCAAGCTGGATTTGAAAGTGTAACTTTAGTTTTTTTGATGCTATAAAGCAAGGAATGCCAAACATGATGAATGTTAAGAGCCACATAGTTATACACTTCAGATGTTTGAGAGCCACAAGAGAGGTACTTGAGAGCCTCAATTTTTAAGAAGCATTTAAATTCTTAAATATATTTACTTACTATGAACATTAAACATGTTTTAATCCAGTGAGCACTCAGTTTATACCCAGTAAATAATTATAAAGCTTGAAAATTCCTTAGTTACTTTTTACATTAATTGTGATGCAGAAAGGAGCTTGGCCAACATATTTCTGAGAGCTGCACATTATATGTCAAAAAGCTGTATGCGGCTCACGAGCCACGGTTTGGCTATCCCTGCTATAAAATAATATAAAGCACAATCAAATAACAGAGAATGGAGTAAAGAAATGTAATCATTCCTGAACACAAACACCACAATTTCAGCTATACTGTCCTCAGGAACATCTGGTTTCTATTTGGTTAAAACACTGACTTTTTGTATTAACATCCAGATATGGCTTTTTCTGAATGCTTACTTAACAGGCAACTTACTGAGAAATGCGATGGGGGAAGGAACAGAGGTACTGGAGTGCTTTTTTCCCCTTAACTCTATTTGACTTTAAATATGACGCTATTTAACTCTATTTGACTTTAAATGGTGACCTAGAGCAAATGTTATGAAAATCTTTAAATTTCTTGTCCCTGTATTCTTTCCTGGGAATGTATTTACTAAAATCAGGAGGCCAGAAAATATTGTCCAGCGTTTGGTTTAATTGATTCCATGGCCAGCTAGTGAATTTCTCACCATTGTGAATTTAATAGTCACTGTACCCTATTTGGAAATTCATCAGAGGCAATCAGAACAATTCAACTTGTTGAACATTGACACAGTACTTGCCCTATACAGGTTGAGCCTAATTATCCGCAGATTTTACATGCATGGATTTGGCTCAACATAGGTCCTCAACACGAAGCCTCTGTGCTCTGGTCACCTCCAGAGGCTCTTCTGAGGCCGGCTGAGGTTGCGCGGGCCTGCACATGGCCTCACTGGACCTCAGAATGACTGTTTTGTGGCTTTGGGAGGCTTTCCCAGACCTCGCAATGCCTTAAAAGGCATCAAAAATGTCATTTCCATTTTTCGCTGAAAACCAGAACATTTCTTTGGCTGAAATGGCCATTCTGGGGCGCACGCAGCCTCCAAAAGCTCTCCAGACCCAACTGGAGCACAGTTACAATCAGGTTCAGAGGGGGTGGGTGGGCAATATCCATGGGTTAAATTATCCACATATTTCTTTTTATCCACGTGGGCTCTGGAAATGGAATCTTTCGAAAAATTAAACCGGGGTCACCTGTATATATCTTGGATAGTTTGCACCAATAGGACAGATTATTCAGTCAGGCTGTTGCATTGGTAGGAAATGCCTAGCTGAATAATCTATTCTACAGCTATAGAGGAAAATGAAATTTGTAGCTAGTGCCAGCTTATAAAATTTTGCACATCAAGTAGTAAGCAAGGAAGTAACCCAGAATATGGAATAATTATTACGTTTTTTAATGCCTAGTCAACTTTGGTCCTTGACAACACTCTGCAAGGTATATATACCAAGCAAAAAATTGCTTTGAATGAAGATACCCCATTTAACGTCAGTTGTGCTGCAGTAGTGCTACATGACTGAAAAACGTTATCCAAATACATCCCAGGTGGCAAATAAAGCTCAAATGAAAACGGCTTCATGCTGTGGGAATGGCTGCTTCCATCGGCACTCTTTGAGCTGCACTTCTTCAAAACATTGGCAGTGCCTACTTACACGTACAAGCATCATCTAAGGCCACAGTTCTCAAAGTGTGAGCAGGCCTCCCAAAGGAAATAAAGGCTATTATTAGGACAGCCAAAAGCTGAAAATAAAAGAGGAAAGCAAAAGGCCAGGTAGTGAAAGAGCAGCAGGGTACGGAAGGAAAAAGACATAGCAGATTACAAACAAAGGATATTGGGGGAAGGGGCAATTTCTTACTGGTAACATGTGTAATTAAACTGTTCATGTCTTATACGGTCAGGTTATTGATATTTCAAACAGGAATGCTTATCTGTCTAACCTGGATTGAACCTAGGACCTTCCACATGCAAAGCATATGATCTTCCACTGAGCCACAGCCCTTCCCTGTGGAATTAATTAAATTGCATTCTAAAGCACAGCAATCCCCAATTCCAAACGCTAGATTTGTATTCACCATATATTGATTACTGTGCACATGCATGCATGCTCACTCCCTTGGTATAAAGCTCGCATGATCACAGATTTCCATTCATCTTCCTGTCAGGAAGAGCACTGGGTGGGAAATGTTAGTACATTTGAAAGGCTTTTCTAAGAACTGAAAAACAGGCATGCGCCAGTATCCATTGATTCGGTATCCACTGTTTCACTTAACCATGATACCAAGATACTGGGATGCCTATTAAAAAGACACAGGCACATTAAACAAATCTCTTTTTTTACCTTGTTGCAGCAAACCCACTGATGTTCCCCTATCTTTAAAAAAAGGCGCCCCACAGTATCCACAGTTTCAGGCATTCACGGTGGGGTCCCGAACCCCAGCACATACCAGGGCATGCCTGTAACCGTTTGCATGCTATTTCTATATGGACCTGAAAAATTATATTAGGTACGGATCAGGCCAACCAAGCAATGTATTTCAAAACAAACACATATTTATAAGATGAACTAAGTAATAACTATGTGTCTAAACTCATTAAATGGCTCGTGTGTGTGTGTGTGTTTAACACTAATCATTTCAGGAAAATACACACATATTTTAGAAATGCCCCAAACACCCCATTGAAACCTGGCTTCGGAATATTATTACAAGAAACCTTTTATGCAATGAAACTGCAGCACATTTGTTTCCTTGGAAACAAAGTCTTTCACCTTGATCGCACAGAACCTTAACCAAAACTCAGTAATTAGGGCCATGGATTAGTTATTTTAAGTGAGGAAGATGTTAGCTTACAACTGCATTTTTTTTTAATTAAACATAGAACCTAAAAAAAACCCCTCACACAGCTAACTTCCTGAATAAATAAATCTTCACATGAACTGAAACCATTATAAGTGCAAATTATTATTTGAATGCCTATAAGTCAGTGGTTCCCAAACTTCTACTTGGAAGTTGGGAACCCTGTAAGCGTTTGCAGGGAGGGTGCTGGCAGCACCATAGCAACTACACTGCTGCCACAAACAAGGGGCTTTGTAATGTACTTGGGGTAGCACGGCTGCTCAGAAAGGCTCTTGGATCTTATCACAACCCACTTCTGAGTTCACAATTGCAAACCAGAAGTATTCTGATAGGTGCTGATCCTTTCTAAGCAGCAGGGAGTCCTGCAGAGGGGGCTGCAAGCCCCAAGCACCCGCCAGATGGCTGGCTACCCCCTCCCAAGGTACGTTAAAGAAAACAACCCTTGATCAGCAGCACGATTGCTGTGGTGCTGTCACTGCAGGCATTTCTTGGCTACTCCTTTAAGGCAGAATGGCCTGCTTCAATTTGCCTTGGTGGGTTGCAACCCACCAGTTTGGGAGCCACTGCTATAGGTTGTATGTATTCTATTGAAAGAAAAATCTCAAAAATAAAGAAGTGATAAAGAGGTGGGATATACATTAAATCAGCACATCTGAAACTGAGTCTGTAACCCACCAGTGAGTTGTCACCCAGTTTTTAGTGGGTTGCGAAACTGACAGGGCAGATTAGGCTATGTGCATCAGAGGTTAAACAACCTGCTACTTGTAAAACGGTGTGTGCGCGGGTGGGGGGGGCGGACAACTGCTGCCCAATCATCTTTACAGCCACATCTGTTGGCATTTGTAAATCTGCAGCAGCCTCTAAACAGTTTGCGAACCACTGCATGAAATCATACTTAAAAGATCTCCCTTTTGCACTACAAACAACCTTATTTAATACAGGACATGTTCATATGAAAAGAGGGAATTATTTTAGTTACTTCTGCAAAGGTTACTAAACTGAGCATACTTTACTGGGCACTCAAACATGCACACATAAAAAAGAGAGAACTACACACACACACACACACACACACACACACAATTTCTTCCTTGGTTTACCTCAACCTATTACATGAAAGATGACAGAAGTAGGACAAATCTGTAGAAATATTCCTTGTACTATATTGGTAAGGCTGTGACTGCCTTGAATGTTGAATTTCCAAGTTTGCCTGTTAGCTCTGTATTAGGTCAGAAAGTTGAAAGTTTTAGACTAAGCTGACCAGGAATGCACTAAAGTCATTTAACAACCTTTAAGGAGTATTTTTTTCCTTTAAAATTCATACCGTGCCTTCATATCTAACATGGTGGCAATGTGCCCTGCTTTCAGGTATTTCGTATTTAAAAAGAAGGACAGTAGGTAGAAAGAAAATTTTTGTGTCTTCTTTAATGTTGACATGTATTTTTCCAAATAATGGTTAATTTTGTTTAACTATTTAATTCTTTTGCCTTGGGATATTTGGAAGGCGACCCACACAAAAATCTCTATATCACTGTGGAAACAATAGCTGAGCTACTTTTAATAATACTGTTCAGGGGAGGATATAAATGGCTTGAGAAATTGCTTGGACTTTCTCAGAAAGCTAGTAGTTCAACTGTTGTCAGATCAACCCCTACGGATTTGTCTGATTCTAAATAAAGGGACTTGATGATGGCCTCTATCTTAAGTTAAATACTAGTATGGAACTGTACCACACTCATGTGTAACCCCAGCAAAGCTCTGTAGGTAACACATACCATCAGTCGGGATAATTGTAGGATTGCTAACCACCCTTTATTGTAATGATTCAACCAGTCAAATCACATTCTGATGTGGTCTGGAACACAGCAAACATTCTTGGCAAAGTTTTTTTTTATTTTGTTTTTTTGCGGGGGAGGGGGGAGGCTTACCAGTAGTGAAATTCAGGGGGTTTGCCCAGGTTCTATAGAACCGGTTGTTAAATGGCCGGGCCCCGCCCACTCGCTTACCTCAGCTGGCTTTGGTGTTTTTTTTGGCTCCGGCTATGACGTCATAGAACCGGTTGTTAATTCATTTGAACCGGTTAATTCATAGAACCGGTTGTTAATTCATTTGAATTGCACCACTGAGGCTTACTATCAACTGCTTCCCAAATTGCATTCTATCCATTATATGGCACATTTAACCTTAGCTCCACTTATCAGCTGCTAGATTCTACCAGGCTCTGATCATTACCTACAAGGTTATATTGTAGCTCAACAATCAGGCCTCTTGCAGAGGCCTTGGGTAGTACTTTTAAGATCACTCTGATCTCTTTTACTGTGACAAAAATATACTTGAGGTGCAGAGGAATTATGTTTGACCTTTGCAGCACTGTACATGGGGGAGTGTCACCTGCTAGACATTAGGAGGCAAACACAGGATTTTCAACCCTGTGTTTCTCTTACAACACAGATGCTGGGCCCTACATTTATGGAGCTAATTGACAATTAGCTTAACCTTCCCCTCTCTTACAGGTTTAGCAGTTGCAAATGCCTTTGGCCATTTTAAAACAGATGCCTCCCTTCTAGGCTCCCATATAAGAAGCAGGGTTGGCTGGGCAGAGCTGACCAGCTGACATGAAAACAGCAAGCATGCCCTACTCTCCTGTGAGAACAATCACACAGAACACACTTTGACTTCTCTATGCCATTGCTGATCAAGGGAGTGAAGCCAAATTTTAGGTAGTCTTCAGAGTATTTACATTTATCTTACCTGTGTGCCAAGGCTCACCTAGGCATGCACATGGAAGGCATGACATGCCCACTCAGAAAGAGAAGGGGGAGAGACTTCATAACCCACATACACACACACGAAGATGAGCGCCATAGCAAGGCTAACTTTCCTCACAGCCACAAGCATGGAGGAAGTGACAGTTTAATGGGGAAGCCTCTTCCATAGCCAAAATGAAGCTTCCAAGATGGTGGTCCCCAGCTCTATGTGACCCCCTGAAAACATGACCCTTGGGGTCCCAACCCCCAGGTTGGGAACCAGTGATCTAGAATGACCTTTTTGGATTGTCAATAATATCAAATATGCTGAACTATTCCTAAAATATTGGCAGTAAGCTTTCCAACTACATGTGCACCACTGCTATTTATAAAGTGGATTTGACTGAGCACATGTTCTTCCCCTTATATTTTTCCTGACAGTAGGAAGTCTCTCTCTCTCTCTCTCTCTCTCTCTCTCTCTCTGAAAGGCTGCTGTACTCAATAGGCACATATTGTCATTGATTTGTTTGTTTTTTCAAAATATTGCCAAGTTTGAAGGGAAAAATAAAAACTAAGGGCCTGAATTTATCTCTTTAAAACAATCTGTGACATTTTTAATAGTTCTTAATTTTTTTTAATGTACCTGAATTCTAATATCCACACATTTATAACATATTTTGAAGTGTTTGTGTCAATGTATATTTTATTCTCTCTGTTGGACTGAAGGTGGATTGTAGCTTGATATTTTTTCACAAGACTCGTATATAGAATTATGTGTATTAATCGCAAAGTACAAATATGGTAAAAGATTTAGAAGACTTAAGTTTTATTTTGTTTTAGCTGCGGTGATTATTGGATTATTTGAGCACGGCTCTGTTTAGCCTTCAGTAAATATTTTGAATGATAAAGATTTATCTTCTAACCCATTTATTTGGAAAACCACTTATACAGTTGAGGTTTTATTTAAGAAATATAATCAATGATTTTAAATAGAAGGAAATGCATCAGTATTTTCAGCTGGATGAATGAGAGCTATCTGCCATGTGAATCACATCAATTTATTTTAAGTTTCAGGCAGGTATAGCTTCAAAAGTTAACTAGGTCTGTGGATGAATGCTAATTAACTGCCTACGGCAGTACAGTTCACCTGAGAAATTCTTCACTGTTGGAGGTGACAAGCCAACCACTGACATCGGGATGCCCTGATGTGAAATCAGAATTCTTTTTTTGAGTATTCAAGACTGCCTGCTCATAGCCTCTATAATCAAATTACCTACTTCAGAAGTTTCTGTGGAAGTATTTTTTATTTAGCAAGAGGAAAACAGAGTAATTCTTTCAAATAGTTTAAATCTATTATGCAGCTAGATATTCACTAAAGAATTCCTACAGCAGTTTATAAGCATGTACAAATACCTGTACATCATGACTTTAATCTACAAGTAACTAATGTTCTTCTCTCATAAAAAAATTCCCATTTAGGTACATACTGAAGTTCCAAGAAAGGCAGAAGAACACACATTAACAAGCACACTGGAGTTTTGCAGGCTTCAAACAGATAATCCTTTATGTGTTTACAGAATAGCATGTAGCCTGTTGAAAAAAGGAGGGGACAGTATGCCACTACAGATCAAAAGGATCTGGAGACATTTGGTGGACCTGAAGGTGATCAATAAGGCAGTTATGAAGCCTTTTTTGTTTCAAATTATCAAGAAGAATGAATTTAGTCAGAAGCAGGTATAATGAAAAGCCATAGAAAGATTGCTCTCATGGAGAATCTACCCAAAGAGGTAGAAAGATACAAAAGTGAATATGACCACAATGTAATAATTACTGTTATTATTACATACATGTGCAGACCTTTCTCCATTATCAATTTAATCCTCATAACCACCCTGTGAGGTAGATTAGACATTGACTGGGCCCAGGGCACCCAGTGAGCTTCATGGCATTTGAACCTGGTCTCATTTCTCAGTCTGACTCACCAACCACTTCCTCATACTAGATTAGGATTAAAATAGAAAGGAGAGTTATAGTATTTTGATGAAAGACGACTATGGCCGCTTCAAGACCTAATCACTATAAGTTGACGGTAAAATATGAAACGCCCAGAGGCCTCTTCTGGATCATGCTGAGTCAGCAACCCACTCTACTGGCCTCTACAAGCTTTACAATGGCCTGCACAGGCAACTGGAAGTTACTTCCGGTTAAACCAGAAGTTGCATTTTTAACCTGGAAGTAGTGTCCATGGGCCATTCAGAGGCCTGCAGAGGCTAATAGAGTGAGTTGATGGTCTGGCACAACCTACAAGAGGTCTCCAGAGGCTCCCAAGAAGATATTGGAATGCTTTTAGAAAACAGTTAAGTTTGGGTTCCCTCTTATCGATGGTTTCCTATGTCCGGAACTCCTGTTCTGGAGATTTTATATACTACATACACCAAGCTAATGTGACATAAGTGATCTATGAATGTATCACTCCTGTGCCGTGTTATTCAAACTGTGGGTCGGGACCTACTTGCAAAGTCACAACCTGATGTCAGGTGGTTCGCAGAAAGCTGGGAGCTGCCATCTTGGAAGCTGCAGACCTTACTCTTGCTATACTCCTTTTGTGAGTGTTAACAGTTTGAATTTTTAAGTAGGTTTTTTAAAAATATTGTTTTTAGTTCAGTGCTTTTACATAATATTCTGACCTTGCTTTCTGTCAGAGATGTTTCATGATTGTGCAGTTCCAATTTCCAATTTTAGTATATGTGCTGCTGAAGCAATTGTGCAGTTGCTACAGTCCAATAATGCCAATTTGCATTGCAGGGGTGTAATTTCATTACACCACAATGACAGCACTTCCTGTGTGATAATGTAACTTCCAGTCATGACATCACTTCCGGTGGGTCACAAGTGCCATTTTACAATGTGGGTCCCAGTGCAAAAAATTTGAGAACCACTGCTCTAGTGTATTCCCCTTTAAAAGGCGCCATGGGAGATTTGGTAAATCATTTGTTTTATGGCTGCAGTACAGAGAAGGAAGGGGTTAGCCCTTTTGCCTCATGCCTTTTTCTCGATTTAAACGGTCTTCTTGAATCTGCTGTTAGACTTGCTGATAAAAAGGCGTATTCTCCACTTTTGTATTGGCCATTTTTATCTTCTTGTATCTGCCATTTTTATCCCTCGCCCCAGCCTGGAATTCAAAGATAACAAAGCGTCTCTCTACATGAGGATCCTTACTGAAACTGCTTCTCCCAGCTGTTTTTAAGGAAATAAAATGATATCAGGAGATCCTATAAGGCACCTCCCATGTGACACATATTTGGGACTATAGTATTCACTCCAGAAAAGCTGTGGAAACAAAAGAACCTCGCTGTTTTAAAAGGAAAAAATGTGTAATGTATTACAGTATATCTGTTGCCAGGGGTTGTCTACGGAAGAAAAGAAGAGAGATTCAAGGCACATGACTGGAAACAAAGAGACAGTTTTGGTTCTGAATCTGATAGAATCCTGCTATGTTAGTACAGGATATTGTGCTCTATAAACACCACAGTTTTATAATCATTCTGCCTTCACTTCTGGTTTCTGACGTAAAAGAGAACATTACAGATGACATTGTATTTTAAGATTTTCAATCCAATTATTCAAAGTTCGGCTTTTTCCCATCATCTTTGGTCACAAAGGATTTTGAGAAATGGAGACAGAGTGCCTGTAGAGTACAGCTGCGACACAATCAGCTTTTATCTTGGGAAACAAGTGAAGGTATTGTATGGTTGTACAGAACTGCTCCAAATATTCAGGAAGAAATTTTCAATCAAACCAAACTGGCTAGTAACCATAGTTTTTCTCTTGTCTTCACTAGTAGAGCAGTGGTTCTCAAACTGTGAATTGGGACCCACCAGTGGGTCACAACCTGATTTTTGGTGAGTTGTGAAACTGACAAGCTGATAGCGGACAAGGAAAATGTTTTGAGCCCTATGGAATCCAAAATGGAGCACCACATGCCAGTAGGGGAATCAGAATGGTCCCAATCCAATGAACAAGCCCCAACAAACACTTGAGAAGGAAGCCCCGCTCCCCAGCCGACAAGGAAACGTATCAAGCCTGTGGAAAACAGAGTCACATGTGTGTTTACTCATGAGTAGGTGGCCATGCCTTGGCTCTTATCAAAGGCCAGGCAAAGGGGAATGGTTCCAGTACAATGAACGTGGAGCTTCAATGCTCCAGAAGTTGCTCCCTACCCCCGGCCACTGCCCCACCATAATCTATATATACTGCTCAAAACAATAAAGGGAACACTTACACAACACATCCGAGATCTGAGTGAACGAAATATTCCTATTAAATACTTTGTTCCTGGCATAGTTGAATGTGCTGACAACAAAATCACACAACAATCATCAATGGAAATCATGTTTATTAACCCATGGAGGTCTGGGCTTGGTGTCATACTCAAAATTGAAGTGGAAAAACACACTACAGGCTGATCCAACTTTGATGTAATGTCCATAAAGCAAGTCAAAACGAGGCTCAGTAGTGTGTGTGGCCTCCACGTGCCTGTATGACCTCCCTACAACGCCTGGGCATGCTCCTGATGAGGTGGCAGATAGTCTCCTGAGGGATCGCCTCCCAGACCTGGACTAAAGCATCCGCCAACTCCTGGACAGTCTGTGGTGCAATGTGGCACTGGTGGATGGAGCGAGACATGATGTCCCAGATGTGCTCAATTGGATTCAGGTCTGGGGAACGGGCGGGCCACTCCATAGCATCAATGCCTTCATCTTGCAGGAACTGCTGACACACTCCAGCCACATGAGGTCTAGCATTGTCTTGCATTAGGAGGAACCCAGGGCCAACCGCGCCAGCATATGGTTTCACAAGGGGTCTGAGGATCTCATCTCGGTACCTAATGGCAGTCAGGCTACCTCTGGCGAGCACATGGAGGGCTGTGCGGCCCCCCAAAGAAATGCCACCCCACACCATTACTGACCCACTGCCAAACCGGTCATGCTGAAGGATGTTGCAGGCAGCAGAACATTCTCCCTGGCGTCTCCAGACTCTGTCACGTCTGTCACATGTGCTCAGTGTGAACCTGCTTTCATCTGTGAAGAGCACAGGGCGCCAGTGGCGAGGTTGCCAATCTTGGTGTTCTCTGGCAAATGCCAAACGTCCTGCACGGTGTCGGGCTGTCAGCACAACCACCTGTGGACGTCGGGCCGTCATACCACCCTCATGGAGTCTGTTTCTGACCGTTTGAGCAGACACATGCACATTTGTGGCCTGCTGGAGGTCATTTTGCAGGGCTCTGGCAGTGCTCCTCCTGTTCCTCCTGGCACGAAGGCGGAGGTAGCGGTCCTGATGCTGGGTTGTTGCCCTCCTACGGCCTCCTCCACATCTCCTGGTGTACTGGCCTGTCTCCTGGTAGCGCCTCCATGCTCTGGACACCACACTGACAGACACAGCAAACCTTCTTGCCACAGCTCGCATTGATGTGCCATCCTGGATGAGCTGCACTACCTGAGCCACTTGTGTGGGTTGCAGACTCCGCCTCATGCTGCCACTAGAGTGACAGCACTGCCAGCATTCAAAGGTCACCCAAACATCAGCCAGAACACATAGGGACTGCGAAGTGGTCTGTGGTCACCACCTGCAGAACCACTCCTTTATTGGTGGTGTCTTGTTACTTGCCTATGATTTCCACCTGTTGTCTACTCCATTTGTGCAACAGCATGTGAACTTGATTATCATTCGGTGTGGCTTCCTAGGTGGACAGTTTGATTTCACAGAAGTGTGATTGACTTGGAGTGACATTGTGTTGTTTAAGTGTTCCCTTTGTTTTGAGCAGTGTATATAAAGAAGAGCGTATGTGTGTATGTATGTATGTATGTATGTGTGTATGTTCCACATAAGCTCCGCAACGCCTGGACCGACTCGCACCAAACTCGGCACGCGGGTGCCTTGGCCCCCCGAGACCGTCGCTGCGTGGTTTTGGAACGGCTCGCGCCCCCATGGGCGCAGGTACAAGTGAATTTGTGGTTCTCTATGGGTGGCTATGGGCTGAGCCACTGCATTCCGAGGCTCTGATGATGTCATGATGAGATGCAAAGTACATGCAAATGACATGCGGAATCTTCAGGCAGCAACTGAACTCTTTACAGTTGAAGACAATCAGCAGCAAATAGGTTTCCCGCAGGCAAACTGATACAGGGCCAGGGAAATGTGTTCTGTGGACATGTGGGCGGTCCCTGCTTGGCAATGGACAGTTGGCACAAGGTGCTGTGGCTGTTGCTCTCACTCTAAAAGTTTACTTTCACTGTATAACGTAAGGCAATTGGGCAGGTGCAACCAAAGGCTACAAAGATGAAACAACAGCGTACACAGGAAACACCTGAGGGGAAAAAAAACGACTTGCAACGCTACGTCACAGAGCTGCTACATCTAGAGCAACAGAAACAGTACAGCAGCGTGACAAAAGACTACACGATAAGAGAGACAGAGCTGCTACATCTAGAGCAACACAAACAGTACAGCAGCGTCACAAACAACTACAGGATATGAAACAGAGGGCTACTACATCTAGAGCAACAGAAACAGTACAGCAGCGTGGATGGGACAAATAAACACCCAGTCACCGCCGGGTAATTTTTAACAAAGAAAAAATGCCTGGGGTGGCCGAAAACCACTGGGGGGGCGGTCAGGGATGGGACATATAAACACCCGGGCGAAGCCGGGTACATAAAAGCTAGCTTTCCTGCAGGGAATCTTATACAGGGCCATCTGTATGGCTGCTGAGCGGGGGGTGGGGGGTCAGGGATGGGACATATAAACACCCGGGCGCAAATAGGTTTCCCGCACGCAAACCTATACAGGGCCATCTGTACGCCTGGTGAGTGGGGTGGGGGGGTCAGTGATGGGACATATAAACACCCGGGCGTAAATAGGTTTCCCGCAGGCAAACCGATGCAGGGCCATCTGTATGGCTGGTGACTGGGGGGGAGTCAGTGTTGGGACATATAAACACCCGAGCATACATGTGAGTGCAGGGGGTCAGGGATGGGACATATAAACACCCGGGCACACATGTGAGTGGGGGGGCAGGGATGGGACATATAAACGGGCCATCTGTATGGCTGGTGAGTGTGGGGGGGGGTAAGTGATGGGACATATAAACACCCGGGCGAAGCCGGGTACATAAAAGCTAGTAAAAAGAATAAAAACAGAGGCTTGACCAGCTGGTAAATGAAACTTTTTTTGGCCCGTAAATCTAGGTGGGTCCCAATAGATTGGCAGTTCAAAAAGTGGGTCCCGATGCTAAAATGCTTGGGAACCACTGTAGTAAAGTATTGGATTATTTGCTTGAGAGTCATTGGGGACTATCTGTTCTGATTAATGTGGTACATCTCCCCTCTTAGTCTGAATGGATCACCATACTGTAAAACAGAGGCAATGTAAAGAAAAATAGCAAGGTATGACAATTTTTGCTCCGAATATTTGAAAATTTGGTCAAACCTGCTTTCCAGAAGCAAACAAGCAGCATGTAAATGAAAATGGTAACCTACAGATTAACATTCATCTAATTGTACATGGTGGTAACTCACAGAGTAATTTCTGGCAGCATTAATAAGCTTCTATGCTTTATTAATCTCACAAATGCCTCTCAATGGAATGCCAACTTTCCATGAATAATTCAGTTCATTTTTTAAAAAGTAATAAATGGTTTAACATGTTTGGTATTTTTTTTCTTAGTCTCTCTTAATTCAGCCATTCCCTGCTGTATTGGCTTCAAATGATTTCCTTTGGCTTTCATTAGCAGGTCTTGATGACTGTGCCAACTTCGAACTTCTATTTAAAGACTAATAACAGCTTTTTAACTTAAATGTCTTGGGTGGCTTCATCTCCCTCTAAGTTGTACACTTCAATGAGGAGAGCCAATCACAAATAAGCCAAAAATGTAATTCACCCTCAAAATGGTACTGATCAGCCAATTTTTAAAAAATAATAATTTGGGTAATAGCATGGTAAAATATATTTCCTAATGTGCTTCTTGGAATAATATCCAGGGGCAGAAAGCAGCTTTATTGCACATGAATACTTTTCTGTGTCAGTGTGTTCTGCATCCATTGCAGATACAATCCAAGGATACTTTTTGCAGTAATCTGATAAATATGAAACTACATATTTATAAATTAGCAGGTCCGTTACTCTAACAATCAAGTCAGTCTCTTATGGTCTCAGCCTCAAGGCCACTTCTTGCTTAATATTTTGTATATGGGTACAAATAAATAACTATAAAAATATGTATAACTTACTTGAAAAATGGTGCACACTACCAATGTGGATCCATTAACTCTTACCAGAGTTATGCTTAAAAATATGAGAAGTATATCTTCCCAATTTATTTATATGTAACTAAATAAAAATGTGATCACTCTCTGCCCATGTGTGTATAATTCCAATGCCATTAATTCCACAAATACAATACTGAACACTGAAACAAGAGTAAAATACCACAACACAGAATGCTTGATGTGCACGTTTGGAAAGACGTAATGGAAATATTTTTCTATAGGCCAGCAACGGTGTTTCCCACTTAGGTCTAAAATTAGATTGCAGACAATCACTCTAAACATTCACAAGCTATAGATTCTACCATCTATTTACCAATGATTATAGTAACAAAAGTGGTGAATTTGCCCTTAGCCATTAATCCACTACCTAGGCATAAGATGACATTAATTTAAAAATATGGAAGCCTCCGGTTTCCATATACTACTGCAAGAAATTCCTCTTCACTCAGAAGAAAAAGTAACTCTTCCATCTAAAATGAAAAGCTAGTATTGAGTTATAACACACAAAAGATCCTGCAAATGTGGACTATAAACAGCAGAATAAAAACAAAGGCAAGTGGAAAAATGTAAAAAAAGCATCTCATTTTTGATAGATGTATCAAATATAGCAAATAATGTATTCATAAATTGGTTGAATTGCACAAGCATGTACTTGCATTGTTCAAACTTCTCTCCTTTTCATCTCAAGGCACATGACCTGAGATTAAGGGAAGCCTGCCCACCCTAATGGTGCTTCAACCCTGGGGTAGAGTATGTGTCTGCTAGAAAACTTCTTAACTATAAATATTTGCAACAAATAGCAACATGTGGCAAACACATCACAAATTTCAGAATTTTGGAAAACCATGAACAATAAAAGGAAAGTAATCTAAACAACAGCTTCTGGAACTGAGGAATTGGGAAATTGACTTTACATCTTTCTTTGCACCCCTTTTAAACAATGGTCCTATCCTTCACAGAGCCCATTTATTTCAATGTTAAGCATAGAGACAGGTTCTGAGGCTACCAAACGTCCTCAGCTTTATTACTTATATTAGAACTGGATCTACAGTGTAATTCTGAATAAACATGTTTATTAATGGTTTTAATACTAGCTGCCTGGCTGTCTGCAAAATAGCAAAACAGCTGTCCTTAAATTGGGGCTTCTGCAAGTTGGATGTTCTTAACAACACAATACAATGCTTGAATAACACTGGTGCAGCAAAAGTACTGAAAAACACTCCATGACACCCTGAAAGTAAGGAGCGCCAGTGGGAAGTCCTATGCTTCCCACGGGATCCATATAGAAAGAATTAAGGATCAGGCAGGGGCAGCCTTAAGCCAATGTGTCCAATGTTATCACTTTGGGCTCCGCGCTTTGGCGGCCCCCGCACAATATCACCTACTGCTGCAGCTGGAATCTCTGTGGGCTATAAGAGAGGGGGTGAGCAGAATTGCTTTATCTTGGGCCCTCTCACCTGCCCCTGCCCCAAATGACCCAAAATTGGCTTTCTGAAAGCATTTGGCGGTGATGTCATCATGTCAACACCAACTATTTCTAGGTGTCATGCTTTGTGTGCAGCACCACAAGTGCTCATAAGAACATAAGAACATAAGAAGAGCCCTGCTGGATCAGGCCAAAGGCCCATCTAGTCCAGCTTCCTGTATCTCACAGCGGCCCACCAGGTGCCCCAGGGAGGCATGAAACAACAAGATCCTGTTGCATCCTGTTGCCACTCCCTTGCACCCGGTACCAGTAGCCCACCACCTTTGTAAGGAGGTTGCACAATCCATCATTGCCTATAGCCCACGATGGACCTTTCCTCCAGAAATCTGTCCAATCCCCTCTTAAAGGCATCAAGACCAGATGCCATCACCACCTCCTGTGGCAAGGAGTTCCACAGATTAACTACCCGGTGGGTAAAAAAGTACTTCCTTTTATCTGTTTTAACTCTCCCAACCCTCAGTTTTAGTGGATGCCCCCTGGTTCTGGTGTTTTGAGAGAGGGAAAAGAACATCCCTCTATCGACTTTATCCCTTCCATGCATAATTTTGTATGTCTCAATCATGTCCCCCCTCAGGCGCCTTTTTTCTAGACTGAAGAGCCCCAAACGCTGCAGTCTTTCTTCATAAGGGAGGTGCCCCAGCCCCGTAATCATTTTAGTTGCTCTCTTCTGCACCTTTTCCAACTCCACTATGTCCTTTTTGAGATGCGGCGACCAGAACTGGACACAGTATTCCAGGTGTGGCCTTACCATTGATTTGTACAATGGCATGATAATATTGGCTGTTTTATTCTCAACCCCTTTTTTAATGACCCCAAGCATGGAATTGGCCTTCTTAATTGCTGACGCATACTGGGTCGATACCTTCATTGAATTGTCCACCAGCACCCCGAGATCTCTCTCCTGAGTTGTCGCAGACAGCTCAGAACCCATTAGCCTATAGGTGAAGTTTTGGGTTTTTGCCCCAACGTGCATCACTTTACATTTGTCTATGTTGTAACGCATCTGCCATTTGGCTGCCCATTCCCCCAACTTGGAGAGATCCTTCTGGAGCTCTTCACAATCCTTTCTGGTTTTTACCACCCGGAAACGTTTTGTGTCATCCGCAAACTTGGCCACCTCGCTGCTTATCCCTGTCTCCAGGTCATTTATGAATAAGTTGAAAAGCACGGGCCCCAAGACAGATCCCTGGGGCACTCCACTTTTCACCTCTCTCCATTCTGAAAATTGCCCATTGACCCCCACTCTCTGTTTCCTGGCCCTCAACCAATTCTGGATCCATAAGAGGACCTGCCCTCTTACTCCCTGACTGTGAAGTTTCTTCAGCAGTCTTTGGTGGGGGACCGTGTCAAATGCCTTCTGAAAATCCAGGTATATGATATCCACAGGTTCACCCACATCCACGTGCCTATTGACCTTTTCAAAGAATTCCAAAAGGTTTGTGAGGCAAGACTTACCCTTACAGAAGCCATGCTGACTTTCCTTTAGCAGTACTTGTTTCTCTACATGTTTTAGGATTTTATCTTTGATGAGGCTTTCCACCATCTTACCCGGAACAGACGTTAGGCTGACAGGCCTGTAGTTTCCAGGGTCCCCCCTTCTCCCTTTTTTAAAGATTGGCGTGACATTGGCTATCCTCCAATCCTCTGGCACCATGGCCGTTTGAAGGGACAAGTTGCATACTCTAGTTAAGAGGTCAGCAACTTCGTTCTTTAGTTCCTTAATTACTCTTGGGTGTATACCATCTGGCCCTGGTGACTTATTTATATGTAGTTTATCAATTTGATCTAAAACATCTTCTTTATTAACCAGTATCTGATTTAATTCCTTCGTTAGGAAGGGCTGTTCGGGCTGTGGTATCTGCCCAAGTTCTTCTGCTGTGAAGACGGACGCAAAGAATTCATTTAATTTCTCTGCAATCTCCAAGTCCCCTTTTATCTCATCTTTCCCTCCCTCACCATCCAGCGGGCCAACCGCCTCTCTGGCAGGTTTCCTGCTTCTAACATATTTGAAGAAGCTTTTATTATTCCCTTTTATGTTGCTAGCCATGCGTTCCTCAAACGCTTTCTTGGCCTCCCGTATCACCTTCTTACTTGTCCTTTGCCAGAGTTTATGTTCTTTTTTGTTCTCCTCATTGGGGCAAGACTTCCATTTACGGAAAGAAGCTTCTTTGCTCTTTACAACTTCTCTAACTTTGTTTGTCAGCCATGCAGGCACCCTCCTGGACCTTGTCGAACCCTTCTTTCTTTGCGGTATACACTTCCGCTGGGCCTCTACTACTGTTATTTTAAACAGCCTCCATGCAGCCTGGAGGGATTGGACTCTTTTTACCTTCCCTTTCAATTTCTGTCTAACTAGTCTCCTCATCTGAGGGAAATCCGCCCTTCGAAAGTCAAGGGTACTTGTGTCAGATTTGCTCTGCACTCTTTCCTGGACATGCATGGCAAAACCAATCGCAGCATGGTCACTGTTCCCCAATGGCTCAGTAACACTTACATCCCTAACTAGGTCCCGAGTACCACACAATATTAAATCCAGAGTCGCCTGTCCTCTGGTCGGCTCCATGACTAGTTGCTCTAAGGCACAGTCATTCAGCAAGTCAAGGAATCCGGTCTCTCTTTCTTGACCAGAGCAGCAGTTGACCCAGTCAATATGAGGATAATTGAAGTCCCCCATGATTACAATCCTGCCTCTCTTGGTCACAGCCCTGATTTGTTTCCTCATTTCAAGATCACCTTCAAGTTTTTGATCGGGAGGACGATAGCACACCCCCACTATTACATTGCTTTTACGGCCTGGCAGTTTAACCCACAGTGACTCCATGGTGGAGTCTGGCCCACCTTCAGTTTCTACTCTGCTGGATTCTATCCCTTCTTTGATATAGATGGCCACCCCTCCGCCAACACGCCCTTCCCTGTCCCTCCTATAGAGTTTATAGCCTGGGATGGCAGTATCCCACTGGTTCTCTGCATTCCACCAGGTTTCCGTTATGCCTACTATATCAATGTTTTCCCTAGCCACCAAACATTCCAGTTCCCCCATCTTTGCTCGGAGACTTCGGGCATTCGCATAATAACACCTATATACGGGGTTCTCTAAGGAGGGACTGTTTTTTGATCTCTTTTCCCCGCCTCTCTTTTTACTGGACAATCTGTCACTTACACTCAGCTTAGCAGTTCTATTTCCTACTCCTCCATTACTCTTTGGTACTCCTCCACCCTCCTCTTCCCGTAGGGATGAGGAGTTCCGAACCGGACGCCACTCGGCTCCTGTCGGCTTTCCCCCAGGGATCAGTTTAAAAGCTGCTCTGCCACCTTTTTAATATTAAGCGCCAGCAGCCTGGTTCCATTTTGGTTCAAGTGAAGCCCGTCCCTCTTGTACAGGCCTGGCTTGTCCCAGAATGTCCCCCAGTGCCTAACGAATCTAAACCCTTCGTCCCGACACCACCGTCTCATCCACGCATTGAGACCCCTGAGCTCCGCCTGCCTAGCTGGCCCTGCACGTGGAACGGGTAGCACTTCTGAGAACGCTACCGTGGGGGTCCTGGCCTTCAGCGTCCTGCCTAGCAACCTAAATTTGGCTTCCAGGACCTCCCGGCTACATTTCCCCACATCGTTGGTGCCAACATGCACCACGACCGCTACCTCCTCCCCAGCACTCCTAACCAGCCTATCTAGACGAGACGTGATATCCACAACCTTCGCACCAGGCAGGCAAGTCACCGTGCGGTCCTCACATCCGTCACAGACCCCCCTCTCTATATTCCTAACTATAGAATCGCCCACGACAAGGAGACCACAACCCCCCTCCCGCCGAGGAGCATCCTTAGTGCGACTGGATGCGGGCTCGTCACTGGAAGAAGGGCCCCCCGCTGGGGGATCGATTCCCTCTGTTCCAGGCTGACGTCCTCCAGCCCTGAGACTCCTTTCCCCAGCCGCTGAGGAGCTGCCCGTCTGAGGGTGGGACGAAGCCTGCAAGTCCCCGGATGTCTCACCATGGACCCTCACTGCCTGTCTCTGCTTCTCCAGGTCCGCAACCAGGGCCTCTAGGGAGCAGACGCGTTCCCTGAGTGCCTGGAGCTCCATGCACCGAGGACACACCCACGACTTACGCCCCAGAGGCATATAGTCATAAATGTGGCACTCTGTGCAAAACACTGGATAGCCCCCGCCCAACTGCTGGCTGGCTGGCTCCATCTCTGTGTTTATTTAGGGATGAGCTGCCCTGCTTCTCAGAGAGAGGGCAGAGTCTGGGGCCCTGGCTTCCTCGCCCTGCTGCTTCACTCGCACAGATGCGTAACTCGCCCGTTTACCTGGCACTTAGTCTCGGACGAGGCACTTCGTCGCAGGACAGCACTCGCTTGCTCGTGTCCCACTCGAGCAAAAGGTGCTCTTTTTTGGTGAGTGGGGGGGCCCCGCCAGGAGGGTGGGTGCCCCACATGGGTGCCCTGCATTGGGCCCCACTGCTCCCAGGGATCAGGTAAGCTCCTGCTGAGTAGTGCAGGAGAGGAAGCGCAACAGGCTTAACATGGGGCTTCTTGGACTTGTTCCAGCAATTTCACTGGCATGGATCCAGGTAGCCTCACTGTACAGGATGGATGGATGTCACTTCAAAGAGACCTCCAGCCTGCTCCTCCCCAGTGTTGGATACAGCATGGGTCTAGCAGCCCCACTGCTCAGTTGCTGGTTAGGATTAGGCTGTGAGTCAGGGACTACCTGTAATTGTGAAACACTACAAAAAAATAATCAACCTCTGCAAAGTTTTAACGTGTCTATAACATATTTCGCATTGCTTGCATTCATTATAGTACTTTGTGTCCATCATATGAATATGAATTACTACAACAGAGTGAAGTCAGAAGCATGTAGCCTGCTTTGATTAGAGCCCATTTTCATAATTGTTATTTTTCCGTGGCTGCAAAACAATGTTGTTTACCTCCAAATGTGAGATAAAATTAACAATTGTTGCCTTGAATTTTAAATTAGTTGTACCAGGCTATATAAAAACATGAAATATCTGCAATTCCCTACAGAATTAGCCAAGGGTGATGACAAAATAATTAGGAGTACTGCAGGGTGGCATAGAACATTACTGGCAGAGAAAGGAGTTTTGCATACCCTGTACAATGAAAACATATAATTAAGGCAGTGATTTTTGCCTTCTTATTGAAATGGATGTAACTCTAGATGGGAGAAAGGAAAGCAACAATTAAATATGAGAAACAGGGTCCTTCTGTGATCCATCCAGCACAGTAACATCTACCAAGACTGACAGCCCAATCCTAATCTGGGCTAGTGTGGGAGCAGCCACAGCTGTGCTGACACTAGTCATTGAAAATGTGCCATAAAGCATGCTTGCGATGATTTATGAGTAAGGAATGCTGGTAGGAAAGTGTGCACCATCCTGCCAGTGCTGAATCCTGACCTGAGGCCACCAGCACTGGCTGAGCTGAGGGGGGAAGGGGGGAACGGAGGCAGGGTTTTGTGGGGCGGCCAAGGGGAGGGAGGGGTTTCAGGACTGGGAGGGGTGGGGATGGCAAAGATGCCTTCCACTAATTCCTGTCCTGAGCCTGAAAGCCCTACACCAGAGGTGGCCAACCCATAGCACTCCATGTGCCACTAAGATAATCTTGAACATACCACTCCACTGTATGGTGCTTATAGCTATTACCTCAATAACTAAACAGAGCCTCAAAGTTCAAGGGCCATATATCTCAAAGCGCAAAAGGTACAGAGCAAGAATCATGGGAGTGTTGTTGCCTATTCAGGGCTTTACAAAGACACCTGGTTGACAGCTGTTGTGGCCAGAACAGTTGCCTGCATGGACCTTTAGTCTGACCAAGCAGAACTCATTCTAAGGTTGCTATAAGTACATTTATTCTTCACAGCACAGACCTCCCCTGCTTCACCTTCTCGTCCTCAGAGATTATTTTAGTCAAGATCTCTTTGCAGGTGATTTTACCAAAGATGGTATTTCCGCTGGGCTGGGCCACCTGGGCTTTGTTGCTCTCATCAGTCATCTTTGCACTGCCCCAGTTGTTCCTCACCTTCTTCTACTGCCCACTCCTCGTTTCTTCAGTGCTCCGCCAAAGAAAGCCATTGGCTTTCTTGGGTAAAAGGTTAAAAAGATAAAGGTAAAGGTTTCCCCATGACCAAATGGTCAAGTCGTGACCTACCATAGGGGGCGTTGCTCATCTCTGTTTCTAAGCTGAAGAGCCGGCATTTGTCGGAGTACGAGTTTCCATGGTCATGTGACCGGCATGACTATACGGCAAGGCACACAGAACGCCTTTACCTTCCCACCAAAGGGGTACCTATTTATCTACTTGCATTTTTACATGCTTTCTAACTGCTAGGTTGGCAGGAGCTGGGACAAGCGACAAGAGGTCACTCCCTCACGTGGTCTTGAACTACCAACCTTCCGGTCAGCACCAGTAGTTTAACCCGCAGTGCCACCATCTCCCTTTCTTTCTTAAGCAAGCAAGCGACAAATAGCATAATGCAGCTCACTAGCACCCATGCAATTGGCTTTCTCTCCTGTTCATCATTCTTTTCCTGCCTACTCCCCTCTTTTCTAAATCAAGCAGACCAAGTGTGGCCACTTGCGGGGGGGGGGAGAGTTGTGATGTAAAGAGTAGCAACAAAATCAAGCAAACTGTAAACTGCTACAGTGCTTTCTTTATTATTTAAATGTTTTTAAAAAATATGGTGACTTTTTGGGTGCCATTCAGAAAGCAACTGTGTGCCACTAGTGGCATGTATGCAGTGGGTTGGCCACCCCTGCCCTACATGAAGCTACTAGAGCTCGTGCCAGTGTCCGAAGAAATCTCTGGCCTGCTCAATTTCAGTGCTGGATATGGTGTGGGCCATGGGCCCCACTAAATACACTGGGCTGTCAGTATGCTGGCAGGGATATCCCCTATCCTTCCTAACACTGACTCTGCCATTTAATTCAGGTTTTGAACTTAAGAACTAATAGAAGCACAACTTATGCTTGATCAGTCACCTACACTGGATCCTTTGAGTTCTTATAGGCACAATTTTTGTCATACAGGGTCAAAAAGAATACATACTTTCAGGTCAGCGCCAGAATAGAATTTTTCAAAATTAAAGTTGAAAATATTTAGGTGCAGAGGTATGCAGTTTGCAATTTATGAGCTAGCTTTTCAGAACAAGTTATGTTCTGCCTGTCTCTGAATGGAAAAATAATTGTTCTTTAAGAAGGTGTTGCTTCTACCTATGTTCCTTGTATAGAGGTTGGCTAGACTTTTCAAAGGTTATGTTCCATACTCAGTTGGAGTACTGGATTATTTTGAGTTGGAGTATTTCGGATTATTGGAAGATTTTGAGGACTGGTACAAAATATGCAATCCTGAAACAATTTATAAGAATGGATTACATTCTGACACACTGTGAAGCCACCATTATAAGCAGCCTGGATAAGCAATAAAATACATCAGAATCAGAAATTCTGACCATTGGAGCGCTCCAAAATTTCACAGTATTAGCTAATGGTTAGTGCAGCCATTCTGGTAGATGCATTTTATTGACACATATATTCTCTCTTGAAGCCAATCTGCATATGACTAATCATCTGTTAGACATTCATAATTTATAAATACAAGAGGCAGAACAGACTCAGAAGTAGCTGCAACATATGGATATTGTGGTGAAAATAACCACTAAAGTGGTTCTTGCAAAAAATAATTTGAATATATGTCAGAGATAAATAAAACGTCTGAAGCAAACACTTTAAACTTGAATTTTAAGAAGATTGTTGAAGCTTCATGATATGCATTGCAAGAAAAATGTTGACATTTTTACTTTGTGCTTTGAAACTGTCATGGTAAAAAGGCATTGGAGACATTCAGAAAAATCCTAATGGTTAAGAAATCTAAGTTTCAATTCTCACTTTAAAATAACTAATTCATGGAGAAATGTGCTAAGAACTCAATATGCTATCATGACTGAGCCACTGGAAATGAATAGAATATTCATGACTTCTTGACAGTGCCAGCATACCTCTATGATGTGTTCCCCCGTCTTCCAGTACAAGACTGTGTGGCAGTGTTCATAATAAACTACGAAGAATTTAAAATTCATTATTTACTTGACCTAGCATTCCTATTTCCTGTGACTATGTCATTACCTGCATAAAAACAATCCACTTATGCTGAGATTCCATTGGGACAATACTGGCAAGGTTCTTAAGAATCCTTTTGCTTAACCATGACACTCAGTTCTGCAACTATGTGTAAAAGAAAACCCTTCAAATTATTTTACAGGCAGAGGTTTTCAAGGTAAAATAATAATGACTCACACACACTTTCCACTTCTTGTAATCTTGCTAAATAAAGCAACTGGAGAACAAAGCTGGGATGCAGCCTCTGGCTACATTTCTGCACGCTTCAAGATACATAGCGCAGGATCAAGAAGAGAATAGGCCTATCTTAAAATCACCTTTGTGCTACTGCTGTTCGCTTCTCAGCCATGGCCAAAGATTAGCAGAAAAAGAAAGCTTGAAGAGTTTCGTGGTAATATTACAATCCTTGATA
This sequence comes from Lerista edwardsae, assembly GCA_029204185.1. Classification (NCBI taxonomy): domain Eukaryota; kingdom Metazoa; phylum Chordata; class Lepidosauria; order Squamata; family Scincidae; genus Lerista; species Lerista edwardsae. The sequence continues at coordinate 10,500,587 of JAJKFI010000028.1, read as the reverse complement.
TGCTGGTGTGCTATTAGTTTTATTGTATACATTATTTTCTAGTTATCCATTTCTGCGATCCTCCCTTCCTTTCTAAATCATCTCAAGTTCATCAGCAATCTATGCAAATAAATTACCATTAGAATTATCTCAGCCTGATAAACTTGTATTGGGCTAAATTCTCTAGCCATAATGTATAAAATTAAAGCACTCAGTTGTTTGCATTAGCATTGTTTGCACTGATCCTCCAAAACAAAAACAGAATTTGAACATACTTTTTTTTTTAAAAAAAGTATTCTCAGATGGAAGTACACTATCCACAGCCATTTATAATGTAAAACTATGACACATGACCTTGTTTTTCACTATTGGCAACTCTATTGCTATCTCAGCTATGCTTTAATTCATGGAATCATATATTGTTCCCATTTTACTCTTCTACCACTCCCTCAGTTGTCTCTCTTGTGTCTATTTCTAGATTGTGAGTCTCTTGGGGCAGGGACTCGGATCTTGTAAAGCACCACGTATAGCTATGATGCTATATAAATAAGGGCCCATTCCAAACTGCACCCTGGGCCAACCCAAGCTGCTCGCGTCGGCCCAGGGCTCTCGCAAACATGCCATAAGGCATGTTCATGCCAGTCCCGGACATGTTGCGTTGGTGCAAGAACACGTGCCAACCCAGCAAAGCTAAGGAGACAGCAGGTAAGCTGCCCCCATGCTGTCCAAACTCAGCCAACATAAAGGCTTTTCGGGGTGGGGGAAAGCGGGAGGAGAAGCACAGAAGGAGGACAGCCCTGTAGGCGGGGTGGCCCAGGGAGGAGAGAGAAGTCAGGATCTGGCCATTCAACCAGATCATAACTCTCGTCCCTGAACTGTGCAACCCTGCTTGGGCCACGTGGACTTATGCCTGTTATTTAGCACATGCAGGTCCAAGCAGCCACATCAGACCGCCTGGGGCTTACGCCAGGGTAAGTGGACAAATGTCCCCTTGCCCCGCAGTGAGCTCCAGCTGCCTCCTACCTTGGACAGGATGCAGTGCAGGCCAGCCTGCCTGCCCACTCCTGCCCAAGTGTGGACTGTGTTGTAAATAACAGAACACCCATATTCATGTCCTTACTTATGCCCATTTACACATCATGGCTCAGGAACATACAGTATGCCCAGCCCAAATATTCTTATGTGCTGCGTCTTAAAGTCTGTGACGAATTCTAGAACAAATAGTGTATTAATCTATTGTGATAAAACCCATAGTGTGTCTTATGGCATTGTAGTGGAAATAGATTCATAACAGCAACGTATGAATTGATACCTCAGTGCCTTTCTTTGTAAAAAGCAAAGTCGTTTTGGGAGGGGGTTATTTAGAGGAAAGAAGCAATGGTCAGTGGAGGAAGTCTTTATTTCCTTATCCATGATTACTCCATTACAAAATTGTCCCCAGTTGATTTTCCTTCCATAAGGTTTTCAAATGTATGTTTGTAATCACATACTACCCAGGTTTTCCCACTCAAAATGTGGCAGCTCAGTTGTTCAAAGTCATGTTATCCTCAGAAAAGCAGTTTAACAGGTAACTGACAAATAATGGAGCTTGCCAAATAAAAGAAGGGTCGTAACAAACATTTTTTTATAATTGGCAGGAGAGCCCAACAAGCAGCTGCTGAACATTTTCCAAGGGCACAGAATAAGGGCAAATGTGCCAATTGTCCTATGGGTAAGCTAGACCTGCAGAGATGTGTAAAGTTTCCTATTAATAGGAAGCACACTTGTAAAAGGGTCACTTGTAAAAGTCTGTGATGAATGCCACTTGGAATTCCCTTCCCATACAAGCTGAAACTCATTGATTTAACATAACAACCCTTAAATAACAGTAAATGAAAAGATCTGAAAGGATCATTCAATTCTAAGGTCTTTCATTTTTACTATCTAGTAATAATTACAACAGTGATATGGACACGCATACAATAAACTTGAAATCATGCAAACCAAGAAATCAGGGAATTATATAATACAGCTTTTAAGGCTCAGTGTGACATTTCACAATTAAAGAGGAAAAAAGCCTATATTTTAGTTTTTAAGCATTACCATTATTAAAATGCTGATCAATGATAATGTGATATTAAATACAATATTACACAGTAAGTCCCTCTTTCATTTGCTGCCAGTGGGATTTACCATTAATTATATATTTTTCTCAAAAGACCAGAGGGGATGCAATTGGACTATTGCAACCTACAGAGTAAATAATATGCTATTCAAAGAAGTATAAGTGTGCACAGTATTCACCAGGTTTCATAGAACAGTTTAAACAACAAAAGCTCTACTAGCATCTTAAACATGAACACATTTATAAGGCATAAGGTTTTGTGTACTTGATCCCATTTTGTCAGATATATGCAGGTGTGGCTACGCATGGTTATAGAAAGAAAATTGTGTGAACAGTGGGCCATGAAATGCAAGGCAGGAAAATGACAGCCCAATCATATCACAACTAGCAGCGCAAGGTGTTTTTATAGCTGTTGCAAAAGATGAAATGCCATTTTTGTGCCGCTGGGCCGCTGTCACAAGTGACAAACATTGCACACCACTGGCCTCATAATGACCCCCTGCTGGTAAGTCAGACAGGAGGGAGGATGGTTGGAATGGACAGGGAGGTTAGCGAACAGCGCAGAGACTGGGGTAGGTAGGGGGCCTAATCAAAGCCAAGAAGAGATGGTTATCAGTGGTAACTCTGCAAATAGGTAATCCTATTTGCCTTCCTGACCTTGATCCACCTGCCCAGGTGCACTTGGACTTGACCCATTGGGAGCAGCAGAGGTTTACCTGGACATAAAGGAACAAATGCTCTCTTAGTTAAAGGAGGTCTCTGTGACTGGCAAATCCCATCACCCAATGAGATGCAGTGCACACTCCATTGGCATGGCAGCATTAGCAGGGGGGCCAGTATTAGCAGGGGGCTGCCAAATTCATTTAAAACAAATGAACCAATGAATATGCAATTCGAAGTAGACTCAGCTCATAACTTTGTTGGGAGGGAGCTCTGGTCCAATCCTATCCATGAGGAAGTGTGGTGCAAAGAGACCCTCACCAGCACAACAATTTCTCTGCCAGCCAATGTTCAGAGAAACTGCAAAATATAAAGTAGAATATATGCTCTGAATTGTTAATAAAAGGTCACAACCTCCATCCAGCTATCTTTGTAGCCTGCCATCATACTAATATAAATGAACCTGATTTTAGCACCTTAAGAAATTAAAGCAACAGACTGCCAAGGTCATATCTAAGGTGACTCTAATGCTTTTAACACATGGATCCTGCAGCAAATATTCGGATGACCTTCAGCTCTATTTCTCTTTTTAATCAAATTCAGGTGAGGCTGTGGAGGTACTGAACCAGTAACTGAGGTTGGTGGTTGTTATTCATAATTACTATTACAGTATATACCACTGAGTTCACAAAGCAACTTACACAGCCAACAGATTATTCATGAGATACTTCTGATATTCAGGAAATTTAAATGGTGGAAGCAGAAAAAAAATTCATGGAACACTGATGATCAAACAATATGTTACACACAAAGCAGAGAAGTGGAGAGGGCAGGACACCAATTCCCTCCCCCATCTGCCTTCCAATTGTGCACATCCCCCATGGCTTTTCCTCCTAGAGGAGGAATTTGGTTTGGAATCTTGCAGGAAGAATTGCTGTGTGATTCAGAGCAGGGAAATGACAGGCAGGGGACGGATTGCTCTCTCCCTGCTTCTCACCCTGCAAATCAGGTTTTCAAGTCATTTGAGTCCAAACTGTTGGCCATTCTAAGCTCTCCGGTATGTTGCAGGGATGGGCAGGAGTCACTGAGCTTGAGTCGCGAGACTCATCTGGGAGATAAAGTATGAGCCTATGGCGATTCGCCCCCTGGAAATTCCCAAGTTATTTTGACTCGAGTATGAGTCATTTGTAAAGTGAGCCACGGCACTAGTCAGGTGCAACTCCACGGGGAAAAGGGGAGGTGCTACTGGCGTGTTGGTGTGCTTCACTTCAGCTGCCATTGCATTTATTGCCATTGTAAACAAAAGCTGTGCTGCTGCTACTCGAGTGAGTGTAGCAGTGCAGTGCATGAAAACGATCGGTTTCATATGAACCCCGGCAAAGCAACCCCCTCTTCACATCACGATTCTCAATTCCACCTTCAGAAGAAGCAGCAAGCACATGCCACAGACCAACAGAGACTGGGAGGCATACAAGCTTGGCATAGCGGGAGCGGGAGGGACAGCGTGAGGGGTCAGAAGCAGCAAGCGGGAAGGTTGTGCCCAACAGCTGGAAGGCTTACGAGTATTTGTGCACTTGAGTCAGTGAAAAATGCTTGTTTTTGTGACTTGAACTGAAGTCACGTTCCCATCCCTGGTACGTTGAGATTGGACTGACGCTGCACATGAGTGTGTGGGATTTTTTCATTTGAATGTCACTAACATATGCAGGACATGGGCACTGCATTTGCTGAAATAAAATGATATCAAGCTTGAATGTGTTGTTGTTAAGTACAATAAGAATAAAACAGTGATTAGAGAAAAAAGCACATCTATCTGGATCTTGCCCATAAGGAAAAATATGAAGCAAGAACTCAGAGTATCTGTAGATAAGATTGCTCCCTGAGCAGGCTCGTAGACACAGCAAACAGACCATTGAGATTTTGCTTGTGAAGTGAACAGTGAAAGCTAAATTGTGTTTGCAGCACACATTGACTGATTGACTGCATGATCCGTAATATTTCTAAGACAGAAAGAAGCTGATTAGGTTTTCCTTCCCTCTTTGGAGACTGTTTAAAAATCAGCGGGCCTCATCATCATCTCACCTGACTGAAATCTATGGCTCCTGTGAAAAAGTGGAAGATGGTCAAAAGCAGCCTTGAAAAAAAGTAGCCTCCCAGTCTTGTTTGACCAAACTATATGTTTATTACATAATATACTAAGAGTGTAACCCTAACCTGGAGTTAAGCCGGCACAGTTAGGCCAGCAAGGTTTGGCTGGCGCAAGGGCCACCCTAAAGCGTGTTTGGATCACTCTTGTAGTCAGGGAGTGTGCTGTATGCTGGCTTCTCTGACTCAGGTAAAGGTAAAGGTTTCCCCACGACCGAATGGTCTAGTCGTGACCGACTGTAGGGGGCGGTGCTCATCTCTGTTTCAAAGCCTGTAGAGCCGGCGTTTTTGTCCGATCATGTGGCCAGCATGACTCTACGCCGTAGCGCACGGAACGCCGTTACCTTCCCACCCAAGTGGTCCCTATTTATCTACTTGCATTTTTTTTTAGGTGCTTTCTAACTGCTAGGTTGGCAGGAGACTCAGACTCTCTGACTCAGAGAGGGGTCCAAACATACGTTACTGTGCCAGCCGAACTTTGCTGGCCTAATTGTGTCGACCCAACTCCAGGTTCGGATTGCGCCTTAAATTGCGCTTGACCTTCCACTTCTGTCTCTCCCCCTTAGAAGCAACCATATTGAAGCAGAAGCAGGGCCATGGAGAATGGAAGCTTTTCAAACCCTTTGCTACCAATCGTAGTCTGAGAAAACTGCTTTCACAAGGCTATTTACCCTAATAAGGCAACTGCCATTGCCCCAACAGCAGCTTTCATCCTGGGGGAAACAGCAACTTCAGCAGCAATTTTCATCAAGACCACAGTGTTGGAGGGGGTGGGGGGGGAGACATAAAAACTCTTCCATTTATGAAAGTACCAGTCCCAGTGTTTGCTGTTTAAGAACGGTAATGCGAGTTGGGCCCTTAAAAATCGATCAATCAATCAAAAAAAATCACTCGATTAAAATCAACTGATTAAAAATCAATTAAAAATCGATCAAAATATTGTGAACAGCAGCTTGAATTTCGGATCGATCAACACAGTGGGCTGCAAGAGGAACTCCCTTATCCAATTATGCATTGAGGATAAGCTTTGTGAAACAATAAGCAAGCGATTTTCAGGGACAACAATCATAGTCACTGACTAATGACTACGCAAGGAGCTAGACAGCAACACTTGCCTCTAAAAGGGCCATGACGGGTGGTGAGGAGGCAGATTTCGCCCAGGAAGGTGGCAGGTTCATCACCAGCAGTGCCCGCCAAATCCTAACCCCCTTCCTAACATGGAATTGTGACAGCAATAGAGCTGACGGAGATTTAAGTTGACCTATGGTGGCTGCTGGGGCTTGCTTACTGCTGGGGAACAAATATGCCCTTACCCCAAGGAGGCCTCAACATGCCAAAACTCCCCCATAGGATACAGTGGAAGCCTGGTGTCATGGCTGCATTGCCATAGAGGGAGTTACATAGGATTGGGTTCTAAGTGATTGATACATTTGGAAGTTCTTGAGAAAGGTAATTCATACTCATCACCAGCCAGCCAGCCCAACACTTCTTTCTATTTTTATTTTCATGCTACTTATATGTCAGAAGGCTTTCAAAGTGGTGTACATCACAAAATTAAAAGCATCATAATAAAACAATCAAAACGAATCAATATTTGAAATAAAATCAAGGCGAATCACAGCCAGCCGCTCATTAAAAGGCTAGACAAAATATTTAAGAATTATAGCCAAAGGCCTCTAAAGGGGCCGCGAAGGTAATTCACAACAGCAACAAAACAATTAACATATCATAAACAGCAACAATTAAACAGCAATTGCCCAATCCTATTCCCCTGCCATTTTACAGTATGCAGCTGTGCCAACAGGTACTGCACTATATCCTATGGGTGGGAGCAATCAGCCAGCCAGCAGGAGGTAAGTAAATAAGTAAATCTTCCTGGTAGGCTGCCCAATTGCCTATTATCTCCTCAGACCTATTGGGCTGACATAAAACTGAGGAATAGAAAGCCAGGGAGGGCCATTGAGGGCATTTGCAGAAATATAGGCAGAGTAAAATTTCAATCAAATTTTATGTTTTCATGGCCAAGCTGAAAATTTAAATATATTACAGGGCCATTAGAATTTTGGAACTGAGCTGAATCATGTTGGACGTATATTTCTTTAAGCTTTTTCTTAGGGTTTGGTATTAGGCTGTAGCAAAGTAGTTCACAGAGAAGTCATACAACTCTGCTGAATTTTTTATTTTTATGGCATCAAAGGGTTCAGTGACCTGAACAAAATGATATTTGCTGTGTTAAGCAAAGTTTTTGCAGTCTATCTTCCTACATGTTCTCAAAGGGTAGGCATGTTGGTCTGCAGCAACAAAACAGAGTCTTATGGCACTTTAAATAATTGTGCAATCCTGTTCATGTCTGCTCAGAAATAAGTTCCATTGACTTCAGGACAACAATGTGCATGTGTATAGGAATTCAATCTTAGTCCAATAACAGAGAAAAGATTGGACTTGTACAATCACGAGAAGAATACCAGATTCTGTTCTCCAAAAAAATGAAAGAAAGCTCTGCAGACTGCCTAAAATAGTTTATCAAAAAAACATCAATGGGCTTTTTGGTGAAATCCTCGGGGTTCTGTCCCCTACACTGAAGGCTGCAATCCTATACACACTTACATGGAAGTAAGGTCCTTTGAATTTAATTGGACACACTTTTGACTACACATGTAAAGGATTCTGGTATTAGTCTCTAAAACAAAGTTGCCCATCCAGGATGCTAGGTTTTGTAAACTGCATCAACAGTGGATTGTGAGGGAAAGGTGTGAAATGATGGCAAATTCGGGGAGGCTTTCACCCCAAGTCTGCAACTGCCATTATCTCCACTTCCCTGTAACCTACCCATTGATGCAATCCAAATTTATCCACTTTCTGCATGCCTAAAAAGTAGCAGCTTCATGGTAAGCAGATCATTTGCTTCCCAGTGGCTTAGCTAAGGGGGGCTGGGGGATCAATTGCCCCAAGTTCTACATCTTGAGAGGGTGCCAATCCTCACTCCCAATGGTTGATCCAGAGACCTTGGAAAGCCACTTCTTGTTTTTGGTGCACATTCGTGCATGTGTGTACGTGCAAAGGTACAAATGTTAGTCCCACATCATACAAGAGATACTGACATAAAAATAAACTGCTTTTAATCTCAGAAACTATTATTAACTAATTTTCCAAAAATGGATGGAGTTTATGGTTTTAATTGTGAAGTCCAAGCTGATCAAAGGCGATTCTGATTTTTTGCCCTCTTCTGTATTCCAGAATCCATTTTGCATATGTAAAGCCTCTATCACTGGAAGGGAATTCTGTAATTGGATGTTTTTAGCAGCATGATTGACACTGTTTATGGCTCATACAATTTATGGTCACATCAAATAGTTTCTTTATACTTAATTAACGTAATTTAAGTGATACCCAAAAGAGTTTGTTCCAAAAGAGAGTTGTCAAAGTTAAACTAATTGATAATATTAGAGGATGCTAACTTAGAATTTAAAATAAATTCATGCAGTTGGCTACAGTTTCAGATATTAAATTCTAATTATTTAATGTGCAGCTAACTGGGTCATATATAGAATAGAATGTTTAAGCATTGAGGATGGTGGGGGGATGGGACTTCACATCTGGACCACACTACTCTGCCCAGTTTGAAAAACAATACTTCCTTGCACCTGCTAGAGGCACTTGCTGCCTGCATAACTATGCTTAACCAAAGGCTTTGATGGCAGTTCTCTTTCCTTTGTCCAGCACAGGAATCATCCCAGGAAATATGGCTGCCTTGCTCAGGCCAGGGCAAAAGTACTGTCCATGCGGAATGGGTAGGAGGAAGAGAAGTGGGGCCCAAGTGAGTGGAGAGGGATGCAGCAAGCAGAGCTCCTAAGAGGGAGTATGGTGGAGCTTGCCTTTGCCTTTTCGTATGTTCACCCAGCCTGTCATCATAAGAACTTGAGGCAAAAGTGATTGATGAGGGGAGGAGAAGCTGACAATGGTGCAGGAGGAAGGACACATGTTAAGGAGGTTGTCTGGGGTGTGTATTTGGTTTTGTGGGACTGCATTGATGTCAGATCACTGTGTAAGAGATGAGAACAACCAATGAATTAGATCAGGGTGGAGAAATTCATTCAACAAAATACTACAAGAAAATGATAGCCACCCAAGGACATTGTTATCATATTCAAAAACATTGCAAGACCCAAAATCTGAAAATAACAAATTATCTCAGCCATCAACATCTGGCCATCTCCAGACCCCAGCCTCCAGATCCATTGCCTCAGCACCGACTCACCATTATCCTCAACAGATTTCTACATTTTATCATATATACTGTTACTGTACATGACTTTTCCTTGAACCCAAGATTTTACAACTGGAGCATCATAAGGCCGCAGTCTGAAAGTCCCTGTCACCAGCCCCTTAAGGGGAGGAGAGAGGGAGAAAGCAGCAATGCAATTGGGAGGATCCTATTGCTTCTGGGGGTCCTTTTATTTATTTATTTATTTATTTTTATTTATTTATTGAATTTATATCCCGCCTTTTTGCCCGAAGGCACTCAAGGCGGCATTACAATAAAAAAGCAATAAAAACAAAGTTTACATTAAAAATAATTTTTTTAGTACTTACCCCAGGCAGCTCCGGCCTTTGCGGGGGGGGGGGGGTCTAGGAAGCTTGCAGATGCCTCTGCAGCACTTCCCATGCCTCCTCACAGCTAAAAAACGTTTTTGTCGCAAAACCAGAAGTGGTCTTTTTTTAGCTGTTAGGAGATGTGAAGAGCTCTGTAGAGGGGTCTGCAGGCTCCCGGTAACAAGCCCTGCAAGAGGCTGGCACTGCACATGTTAAGTACTAATACAGACGCTTTACCCCCAGCAGCAACATGATCTTCCTGATCGCATTGCTGCCTTCCCCCCTCCCCTGAAACAAATTACAGTGGTTATAACCAGTGCCCTAACCTGTACCATTTGCATTCATTCTTATGGTAAAACTATTGTTAATTTATACATTTTTGAGATACACAGTGCTTTTCAAAAACAGTCCCTGTGAAAAAGTGCCTGTATAGGTAAAATAGTTACATTTATCTCAATAGCTTCTACTATTTAGAACTCTATATTTTTAATCCAAAAAGAAGTTTCAGCTGTGACCCTGCTCATTTATCATCCTTTGAATGTTTTAAAGTGATAAAAATACTGTCATCCATGTCATGGCCCAAAAGAGAAAGCAATTAACTAGTTGACATTTCCTATTTGAGGGTTAAAATCCCCAGCCAGAACAACAGAATTTGCATGGCTATTTTCTAACTATTCAAAAACAAAGATATAACTACAAAGAATAGTTATATTTAGAGTTCTGGAAGGATCAAATATATAGTCATTCAACAGCAGCAACACGATCAGTGTCAGTTCAAACCCTAACAACAAAAATTATATGGTTTGCCAAAAATATTTGTTCAAAGGAATTTGTTCACTCATATCCTGATTAGCTTGGAAAACTAGCCTGGTCTATCATAATACCTTGAGCTGTTTCTGATTGTGCAATTGCTTTATCCCCTCTCTCTTACCATATTCCAAGAACGTAATTATAACACAATGGACAGCAGAGTATTAACAGACCAGTGCTCTGTCCTCAGACGTTCCCTCCATTAACAGAAAGTTACGGTCACATACAAGGAGTACTAGTTATGGCGGGAGCTTCTGACGATTGAACAATGCATTCTAAAGGACTAAATGCTACCAAAGTCATATTGTTTTATGAGTTAATAATACAAATCCCATGTTGGAGTGACCGGGTCGATTTTTTACTTTTTACTCTATGCACCAGGAAACCACAATATTATTTCTCAAATTAGAATTCTTACAGTTTTATAGAAGGCATTCCAAACATATGCTTAAGTACTCAAGGGTCAAATACTCTATAATAAGCTACTAATACCAATATATATGGCTGTATGCCATAGGCTCTTTACAAAGATGGAAAATCATGTTCTGCCACAGTAAATAGCACTCCACTTCCACGTGCGTCAGAGCCACTGGCACAATCGGCGAGCAGATACATGGATCCACCACCAACAGACCCAGCCCATGTAAAAACAGTTAAGATAGCCGTGGCAGGCCATGGGTGGTTTGGTTCAGGGACTGGCTGCCAGTGGCAACAGCATGAACCAGTATGCTATCCCCTTGTTTGCAATCCAAAAGAACCCCTCACTCTCCTCGGACATACACTAGCGAAATAGCTGGCATGGGTCCCATAGGCTACCAGGTCCCACTTACCTCCAGGTGGCTGTTTGGTCACCTCCCCCACCATAGCATGCAGCACATGCTCCATTGGCACGGCTGCATGCTATGGAATGGTGGCAATAGGATTAGGCTATAAGTGCACTGTTTACAGAATAATTACAGTCATATAGAGAAAAATGCTAAAATAAGCTTTGTGGTGCTGGTAGTTCTTATGCTTCTCTGTTAGACAAAATAACTTGGTAAAATGAAAACATAGGAACAAAGCTGTAAGTCGTGCACCAAACTAGCAGTTACTTAGCACAGCATTCCACTTCAGGGATACATCTAAAGGTCCAACGATCTAGTATAGCAAAATGGTTAAGAAAGTGTGCTGCAGTCTCCATTTCAAAGCTCACCAATAAATTCACAAGAATACTTTGGTCTTGATAAATGCAAATTCTTGTGCATTTATAACAGTGGTTCTCAACCTTTTTTCCACCGGGACCCACTTTTTACTGACAGCCTGTTGGGACCCCCAACCATAACTGGGAGCAAGTTGCATCAAACTCACTGACAGCGCAATTCTATGCATGTCTACTCAGAAGTAAGTCTTATTATGTTCAATGCAGCTTACTCCAATGAAAGTGAGTATAGGATTGCAGCCTGGGACTCAGATCCACGTTAGCGCACGCAGACACAAGCAGCCCTCTGACTCTCCCCAAAGGCCTCCATTAGCTCGCGCAGCCTCCCATCTGCGCAAAAGGCCCTCTTTCTCCAGCCAGTGTGCACCTGCCCGGTGAGAACTTGCGCCTTTAACGCCACATGAGGCGCCCCCCCGCCCGGAAAGTCATCTCGAGAGGCATGAGAGCGTGGCGCGCGGACCAGATCCAGCATGCAAATCCCTGCTCAAGCCAGGCAGCTTTCCTGGGTGCCCTTGACCCGGTCCCCCCCTCTCAGCCTCGCTTACCTTGCAGGGTTGTTGTGACAGGGGGGAGTCGAAGCACCCACAAGCCTGACGTCGGGGCGGGATGGCTCACCCGTGCAGCGCCCTGCAGACTCTCTCAGGGCTGGAAAGCAGCCACCCGTCCTGCACGCTGCTCCCAGGGAGTCCCGCTCTAGCCCGTGAGTGCGCGCGGGATGGCGGCCTCGGACGTGCGTTGACTCACGAGTCGGCCCCACGCCACCCAATGAGCATCCCTCCTGGGAAAGCACGCATGGGCGGGAGGCCTCCCCGGGCAACGCCCCGCGCGCCTCCTCCCGAGTAGTCCCATGGCACGCCTCCTCCCGAGTAGTCCCATGGCGCCCCATGAGGCTTCCAAGGTGAGAAATTCTGCAGCTCCCTTTTAGTGTCTTCCTTTGTCTTGGGCCAAGCTTCGTCCCCCACCCCCCGCAGACCCGTTTCTCCCCCCCCCATGTGTGTTTTGGAGGGAGGCGCCGGCGACCCCTGCAAAATGCTTGTTCGACCCCCAAAGGGGTCCCGACCCCAAGGTTGAGAACCGCTGATTTAGAATGTTATTTAGGATAATTATGGAATACTACTTTTCACCAAGAATGTTTTATGCAGTATAGCAAAATCAATGAAAATAAAAACATGGCTCTGTTCCAAAAGGCTCAGCCACTCTAACATATTGGTTCTCAAACGTTTTAGCACTGAGACCCACTTTTTAGAATGACAATCTGTTCAGGACCCACCTGAAGTACAGTCATTGTGATGCCAGAGCCTGCTGCTTTCTTGAAAATGCAGCAACAAGATTGGTTATTTCTCAGTCATTTTCCAATAGCAAGATGAATCAGAAAGAAAAAGTAGCCTACTCACAACCTTGACACAAGCAAAATGACCACATAGCCCTACCCCTTTTCAGTGACCCATCTTCCCATATTTACAATGATGGCTGCCTGAAGTGCTACCTGAAAATTGGTACACGATCCACAGTTTGAGAAACCTTGATCTAACAAAGCAAAACAAAAGAAGACACAAGAGAGACATCAGTAGAGCCAGTAGAAATGATACTATGCCAAGAAGAATAGGAACAATTGTTTTTCTCCTGCTAAATAAGAGCACAACAACATAAAAAGTGCTGTTTTGCCCCTTTGCAGGGAGGCATATAATTGTAGCCCTTAAACCACAAACCTATAAGGTAGATCAGAATTGTTGCATCCAAATTGTAGCTAAAGGGCTGAGGCTTACAGAGAGAGAGAGGAGGAGGAGGAGGAGTTTATCTGAGGCCATGTACTGTGCAATGCTAATGACTGAAGTGAGATTTAACAGAGGTTCTGATTTGTATTAGCCTCTGAACCAGTTCTATGTCAGCTTTTATTACACAGCTTTAGGCAATAAATCCTAACCCCAGCCCCATCACCAAACCCCACCTACAGTGTTCATTTTTATTTTCTCAGAAAAATACATTCTCTATGCATGTGTTGTAGAAGGAGGAAAGCTTGGCAGCATAGTTGTACTCTTTTAATCAAGACAAACTGTGGGAAAAGGCACTCTGATTTCCATGGGTGGGTCATTGGACTGTGGTTGCCATATTTCTCACAGCTTGGTTATTTCCTCACTAGCTTTTTGTTACCTGGCGTTGCCTGGATAACAAATTATCCCAAGCTTCCATTAGACAGGAAAAGGACTCAAACAGCATCGGGAGTGTTGCCGCTCGTATCGGCAACCCCGGAAACTATGGATTAGACACTAATGTTGGTCATTTCGGACATTTTATTTTGTACCCCTTCTCACCCCCCTTGCCGATGGGGGCTGAACGTGGACTGAAACGGCATCGGGAGCGTCAACGCTCATCTCGGCAACCCCGAAAACTATGGATTCGACACTAATGTTGGCTGTTTTCGAGTATTTTTACATGGCACCCCCTTTGCACCCCCACCCCTAGGGGTGCTAGGGGTGTTGTACCCACCGTATTTGTCGCCAGACCGTAAGGCATGCGCGTGCCAAGTCTGATGCCAATCGCTCCAGGAGTTCCAGCAGGGAATGGCAAACGTTTTGTTTCGCACCCCTTCCCGCCCCCCATGCTGAGGGGGGGCCGAACATGGACTCCAATGGCATCGGGAGCGTCGCCGCTCGTCCCGGCGACCCCGGAAACTACAGATTTGATGCTGATTTCGGCTGTTTTTGGCCGTTTTCACGCAGGGCCCCCTGCGTACTTCCACCCCCGGGGGTGCCAGGGGGGCCTGATCCCCACAGTGCTTGTCGCCAGGCTGCAAGGCATGCTCGTGCCGAATTTGGTGCCAATCATTTCATTCATTTCATAAACCTTTATTGGCATTTAAGGTGCCAATCGCTCCAGGCGTTCCAGCAGGGCATGGCAGATGTTTTGTTTCGCACCCCTCCTCGCCCCCCATGCCGAGGGAGGGGTGAACCCGGACTTCAATGGTGTCGGGAGCATAGCCACTCGTCCCGGCAACCCCAGAAACAACGCCAATTTTGGCCATTTTAGACTGTTTCATGCAGGGGGCCCTGCATACCCCCACCCCCGAGGGCACTAGGGGGCCTGACCCCCGCAGTGTTTGTCGCCAGGCCACAAGGCATGTGCGTGCCGAGTTTGGTGCACGTCGCTCCAGGCATTACGGTGCCTATACGGAACACACATACATACATCCTCTTATACATATATATATATACTGTATGTATGTATGTATGTATGTATGTATGTATGTATGTATGTATGTATGTATGTGTATAGCTTTTTGGTAACCGACGTTGGCCGCGTAGAAATGTCATCGGGACTGTCACCAATCAGCTTAGCGATCCTGAAAAGTATGGATTGTGACCATTTTCACGTGGGGCCCCCTGCATACCCCCACCCCTGGGGTCGACAGGGGGGTCGTGCCCCCGCAGTGTTTGTCGCCAGGCCGTACCGCGTACACGTGGTGAGTTTGGTGGCAATCACTCCAGGTGTTCCAGTGGGTCACTGTGGATGTTTTGTTTCACACCCCTTCTGGCCCCCCCCCCATGTCGAGGGGGGCCCGAACCCAGACTCCAACGGCGTAGGGAGTGTCGCCGCTCATTCCAGCAACCCAGATACTATAGATTCAAAGCCGATTTTGGCCATTTTTGACTGTTTCCATGCAGTGACCCCCGCGTATCCCCACCCCCAGGGGCGCTAGGGGGGTCTGCCCCCCGCAGTGTTTGTCACCAGGCCGCAAGGTGTATGTGTGCCGAGTTTTGTGTCGATCGCTCCAGGCGTTGCGGAGCCTATGCAGAACTTACGTACGTACACACGTACAAACACAAGTTCTCTTATATATAGATAGACTAGCTTTTTGTTACCCGGCGTTGCCCGGGTAACAAAATGATCTTCCACAGTTTATGAGTTTTGCACCTCTTCTCGCCCCCCCCATGCCGATGGGGGCCGAACCCGGACTCCAACCGCGTCGGGAGCGTCACCAGTCGCCTCGGTGACCCCAGAAACTATGGACTCGATGCCAATTTTGCCCGTTTTCGGCCATCTTTACTTCAGGCCCTCTATGCACCCCCACCCCCAGGGGCACTAGGGTGGCCTGACCCTGGAGTGTCTGTCGCCAGGCCGCTAAGCACGCGCATGCCGGGTTTGGTGCGTGTCGCTCCAGGCGTTCCAGCAGGGCATGGCGGACGTTGTGTCTCGCACCTCTTCTCGCACCCCACGCTGAGGGGGGGCGAACCGGACTCTGATGGTGTCAGGAGCATCGCCGCTAGTCCCGGCAACCCCAGAAACTGGAGTTGACGCCGATTTAGGCCATTTTCAACCATTTTCACATGGGGACCCCCGTGTACCCCACCCCCGGGGGCGCTAGGGGGGTCTGACCCCTTCAGTGTTTGTCGTCAGGCCGCAAGGTGTATGCATGCCAAGTTTCGTGTTGATCGGTCCAGGTGTTCCAGCGGGGCATGGCGGACATTTTGTTTCGCACCCCTTCTTGCACCCCACGCCAAGGGAGGGCCGAACCCAGACTCCAACGGCATTGGGAGCATCGCTGCTCATCCTGGTGACCCCGGAACCTATGGATTCGACACTGATTTTGGCAATTTTCGACCATTTTCACATGGGGACCCCCGCATACCCCCACCCCCGGGGGTGCTACGGGGGCCCAACCCCCGCAGTGTTTGTGGCCAGGCTGCTAGGCTTCCGCATGCCGGGTTTGGTGCCGATCGCTCCAGGCGTTACAGCAGGGCATGGCGGACGTAGTGTTTTTCACCCCTTCTTGCCCCCCACATCGAGGGGGGGCCAAACCCAGACTCCAATGGCGTCGGGAGCATCGCCACTCATCTCAGCGACCCCGGAAACTGTGGATTCGACGCCGATATTGGCCGTTTTTGAGCGTTTTCACGCAGGGACCCCCGCGTACCCCCACCCCCGGGGGCTCTAGTGGGGCCTGACCCCTGCAGTGTTTGTGGCCAGGCCGCTAGGCTTCCACATGCCACGTTTGGCGCCAATCAGTCCGGGAGTTCCAGCGGGGCATGGCGGACGTTTTCTTTCGCACCCCTTCTTGCCCCCCACATCGAGGGGGGGCTGATCCCGGACTCCAACGGCATCGGGAGCGGCACCACTCATCTTGGCAACCCCGGAAACTGTGGATTTGATGCCGATATTGGCCAGTTTTGACCGTTTTCACGCGGGGACCCCCGCGTACCCCCACCCCCAGGGGTGCTAGGGGCCCCCGACTCCTGCATTGTTTGTCGCCAGGCCGCTAGGCTTCCGCATGCCGAGTTTGGCGCCAATCGGTCCAGGCGTCACAGCGGGGCATGGCGGACGTTTTGTTTCGCACCCCTTCTTGCCCCCCACGTCAAGGGGGGGCTGAACCCGGACTCTTATGGCGTCGGGAGCGTCGTCACTCATCTCGGCGACCCCGGAAACTGTGGATTTGACGCCGATTTTGGCCATTTTTGACCGTTTTCAAGCGGGGACCCCCGCGTACCCCCACCCCCAGGGGCACTAGGGGGCCCCAACCCCCGCAGTGTTTGTCGCCAGGCCGCAAGGTGTATGCGTGCCGAGTTTCGTGCTGATCGCTCCAGGCGTTGCGGAGCCTATGCGAGACATACACACACACACACACACACACACACACACACACACCCAGGCTCTTCTTTATATATATAGATTAGTGTTCATGCACCTGACCAAAAGGAAGAGGGGATCTGGAAAAAAAAAATTGTATGCTGGGATTTTTAAATCTTGCATTGCTGGGGCAGTAAAACAAGACTAACTGTGTGGAAGCTTCTTGAGCCTTGGTGCCATTTGCACTGCCCCTCCCCTATCACAGCAGGATAGAGGCAGGAAAATGAGAGGCTGCCATTGGCTCCCTGATGTTGCCAAGGTTTTAGGCACACTGACATGGCTGAGTGATTGCTTTCCGTACGCGGTTTTGAGCCCCACCTGCCCGCTCGATGGATAGTCTGTGATTAGCTGGCTGCCTGGTTTTGGGGGCCAGGTAGGAATTTTTTGCTGTCACTCTGATTGGCTTTGGATGGGTATTTTTTTACCCCAGACTGGCATTTCCGTATGGGGGCTTGTTTTCTTTAGGGGCCAGGATGTATGCTGGCTGGGCTAGCTGGTGTCGGGGATTGGCATACATCTTGAGATAAGCAAGGCCAAAGGGTATGCCAGGACCGCTCTGTCTATGCTTGTCTGGGTTGGGAGGGCCTCATCCTTTCGAGGTTGGCAAGGATAGGCTAACCCAGGCCTTAACTGGGTAACACCTTGAGCCCGGATGTCATACACTTTGGGGCTTGGGGGAGGTAGAGAGCTAGGGCCATTTCCCCCATGCATTAAAGCCAACACACTGCAGTAATGGTTATGCTAGGGTTTTTCCCCTGCTGCAGAGCTCTGTGGTAAAATAAAATTTTATCATCCCAAGCCTCTGTCTTGCATGACCTTTCTCTCTCTCTCTCTCTCTCTCTCTCTCTCTCTCTCTCTATCTGTGTGCATGTGTGCACACGTGCAAACATGTGTGTAATTCATGGTCAGAGAGTGATAATGATTACTGGAGAACTGCCTTGACCACTTGGTAAAACCACCATATAAATACTGTAGTAGTAGTAGTGTTGGTATTTATTATAACAAGCTACAGCTACGTAATAATTTAATCCTATCATAATATTAAAATCCCATGCATTTGAAGGAATAATTGGGATGTAAATAAGGGAACAATAATTTTAATCTCAATGTGAGACAAACAAATAAAAATCTGTCCGGAAGGTCTTCTATTGAATGGTTTGCATTTAATTAATGTGAGAACAAGTTCTTTAATGCACACCTCAAAATAGAACACAATTACATAAAAGTGAAGGAAGCAACCTTTAAAGATCAGCCTGGTTAAATTTAAACCTCTACAGAATCTCTGATGAATTCTGGTCAATTGCAATTAGAGGATGATATATTTTGTTAGTTGTGCTTTGATTCCTATTTATCTTTGCATCTCAGGTCAGGTAATATGTTTAATCACACAAAAGCAAAGCAGAGGAAGAAACCTGAGAATGCTGCATTTCAATAATGTAAAAATGCAAATTCTGAGATTGTTTTAATCATAGAATCATAGAGTTGGAAGGGACCTACAAGGTCATCTAGTCCAACTCCCTTCCTGTAACAAGAAATCCTCCTAGAGCATTTCCAGCAGGTGCCTGTCAAGCCTTTGCTTGAAGGTCTCCAGTGAGGGAGAATCTACCACCTCCCTTGGCAATCTGTTCCACTGTCGAACCACCCTTATTGTCAAGAAATTCTTCGTGATGTCCAACTGGAATCGCCTCTCTTGCAGTTTGTACCCATAGGACCTACTGTCAAAAGCAGATGAGAACAAATTTGTCCCTTCTTCCTTATGATAGCCCTTCAGATATTTGAAGAGTGATATCACATCCCCTCTCAGCCTTCTCTTCTGTAAGCTAAACATACCAAGTTACCTCAACCTTTCCTCATAGGACTTGTTTTCCAGCCCTCTAATCATCTTTGTTGCTCTTATCTGAACCTGTTCCAGTTTGGCTGCATCCTTCTTGAACTGAGGTGCCCAGAATTGAACACAATACTCCAGGTGAAGTAAAGTCTCACCAATGCAGAGTAATTTGATGGGGAAATTTATCTGATTAAGGTATATATCTCAATAATGTCAAATACTGTAATTTTATTATTCTTTTTTAATGTGTACTACAAAATGTTTTTGATATATTTGTTAAAAGTTCATAAATAAATTCGACATGTATTTATTTGCAAGTAACTATAATTTCTGAAAATACATATACAGAGAATGACATCAGCTATTTTTCTGCAATGTAAAAAAAACTCAGACAACAGCAAAGAACCAAGTTATTTTGGGTAGTTGTGTAACTAAAAGAAACAATAGGCATTCTCTTATACTGCATTTCTCTAAATATCTACGTTTCTATAGCAACAAGCTCTATATCCTCCTGTGTTTACTAATCTATCCTACTAGATCAATAGTTTATGGTAATCGTCTCCATGGAAATCTTCTGCAATAATCCACTTTTATGCATACTAGCAAACATAACATTTAAAAAAACTCATCAAACCTCTGAAAGCAAGACAAATGAAGCCCTTTGGGACACATGTTATATGAGAGCATTCAGCTCAACTATGAGATAGAGACTATTAGATTCAACCTGCAAAATCAATATGCCATACCTCTAGGCTTGAACTTTTACTGACTTGATGTTGAAATAAATCCAGCTTCTGGAATTTTTTCTTCTCCAAAAACAAATGATGTTAAATTCCAAGGTCTTTTATGCTCCTTGGTAGCTCTGCAGTTTTTGATACAGTGAATCACCCTCTCTTGCTCAACTCCCTTCATGCCCTAGGTTTCCAGACTCTGTCCTCAGCCAGTTTGTTCAATTGCTCATTCAACTTTTACACATAGGAAGGCTCTTTCTCTCGGTTTGCATCCTTCATAAATTGAGGAGAAGCAAGAACAGCTGGGGTGGACAGACCAGCATGTCCAACAACCTGTTTTCCACAGTGGCCAACCATGCATCTGGGTAGCCCACAAGCAGGGCATTAAGGCAATAATTTTCTCCTTCTGTTGCTTCCCCTCAGCTTTCCCAAGTTTGGCACAGTATTGGCTTTGCCCTCGATTCCTCTTTATCCTTTGTTCCCCATATTCAGTATGTTGACAAGTCATGTCACCTTTTTCTGTTAAAAAACTACATATATTAAAGTTCACTTTCTTTTTAGCCTTTTGTCAAAAACTTAGTTCATGATTTAGTTATCTGCCACTTTGAATTCGAGATCCAGTCATTCTTGTTCTATAAAACACATTTAAGTCTACTGCTTTGTTATATCAAGCATTACGTTCAATGTGCTTTTGTCATTTACAACTTTGAATGCACAATTTTCAGAGTTTGTTTTGAAACTGATATTAGCATAATATCCATTACAAGAATTACACTAAAAGATAAAACTTGTTTGAGAACAAAAACACTGGCAAATGAGATACTAATGGCAAAATAGCATTTAATTCTTCTAAGCAACACACTTCCTAAACAGTATAAGAAAATGAACTTTATGTTTTGCATTTTATAATAAAGTAAACTAAACATTATGTCAACCATTAAAATGTTAACAAAACAGGAATTATGAAAGTTGTGCTGCTTTAGGGTTGGATCGATTTACAGTATCTTAAGAGGAAAAGAAATAAGTTGGATTTACATGCAGCTTCACATGGATTATTGTACAGAAACACTTTGTTGTCTGCGGTGGTTCCATTCCACGTTTGGCCTCTGTGGACCTCAGAAGACTACCTGGAGGCAAGGGGTCAGGGTGCCTTGAACCATGGATTTAGTTATAACCTCTGGAGGAGTCAGGTTGAGCCATTTCTGGCTCACTGTGGGTCAGGGGAGCAATGTTGAGCCAGATTTGCTCAATTGGTGTATAAGAAGACTCAGTCTATAAGTGCAGGGTTCTAAGAGGAGTTAGAGGATATGTTATGTTTAAAGGAGATATGGATTTCAAAATGAAATGAGCTGTCTATTTTTATAGATTAGATTTATGCCTCAATTCTATCCCCCACTAAGTTTATGTGATATAGTGGCGGCAATGAACCACATACTGCATTCTATGATGGGGAGAGGCTGGATAAGGCAAGTGAGAATATTTTTTAAACAGTTTTTTTTTATTTACTTACCTTTTACTTTATACTTTTATTTTATTTACTTGACTGTAGCCATCAATAGGTCTTCTTGGACCTAAGCCAACCATTTAGCTCAGTGGTTCCCAACTTTTACTTAAAGGTAAGGGAATCACTAATTGGTTGCAGGGCTGCTACAGGGCTCGCAATTTGATGGTGACGACAGACATTGCTAAGAAATAATAAAGGGGGTGGCAGATGCATGTATGTGATTGTTTATGGCAATTGTGGTTGCCCTCCCCCAAAATACCATGCAATATGAGGTTGCTACTGTGAAGCAATCATTAAGGTAAGGACCCAATCAATCAATCAATCACTAGTATTTATATACCGCTTTTCAACACAAAGTGTTTTACAGGCAAATAATAACATTAAAGTTAAATGGCTCCCTGTCCCAAAAGGGCTCACAATCTAAAAGAATGGAGAACACCACCAGCAACAGCCACGAGAAAGACACTGTCCCTGTGGTGAAGAGGGACAATTGCTCTCCCCCTGCTAAATATAAGAGGACACCACTTGAAAAAGTGCCTCTTGCCCAGTTAGCATGGGGTTAAAGTCCTGCCTAGCTCTTGGGGCATTTCATGGAGACTGTCAGGGCTGAAAATCCATGAAATCGTTCAAGGTAAAACCTTGGATAGGTATTAAAAATACACTGCATGCCAAATGTGCTGTAGCAAGGAACATTCATGATCAAAACTCCTACCCTGAACAGTGGGTTATGTTGCTTGTTCATACAAGATCCAGGAAGAGCTTTTTGACATGTTTCTTTTTTATTGTCTAAAGGTTGAAGTATATTTCTCCTTCTTTACAGCAGCTTAGGACCACTTGACAGATTGGATGTGGCTGGTTTGGTTGACTGTGGCTGAAGGAATGGTCCATTATTTATATTGTAGAGTTACTCATTGTATTTATATTGTAGAACAGTTATTATATTTATATTGTAGAGTTTTCTCAACTTTCTGTGAAGGGCCAAAGTAGACACAATAAATACCACAACTCTCTCTCTTGAAGCAGGGTGGATCAGAGAGGGTATTTGTTGTTGTATCTATATCCTGTAATGCCCACCTCAAAAACTTGTTTACATCGGCTTGGGATCTACATTCTACAAGTAGAACTGCATTCAAAATGAAGCTTTCCTCCCAGTGGCATACCAAGGTCATACGGCACCCACGGCCCATACATTTTTGGAATCCCCATGACAAAGTAATTTTCAGTAGTAGTCATGACACCACCACCACTAATAATAATAATGGCCAGAGAAGAAGCACAATGAATAATATGCCCTTTTATTGAACTGCATGTATAACACACACACACACACACACACACACACACACACACACACACACACACACTCTTTATAAATGTGTATATTTATTTTTATGTAATTTTGTATATATAATCACACCATTGCCATCTTAGGGTGGCCTCTCAGACACTCCCCTGAACCCTGGCAGCCGGGGTCACCCTCCCAGCCACCTTCTGTATATGCCACTGCCTTACCTTTCTCACTGCAAAATCTGCTCTCTAGAGCAGTGTTTCTCAAACTGTAGGTCACGACCTGATATTAGGTGGATTGCATAAAACTGGGAGCATATATCTTAGAAGCTGCAGACCTTACTCTTGCTATATTCCTTTTGTGCATGTTAATAGTTTGAATTTTCAATTGAGAGTTTTCAAAATTTTGTTTTTAGCTCAGTGCTTTTACATAATATTTTGTCCTAATCTTGCTTTCTGCCAGGGATGTTTGTGCAACTGCTGCAGTCCAAAAATGCCAGTTTGCATTCCAGGGGTATCATTGGATTATGTCACAAAAATGGTACTTCCTGCTTGAAGTACCTGGCTATGATATCACTTCCAGGTTAATGACATCACTTCTAGTGTGTCCCAACATTTAGTGCCATTCTAAAAAGTGGCTCCTAGTCTTAAACATTTAAGGACCTAAAGGTCTGCATCCTCTAGAGCAGGATGGCAAGTGGCATGGGGGACTGAAATAGATAATCTCTCTGTTGTGCAATGGAAGTAATATCTATTTAAGCAAGAACTTCTTACAAATGGCTCTGAGCCAGTCCATGCATCTAAAGATCTCACCAATACAGAACTTTGATTTGCTACTTTTCAATAAAGCTTGGATCTTTAAATCCCACATTTAGTGCCTGCCTCTTATTTCAGAATGCAATAGTGATCACAACTATTTAACAACAGTAGTCACATACATAAACAAATGAAAGCATAGTGTAATAGGTCTTCATTCTTTACAAGACAACTGTTCAACACTTTTTAGCAAAGCAGTCAAGCAGATTTTGTGAATGTGCAAGCTGAGTCAATGTTGAACAATTACATCATGACAGTTCTGTTAAAGGAATGCTATCCTTACTGTACTATTAAATTTGTAATTGCTTTACCATTATCAACACACAGTACAGTAAAATGATATAGTATGAGGCAGTGGTGACACTATATAGAAATTACTCTGGTTTTCCTCATGTCCTTCCTTCCACTCATGGAAGTTCATCAGTCAGCAAAAAGTCACATTTATGTGACATAAACATCAGATTATTATCAGAAAGTTTTGCCAGAGGCTATCAAATGGGGCTGAACTGTCATTGAACAGCAGGCATTACACTGATAGATCCATGCTTCACTGCTTCAAGCACACTCAAGTTAAGATGACATGCATCATGTCTTGGGACGTCCAGGTTCTTAACACAATTGTGCTAGGCTTCTGCATTATTTTTCTACTGCTCCCTGTGCAGAGAGCTGTCATTTATTTGTAGCATCCCTGTCTATGCCCCTAGAGAACTCTGGATGCTTTCTTCTTCCTTTAAATTGACATTCTAGTTGTCCTAGTTTATATACTTTCTGAATCCGTTGCCTGAGTTGGCAGAGTTAGGCATATGTGGGGGGGGGGGGGGAGGCAACTGAAAGCAATTCACATTCCCTGAAAGCAGAAGTCTCACTTAAAATGGAAAAAGTATGAAACACTACAGTACTTGCATAAAATAGTCAATTTAATAGAGCTGATAACCAGCAATAGTTCTGCTAGCTTTTTAAATTTAGTTTTCCAGGCTTTTATTATTGGCCCTAGGCTTTGGAGATCATTTGGGTAGAAAAGTCTCAGATTTTCTCTGGCCAATTTTCTCTGAGCTTCATCTTGAAATAGTGGATATACACTTATGGACGAAAAACTGCTTTGTCACCAACTCCAATGCAGTGTCAAGTCTTTGATTAAGAAATACTGTAGAATTATTAGTAGAGTCTATGATGCAAGGGCAGGTCAATTGCTTTCAGCACTTCTGCTGTAGTTGATTTACGCTCAATGATATTCTTCACTGAAGAATACAATTTACCTCATTACACTTCCTTTCCCAATACAGCCACGTAGAGCTAGATTAATTCTGTGTTCGGTATTGCTTCAAGCCTTTGGGGAGGCAAAATAAATGGGTGGATTATTTGGGCGTCTTCCTTGACTTCTCTAGATAATTCCTTGACTTCTCTAGACTTATTTGTTTAATGACAAAGTAGGTGTTCTGAAAGCATAATACACTGAATGCAAGAACATGGTCAATATTTATCAGAAGACATGTTTTAAAATTCTGTTTAGATTTCTTTCGTTCTTCACATCTTCTCTGGTCTTCACAACTAGCTGAGGGAGGCAGAAGTATAAGACTAGTTACTTCACTTGAGTGAATATGTTGTCACAGTATGTGATCCCTATAGATAAGATTTTCACATTCAGTATCTAGAGCGGAGTTCTGAGTGCTACTTGAAAACCAAAAGATATGAAGTCTACTATAAGAGACATTTATAACTATGAGTTTATAATAGAACTCAAGAGGAACCAAAGTTCTACTTAACAATTTGGTTACATTCTGTAGATATGAAAAATAGCATACATGAGACTCATAACATACTGAGATCATTTCTGGGAGCCTTGAAAACATAGTTTAAGAAGTTCTGTTAAATAGCATTGTCTCAATCACAATTACTATACATTTTATCACAGACCATGACGTTGAAGAAAGCTGCTCAGAGTCAGGGGAGGGTATAGGTTCCTCCATGTCTGCCTTTGGACCTAGGATGAGGAATAATAATCTCATTCCACTCTGTCCACTGGGGTGTGCCACCTAATTTTATACCAATATCTCATAAGACGACAACGTTAAAATATGTATCAGCAACATTTTATAATTATTTCCTATGTTTCCAAAGATGATGTTTGCATCTTTCCCTTCAATCTAAAATCAGGTTTATTATTGCTATCTTTTATCATCCTATGTTCCACCCACTAATTTTGAAGAATATTATTCTTGTCCAGAATACCTTCAATAGTTAAACCATCTCTTACTAGTTCTCAGCTATTAGGCTAAATCCTGTTTAATCTCAATAACATACAGTACATTTAGGTAAGGTGACATAGATTTTCTCCCTAGAAAGTGAATTTAGGACTAGTTTTGATTATAGGGAGAAAACCTTAAGGTGAAAAAAAGAATCAAGGCCAAAAGGGTAGGAGACAAATTAAAAGCAATTCGATCAAGTTGAACTAAGGCGCTATTTTTCATATTCAGAGCCATTTTTCCTCCATATCCCTGACAACTTGAATGTGCAATCTATGTAGCCCAAACAGAAAATTCATTGCATCACACCAATACTCCCTCAAACACATTTCACCAAACATAGTCTCCTCATATGACTAAAAAAAGGAAATACTGCCTTGCCCAAATTATCCCTTGCTTAGACAAAAGGCAGGTTAACACACTTTTCACACACTTTACAACTTCTTACATTTAAATGTAAAATATAGATAAAATGCAGTTAATTTCCATAGCCCAAATTCAAAATCTACACAATATATGTAAATATTAACATTTTCCTCCAATTTCCAAAAAGTTTTCAAAACCATCTTATGAAAATTAGAGCCCAATCCTATGCCTGTCTACTCAGTAGTGTCATTATAGTTAATAGAGCTTGTTCGCAGGATAGGATTGCAGCCTCAGAAATATAAAGATGCTTAACATCAGTTTCACCGTTTGACATCTTATTTAAGAGAGGAAACACTTCTATGAATATTTATCCATGAATTTAAATACTCTGCAACATAGAAGTTCAGAAGTCCATATCAGAAATTAATCTTCTTGTCCATCCATTTCATAATTATCTCTAACATTTGTCTGGAAAAAAAAAATTCCATATCCAGCAAAGAAGAATGATGTGGCCTTTTGCAAATCTCCAGAGACATCATGTCAAGTTAAAGTATACAAAAGCCTTCCACATAGCATACTATTTACATTAGTATTTTCATGCTCTGATGCACATGACCTCCGATCCCAAACTTTATTGCAAATAAAGCAGTGTTTATTTTGCTCGCATAGCAAATATTATCAGAATTCTGCTATAATCCTTGCTTTATTATACTATTCAAAGCCAAATTGCAGGGCTACTGTCATCTTAAAAAAATACCCCAAACAAATCCAAAAGAAAGGAATTGGCTTCATATGCCAAACTGCAGCAGGCATTTGAATCAGATGACAGCTGGAATCGTAGTCTCTAAAAAACTCCTTTAAAGACCATGTTGCATAATATAAGTTGCCACCACCCAAAACAAAATGTAAGAAATTATTTGGCTACTGCCTTTTATTTTTGTTTTTTCTGAACAAGACTCTAATCTGCTAGAGAGAACCACCCAGCATTGGTGGGGAATTTAATATGAAATGCACTGCCACCAAAATACACTGACTAATCAAAATATTTTTCTGAAACTTTTTAAAGAACATTTGTTTAAAAAACATGCTTAGACTTCTCTTCACATGCTTCCACAAAGTGATGTTTGCTTTGTTTAATAATTCACACACATGCACACATATTATACACATGCACAAGCCCCAGTATCCACTGGGGTTCCATTCCGGACCACCAACATCACCACTGTGGATACCTGAAACTGTAGATACTGGGAATGCCTTTTTAAAGATAGGGGAACAGCAGTATTTTTGCTGCAATAAGGTAAAAAGAGATTTGTTTAATATTGCCCTATTTTTAATAGGTATCCCAGTATCCATGATATCTGTGGATAACTGAAATCTTGGATACCAGAGCATGCCTGTATGTGTGTGTGTGTGTGTGTGTGTGTGTGTGTGTGTACACACACACACACACACACACACACACACACATTACACACATACGTATATTACACGCGCACACACATATTTCTGCAAAGCAATTCCATATAGTTGAGGGCTACACATGAAATGACACAACAATATGAGAGGGATGGATTGCGTGCATCTTTCCCACACTCTTTAGCTGCATGCACAGTAAGTCCCCGCTAGCGGGTCTTTCCTATGAGTCCTTTAGTTTGTCATTGCTCACATAGCATACTACATTCCCCCCTCCTTGCTCTGAGAAGAGAGTCTCTGTTGGTGCAACCCAACAAACTGTAGATACCACAAACTGTGGTTGTTAATGCCATTGCTTGAATGCCTATAATGCTATCTTTCAAATGTTGCATTCTGGTCAAGTAGCCACCATTTGGCATATCCCCACCCCACCCCCTGCTTTTCTAGTCAGCCATTTTAGGAATGATTTTGGAACAGAATTTGAGATTTTATTCATGATACCCACTTGGTCTTCAAGGGGGCCTAGGCAATTGTAGCTAAGGCCAAAATTTGAAACCGAGACCCTCCTAGAACTTCTGGTTAAGATATTCCCAAATTTGGGACTCATAGGTTTTGGAATTTCGGTGCACAGCTACCTGCAGGACTCTGGGAGTCTGTCCAGTGTACTGTCTAGGCACCTGAGATCTTTAATCTGCCTGAAAATATGACCCTTTGTGCAACTTCCTCCGTTATTCTCTCTCTCCCTCTCCCCCCCCCCCGCCACCTTGGCCATCAAAGTAAAACGATGCAGATTCCTAGGTGCTCTCTCCTAATGTCATGCAGCTATTATAAGCATTCTCTCCACAGAGAGAACTATCGGGTTCTATAGTTCCATAAGTAGTATGTTCTATAAGTAGTACAGACCTCTGACACTTCAGATGTATATATTTGAAAAATGACACCTTAATTGCTTCTTGCTCCCATGTGTTTATTTATTACAGCAAACTAGCCGGGTGGTGGGATTTCCCATAGAAAAAGGATACTTCCGCTGATTATTCTGCTTCCTAGACACTCCAGAACCCTTTATTCTAGCACCACATCTCAAGATGTTCCTTTGGTTCTAATTTGGTGATGAATGCATTTAAGTATTTAAAAATGCACTTAAGTGCATCCCAGATCACCCCCGCTCATCTCTACCATTCTTCCACTTTAAAGGATAAAGTACAGCAAGCCAATGAATGCATAACAGTAACATCGCTGGAACCCTGCACTGCTTTTGCTCTGCCTCCTATAGCTACTACTAAGCCATCCTCTTTTCCTGAAGAGCAACCCATACATCACCACTGTGAGATGTTTGTAGCTTCTGCACAGTTATTCTGCCATGCTGGCAACATCTATTCTACATATGATAACCGCATACATTGACTGGGCAATCTAGTTTCTTTCCATGTCAGCATTGGCAACACTAAAGAAGGAGACAAAAATACACATGTTCTCAAACACCAAATATAGAATATTAACACAAAGGTTCTGAGCAGTGTGGACTCTGCAGCTTTGATCCCTTCCTTTGATTTTTCTATTTTAACCCAGAAGGGACAAAATATGCAAAGCTGCCCATCTTTGTCTAGATTGGAAGGTCAACACTTTTTTCTATGTGAAGGTTAAAACCACTGACTTAGGTCTGAATTCATCTTGGAAGCTTGCAGCCATTTTACAGCTGCTGTGGTAACAGAACCTGTTAGTGAACTAGGAAAGAAGCTCCTTATCTTCAATCTCACTTCAGCTAGGTGAGAGGCCTTATAATGTGCTAATTGGGAATTGGCTGCAGGTGTGATTCTCCAGTTGGAAGGGGTCAGAGTGAGCGACCAACAACAGACTCAGGTAAGGAGATCATTTTCCAGAAGCTTTGGCAGGTTCAAATCTCTGGTTGGCTGAGAGCTACGTCTAAGAATTAAAAAAAAACAAAAAACACCTTGCAGCTGAGAGGGGATGAGATGCTCTTTTCATTCCACTATATCTGTTAATATCAGCTGTGGTACAACCAGGGACCAACAGAGCCCCGAGTGCACCCATGGCAGGGCGATGAAATCGCGCCCCCAGCACATCCTCCCGCCCCCATGTGTCGCCCAGCCACACCTGCCTGCGCCTGGAATAGCTCCATTTTGGAGCAGAACGGATGCGAGGGATGGCGGGTGGGCCAGACAGCGCACAGGTTAGTCCGTGGATTCTGCGTAATGGCGCCCAGCCGCTGCTGGCACCCATGGCTCACGCCACCCCGGGCTACACCCTTTCTCCACCTCTGGGTACAACAGGTGAAACATAAGCTACCCTTTGCTTATGCTCAGGAGTTGGAAAAATCCAGGTGTGCATAAGAAACAAGTAAGCTTTAGGTGCTTAGCTTTATTGTTTTAGTATTGTGTGTGTGTGTGATGTATTTTCTGGAAAATGAAAATGCTTTTCAAGTAATATTAATTATATTATTTAAATAAACCATTCTATTATTACAGGGTTGTGTCTGTGTGAATACAAAGGAACTGGATTCATCCAAATCTGGCCAAGACTAGATATTGGAATGAACCAGAGTCTTGAGGTTTAAGTCCCTGACGTTTGGTAGTCAGCCTGTAGGACTTCAGCTTTCCATTGGATGAAGGACTGGCAGTTTAGAAAGAGTGGTGAGCAGTTTACCCTGAGGATTTGTACCCCCACCTGTTTGGTGTGTTTCGCCTGACAGGTAGACATTAACAAGATCTTACACTCAACATTTGGCTCTTGCCTGGGAACTGTGTCCTGCTCCCTCATGGAGTTTTAAAAACCCGCAAGATGGTAGGATACACAAGAACGAATCAGGAACATGCATTTCTGACTCATTGACAGCCCAATCCTAACCTGGGCTGGAATAGGCAGGCTGCTGTGCCATATCCAACCCCGGTTAGGAGACAGCTGTGGCACAACTTGGAGTAAGGAGATATATGTCCACCCAAACAGGGCTACTTGGATTTGGCACAAGCAAAATAGCTGGTGCAGATCCAAGCAAGCCAGAAGCTTGACGGCTTGGAAGGAGATTAGGATGCAGCCTATCTGCTGGAGGCCGGCCCACCTCCCTCAGGGCCTGGTCCGCCCACCTGCCCGCCCTCCCCACTCTGATCCTTCCCACCACCACACTGGACAAACTTGGCCGGTGCTAATGCACCTACCTGGGACAGTGTGGAAGCTGATTCACGCTCTGTGGACCAGTGTGTGTTCTTATGCCAGCTCAGCCCACTTCTGATCCAGTGCAAACATGCTGTATGGCACGTTTGCATCGGCACTGAACTGGCACTTGGGGACTTGGGGACTAAGAGCACCTTAGGATTGTGCTCTGTCAGTGTTCAGACAGTGAGCCAGGAGTGCTTGGTCTGACAGACCCTGGACCATGACATTCAGGTCTGATGAAAATCTACTACGACAAAGCAAGAGAACCACAATTACAAATATAATAAAAATGACAAGAAAGAATGCTCGAAGGGGGGAAAATGCTGGAGTGCAACTGTGAAGATTAGATCCAATCAGCCACAGGCCTGTGCCCTTCAACACCTCAGTTATTTCAGAGACTTCCCTGCTTTGGCCCTTTCCATCATATCACATTCTTGGCAATTATTCTATACATGATCCTCTTTTATTGTTATTCATCCTTTTGCCTGATTTACCACCTTCATCTGTGTTTATATACAACCTCTCTACCACTCAAATACTGTGACAATGAAAATCACTTTAATGGCTTTTCTAATGCATTAACTGTTGTGTTATAACAGCTCCATTTTTCATTTCCCCCCCTGCTAAAGTCAGGAATAAATAAAACTGAATGCTGTTGAATCAGCAGAGCTGTAGTTCAGAGAGAAAAAAAAACAGCTGAAAAGAAAGCTTGTATATTCCAACCTCCTGCACTTGAACCTCAGTTGAAGCCAACTGTACAAGCAGATGGCAGCAATTTTAAAAGCCTACCCATGCCCATAGAGCTGAATCTTTCTCTTTTGCTAGAAAAGAAATTAAATTATACTCAGAATTGTGGGTGGCTTTTCAAGTACAATCTTTAAAAAAATTACAATCCATTTCGAACAGATCTGACAGACCCAGAAAAGAAGCTGCTTGCATCTATGTAAATTAAAAGTATACGTTTTCTTTCTGAAGCACTAAGCAAAAGGACCCTTGTGCAGAGAATAGAGCAGCTCTAGCTTTGTTTCACAAATGGTCTGAATGACGTCATTAGTGTCATGGTTACAACATTGCTGCATAAAGCATCGGTCATGCTTCTTGCCACTGATATAATAGATTGTTCCAAACCTGGAACAACAGCAGAGATGTCCCCAAATTCCCAGTTCAAATCTGTTAAATAAGGATAATTCCTCTCTTGCAGGAATGCAGCATTTGATAACCTTAGAACGAAACACACCAGAGAAACATGTTCTAGTTTTAGTCTCATTATTAGCAGTTTACATAAGAACAAAATGAGTACCCATCCTAAATGAACACATCCTCTAATACACTCTATTAGTACTTTCTGAACAGCAGTAAAATTAATTTTTTCCATAATCTGGCTCATTTATAGGCAATATGTTTTGTGAAACATAAGAAAGCATTTTTTAAAAAGGTTTTATGTATTCTGATGGTTGCATTGCTGCAGCCACAATTACCTATTTGAAACAGAAGGAAAGCAAAATAATTGCACAGACTTTGCAGGTTTGCAGGTGGGAGGCAGAGTTGTACCTTCTGAAATGGATTTCAAGTTGTATATTCCTCACAGAAACAATGTAAGAAATGCTTAACTTTGGACGAACATTCAGAAGCACAAAGGCATAGCTAATTAATCAACCTAGGACTCAATGGACAAGCAAAATGCTAATTCAAAAGTAGGACAAATTGATTTTATTAAATGCCTTCATTTGACCTAGGTATCAAATTACCGTAGAAATTCTCTCAGCAATTCCAGGTGTTTTGGTATTATACTTAATTTTACATATCCCAGTATAGTTTACCTTGAGATTTTTATAGGTATGATTTAGGATCTAGCTATATGATACTCTAAATGTATATAATAGTCCATGCAAATGCATGTGGTGTTTCATTTTCTTCCAAAAAAAACAAGCACACACAGACAGATGCACACACACGGTCATGTTATGCATTTAAACATGAAACTTGGCTCCTGTTCCTTCCAAAACTAAAGTGAAATGCAGCATCTTGTGTGTTTTGTTGTTGAGCACACATTTACAACCTTTCAGTTTTACGCAAAGGCTTTCCAGGGCTTCACCTTTACAATGAAAATATGAATAGGAAAGTAGGAGGCTTCCATGTTATTGGTTTCGTCAAAAATCCATCTATTGCTTCCTCAAAAGAGGTCAAAAATTCATTAATACTGTTATGCTCTCCCCATTTCCATGAACAGTGAAAAGTTTTAGGGCCACTACTATCTGGATTTTCTTCCTTTGGAGAAGAGAAACAGGTGGGCCCCTGTATCTATATTTACAAAAACACTTTATTTACAAAAACAGGTGGGCCCCTGTATCTATGGATCCCATAACCAGGGTTTCAGTTATCAACAGATCAGTGGCCCCTACTTACCTTACTTTATTTTTACTTTGGGCTGCAAAAAAACCTTCTCTCTTGGGGAGGGTCAGGGGACAAACAGGATTCCTTCTTATCTACAATTTCTGGTATCTACAGGGGGGGAGAAGAACCTATCCCCCACAAATACTGGGGCATGCCTGTGTACACATTGAGCAACTAGAGGAGGCAAACAGCACGTACTCCTTTCAGACAGCAAGTGACTCTTCATAACAGAGCCTCACAAAGCACCCCTGCACTCTAAAGGTGCCTTCACTCAAATTCAATCAGGTGCCATTGCATCAGAATTGCAAAACATGGTTTCTTTTCACTCATAGGAGACGCCTGTCAACTCTGGTGGCTTTTCAACTTTCCATGTCTGTTTCTGTTCCAACCATTATTCAAATCTTTCAGCAAGATTTTATGAGGTAATTAAGCATTCTGAAACTATATTCCCTACATCCTTTACACTTTATCTATTGGACTTATGAACTGAATCTCTACGGCACTACTGTTCAGGGTGAAATACATAAAAATCAACAAGAATACTATACCACTAGGTGTCATGGAAGAAGGAGGAGCTCCCAGCAACTGCAGGTTGATCCAGTGCCAAGTGGTTAGAATGCTCACTCCCTTTACGTTCCCTTCTCCCCACAGTATGGACACACAAGCGCAGATAATCAAGCCACAAAGAGAGGGGCAGTCTGGGCAACAGGAAAATACAGCACCTCAGGGTTCTCCCTATCAAAATCACTCTCACAATAGCATCTGCAGAGTAAGAAGATATGAGAATCCAGTACCAGGGCAGACCCAGGGTTAAAATATAACCAGTTTTATGGAAGGATTAAACAAAAAGGATTAAACAGAATAACAAAAGAACAAGACAAGGTGCAAAGCATTAATAGAAGGATACTAATGTGGTGAATGCCACTGCTAATGGACAACAGATGGAGTTCCCACTGTGAATCTGGCTGGCCTTTTCAGAACCCATTTGTAAGGTGATGAAAATGGACAAACAAAAATGAAAATTAAAAACCAGACCTTTCATTAGACTTTTATTCCTGTCTTTGTTATCTACACAGCAGCAGTTTTTTTCACTCACTGCCTAGATAAGAGAAGCAGTAGAATTTCAGGCGTTTCCTTGACAGGTGGGTCTACTACCTGTTATTACACCATCATATTCCCCTGACCTTGTTCACAGAATAACAAATTGATGGAAAACAAGTGTTGCAGAATGGTGAATCGATGGAAGGTTTTGTGACTGCATTCCACTCAATCGATCTAGCTTTCACATTTGACATAGTACCAGCAAGTGCTAGAGCTAATTAGTTCCTCAAACTTTAGTACATCAACATGCTGTTGGCTGAAAATAGCACTACTGCTGCAGCCTTAGTAATCATCCCTACTATTTTTAAGTGTAGTTAATTTAGTTTCTTCACTAATCTGAAAAATCTTACCTTTTTCGCTGTTTTCTTTCCAGTTTATTTTCTGTTCAATAAAATGACAAAATGAGGAAATTCAGACTTACCTTTGAATTCTTCTTCTTAGTGGTTCCAGGGTCACCCAGATCTGAATATTTGCCAGATCTGACACTTTATGCAGGCAGGGTTGGATTATCCAAGTGGTTTCAATGGGGAGGGACCCTCACATGTTCCCCTGACAGGACCAAGCATTCAAAAGCCTCCATGTAAGAACAGGAACTTACTGTTGACAGGTATCTGCACAAACTATGTACAAGGTGGAGACACTGCCAAATTCCTCACTGCCCCAGCCCTTGCTCCCTGGCTAGAACTGCATGTTCTTCTTTGCTCCAGGTATGCACAGTTTAGCTCCGTTAGACTGAGCTACCCTGGCATGTGAGGTACACAGGTAAATGTGAATACACAGGTAAACCCATATTTCCCCATTCTCCAGTGGTTCCAGGTGGCTCAGCTTTTTGTGCATTTGTGATATATCCAATATCACTTCTCAAACTCAACCAAGAGGGAGGGGCAACAGCTGAAATGCAGACATCAACACTGTAGTACTTAGTGAAGTTATGCAATTAACTCCAAGTTGCTGTCCTGTATAAAGTCTTAAGAAAAAAGCAGCTTCTAGAGACCACTGAAACTGCCACTCCCCCTCCCAAGAGAGTGGGCCATAATCCCCCATGGGGCCACTTTATCCTGGGTCTTATAGGCTGCCACTATACACTTCCTGATCAACCAGGATACAATGGAAGAAGACGCCCTAGACCCCACTTTATACTATTAAGCTGACACCAACGTCTCCTCAGACTTTCCTTATTACTCTAATCCTGTGTAAAGCACCATGTACGCTGGTGGCAATATATAAAATAAATGCATACATACATAACCACTGGTAGAAACCAATCCTCTGTTATGCACAAGCATGATAACCTCTAAATAGATAGGAAAGCAAAGTAAGGAGACAAAAGAAGAGGGAAATGAACAGTAAAGGAGCAGCACACTCCCATGTCAGGAGTCTAGAACAGTAGAGTCTAGAAATAAGGCCCTGAGGACATGATTGAGACGTACAAAATTATGCATGGGATGGATAGAGTGGATGTTCTTTTCCATCACTCACAACACCAGCATCAGGGGATAGCCACTAAAATTGAGTGTTGGGAGAGTTAGAACAGATAAAAGAAAATATTTTTTTACCCAGTGGGTAATTAATCTGTGGAACTCCTTGCCACAGGGGGTGGTGATGGTTTCTGGCCTAGGTGCCTTCAAAGGGAGACACTAAAGTGAGTGGACCACACACATGCACCCAAGTGACTGGAAGCAATGAGGCCACTAGGGCTCTATTTGCTGCTGAACTGGATCAGAATAACAGGCAACTGGAATGGCCTACCTTCATTACTAAGCTCATACTAACCTTGCTTGAAATAGGGCATGAATAGATACTTGCCCACTCCTGCAAGTATGGATAAAATGGAAGTAGTTTTATATCATGTCGCTTCCTTTTTTGCTCTGTCACTTTCATGGGGACAGTTGACAGAAACTTTAGATGCATTGTGAGGCAATGCATCTAAGACCCCAACGCAGCTGCCAAAGAAGGAGAAAAGAGAAGCAAAACAGTACAGGACACAACTAATTTTGCCATCTCACCACCACCACCATTACTTCCTCAAAGTGGCCCTAAAGTTTATTAACTTGGGAAACGAGTCAGAAAAACTACTAGATAGAGCTGAAAATGGCCATCACTGAAACAGACTACAATGCACAAAACAAGATTCCAGCAGAGCTGCAGGCAAAAAGCATCCACTCTATTCTGTTAGGCATCAATAATTCAACGTTAAAGCAACTAACCTTTGCATCAAAATCTGTTCTCAGCCAAAGAGCTCCATTTCTAAATGTTAATATCAATACATGGAACTAAGATGTAAAACGATACCTGTGAGATCCATTACGGTGTTTTAAACTTAACTAAATTACTGATTCCAGAAGAGGGGGGGGAAACTATTGATTAATTACATTTTGTCACATAAACAAGTTTCTGAATTGATGCATCTTACTGTGATTATCCATTCAATAGTATCATAGCTAATGTTGTGGGCAAGAGTGAATCATTTGAGCAGCTGGGCCCTTCAAAAGAAAGCAATATCTCCAAGAACTCTAATTGAGTAATAACTCAATTATACGACTCTGCTTGCAGAACTTCCAGTCTGTGTTGCAATGGAGACTACATCTGTTAATGTTTATATAGTCCTCTTGTCAGTGGGCAAGAAAAAGAGAGGAAGCTGCATCCCAAAGAGCAGTATCCTGACTGCTGTGCAACCTGTTACTGTACAATGACAAGAGCAGCCAGCTTTCACTGTGACCATGAAAGACCCACTTATAAGCCAACAAAAACATAGGCTCATTACCAACTGACTGATAAGATCGTTCTAAGCCAAGGAAGCCAGACTTTATACAGAATAGTTACTCCAGTAGACATAGAAGAGATTGGTTGTTGCTTTTCTGGGCTGTTGATTAGTAAAATGGGTAAAAGCACAGTTATATTGAAATACAACAGACACAAATTTTTGGTTCCAAAAAGGCTACTATGTTGCACTCACTTCTCCAGATATCCTTGATGAGCATCTGAGGGAAATGCTTTTACAGCATTTATAATTTTATTGCATGGTTCTGGCAGCTTACTTCCTAGGACACATGAAGGATTTAATAAGTCAATACTGTACTTAAATGTAGAAGGTACAGGATAGGGGCACAAAAATTGGGCTTCTGTTTCACTGGTCTACTTCTGGCACAAGCCTGTATGTTGCTAAAAACAAAATCACTTGCATAGTTCATATGTATTCCAACCATCTACCTGCACAAGATAAATGCTATTTTAGGGCTGAACAATTTTTTTGTAAACTCTGGCTCCTGAATTTACTAACTAGTTGTTGTTGAGTCGCTAAGTCGTGTCTGACAATTCGCGACCCCATGGACCACAGCACGCCAGCCCTCTCTGTCCTCCGTTAGCAACTAGTACTAACTAGTGAGGTTAGACTTATGTGAGGCTAACTAGTGAGGTTAAACTTACTAACTAGACTTATGTGGAATTCCCAGTTAGTCAAACCTCAGGTGTCTTTAGGCCTGTTCTCAAGGACTGATGCCACAATACTATCCCCCACCACCTACACCAATGAAACTATGCCAAAAAGGTAGATCAGCCTGCAGGAGGTAAATAAAAATATTTCATACCTCATGGTAAACTGCCCCATTACCATTGGGTCTCCTTGGACATATGCTTCCTACTTTGGTGGCATATGCCCAAAGAGGAATAAAGGTGTAGAAGGTTTAAAGGGAAGGTTAAGATCTGACATATGCCATTGCTACCAGATCCATATCCTCCCTGTGCCTGGTTCATTTTCCCGTCTGTACCCAGAAATGCCCCGATTTCTCCCACCCATCCCCCACCTTTCCCATCTCTGATTCACCTGTCCTGGTGGACGGTGGCCTCACCACCTATGACTGTGCTGGCAGCCTCACTGTGCTAGCTGGCAGAGTTGGCAGGTGCAATGTCATGGTTCTGGCAGGCTTACTTCCTAGGACACATGAAGAAGAATTTAATAAGTCAATACTGTACTTAAATGTAGAACTGGCACTTGCACTGGCAAAATGCGCTTTCCTCTGGCAAAGGCCGGTGTTTAGGGTTGGGTTGTTAGTCATTGATGTATGCCTAGAACACTTTGAATGTCAAGGAAGTTCCTTACATGAACTGTGGGTGTGGGGGAAAATAGGTGCAGAAGAGAGAACAAGTTGTACTATTGTAGTTACAATTTGCAGATGGTTTGAATGATTTCACATATGCACAGTCATGTATTCAGGGATGATTATAATGATGGGAGCTTCTCCCCCTCCACATTTTCTCCCTCTCTACTCTACCCCTTCTCCTACTAGGAGATTCTCTCTTCCTCCTATGCTCCTAATTACTTTACCTAGGGCTTCATTGTGTGTGTATGTAGAATAGGATAAGACCAAAAGCAATTATCCCTCATTATGGCTGCTGTATACTACATTTTATTAGAACCAAATGCCACATAATAATGTCCAAATCTTTCCAGATCTTCATTGTTAGTGGGCACTGCTGTGGCTAGTACAGGGAAGATCGTATTGATTCATGAATAAAACCTTTTCCCAAATTATGCTTCCTCTAACAAAGAGTGCCAGCTCAAAACACATTGAATACTCAGTATCATAATAAAGATTGGCAGCAGCTGCAGTCCCCCCCACCCTCATATTTCAGAAGCATAAGACATCTCACCAGCAATGTGTCTAAAAAGGAAGCAAAACATTGAGTATCAGCATTATTAGACAGTTCAATATGCATATGCCTGCACTTGTGCATGCGGCTTTGCTTTCCCTCTCCATTTTTTTTCTAGGAACAGAGAGAATAATTTAAAAGGAGAAAAACGTTCACACCTCAATTATCACTAAAAGTGTAAAGTCTTAACAAAAATATAACTTGACTCCATTGATTGTATGTTCATATGCAATAGACTTGCTTAAATTGTAGGCTTCTGTCTCAGTTTGCCTCACAGCAAATCAGTGTGTTCTGAACAGGAAAACTGAGAAATTTTTGAAGACCTACTGCAAAGATGCCTTAAAAATATAATGGTTAGTATCCAAGCTGCTGCATATCCTGCTTGCACACACTTTTCAGCCACCTCAAGGGCGTTGGAGATATTCTAAAGCAGCATATTTTGTGATACAAGAAGCTACCCCCAACAGAAGGAAATGCCATTCATGGATAAGTAGTGTGCATCAGATATCACATTTTGCATATACAATCCAAACTACCAATTCTACAATATAGAAGAAAAAGTGCTAGCAGCCACTCTGATGTTTTTTTTTAAAAATCTATTGTTTACGAAGTACTATATCTTTGCATGATATAGTCTTCTTTAAAAAATGGGGTTTTTTTGTGAACTGTTAATGAACTCAACATTAACTTCATCCCTTAAATTAATATAATCTTTGCTCACCTCCCAAAATTATTGATACAACAGGTGACAAATGGGTTTTAATGTTGCTTTCAGACTCAAAGACTGAGAAGATAGCACATGGTCTGTAATCAACTGTGCAATGGATTCCCAGGATTTTCCCGCCTCTGCTTTGTGTGCCATCCAGGGCCAAATATTGAACAAGGAGAATCTCAATAATATTGGGACAACTTGACTTCTTAAACAGATAGGTCTTTTCCATTCTTTATATTCATGGTATAATTTGAAGCTTATGTCCTTAGTAAGTATCAAAAGAAGAAATTAAATACATAAAATATGAGAATTCAGTTCTCAAAAAATCACTGAGCATTAGTAGAATGACAAAACTAAGGCATGCAGTTGATGCTAACCAAGAGATCACAAAATTCTGACAATGGTAAAGACATTTGACAGACAGACATGTGTGTGCACACATGAAACAACCCAAAGGCTGAAGAACAGATCAACAAAGGAGTTGCAGAAACCAAAGATTTATATATTGCTGGGTTGAAAAATCGTACCAAATCACGAATTGAACTATGTTTTAGAGTTACTATGATAAGCCCTGAGCTTGTACACTCATTGCATGCACCAGGGAAGGAGAAGACACGTAGTACTGCAAAAACACAGTATAGTTGCAATTTAGCATAATGCTTGAACCCAAGCAATGTCTAAAACTAGGAAGGTACAACAGAAGAAATAAAAAGTCCAGCTCAAAAATACTCATTAAAGCAGGGCACATCACATGGAAATTTCCAGGGAAATATGCATTTTGTAGGGTAAAGGCCAGTTTGCATACTTATCAAGGCCGTTTCTCTGCATTTGTTAAGACGAACAGCAAGAAACAGGCAAAATAAGGCAAAGAAAACTCCTGTTAGCCTAACCTCAAAAGACCTAAATTTAATGATGTCCAGAGGATTATCTCTTTCGACATAAACAAGAGAATCCAAGTACAACAGCAGGCAGTCTAAACACGGCAAACCAATCAGCCCAGCTCAACTCCAGCAATTTAGCAAAAGATTACCTGAAATAATGGGGATTTAACATACACACACGCCTATGAGAAAGATAAAGGAGACTTAGATATGGCCACATTTTTCACAAAAACTAGCCCAAGCAAACAATGCAAGATTAAAAAAAAAATCTTAACTATGCAGGAAGTAATGCATAAAGGTGATAACAAGAGGTGAAATTTTGGCCTAATCTGTGATCTTCATATTGGATGGATAGATTATCTTTCTTTCATTCACTCACAGCCCAATCCTATTGTGGCCATCACCTCATGGTAAAAGCAACACTGAAATGGGTGCTGCTGTATCCCCACGGGGCCAAGGAGATAGCTGGAGGTCTCCTTGGGGTCAATACCCTTACCCCAGTTGGGCACCAGCACACCCTATGGGCCAATTGGATCTTCACCAGCTATTAAGCTGGCGCAAAACCAAGCAGACCTGTTTAGGGATTTCATTGGAGGAAGGTTAGGATTCAGTGGCACCCTCTGACATCCCTCCCATGCCTTAAATGTCCCCAGTCTGCTCTCCCCACATCCAGTTTTCCCCTCCCCAACTTCCCCAATCAGCTGGATACTCACCACTGATGGCTCCCAGCAGTTGTCCCACTGGCACTGAGACCCAGTGCCGAAAGGTGCTAGCCTCTCTGCCAGTGCCATTTCTCTCTAGGCCGCCAAAACATGTCTTACAGGCACACTTGTGACTGTCATTGCCAGGGCAGAGCATTGGGAGACCAGCACTGCCTAGCGATACGATTGGGCATCAGAATGCTGCAAAATTGAGCAACAAGTGGAATATGTAAGACACAAAACATTTTTCAGCAGTGGAGGGCTACCCCAGGAGAAAAGGTTAACATGCCAAAACTCCCCCGTAGGATAAAGCAGATGCAGTTGATTGAATTGCCCCATCATATCTATCCTACAGCATCCAGCTGCTGCTGGAATTGTGGGGACACTTGACAAACTGGATATTTTTTGGAGCTGTGATAAATAGTTGCATATTGGAGAACTGAATAAATACTGCCTTTAGCCCCCCGTGTTTTTTCTATCCGTTATCTTGAAACAATTGTAGATCACAGAGATTTAGAAATGTCTCTCCTACAAGCAAGGGAGTGAGGAATGTCTCTCCTACAAGCAAGGGAATGTCTCTCCTACAAGCAATGGCTGCCAAAAGCAACAAGAGCACAAGCTATGGTGAAGAATGCTTGTTGGGAACCAGTCTAGGGTGCCATCTCACCTCCTTCGAGAACTGGAAAATTCAGATATCCAAAATTGAATGAGTTTGCATCCATATATTCAAAAACCCACATGGAATGTGCTAAACTGTCCCTTTCCTCTCGACTCTGTAGCCTCCAGTGCAGCACCAGTTTAAGGGGTGAAAAAGTGGAGGAAAAGTACTTGGATATACCATGGCCAAAAAACTCATGGACATACGAATAAAGAAACTCACATGGGTTTTGCATCTAAACATATAGTTATTCTGTTGGAATATGTGAGGTTTTTAAGTGGGTTTTTGCATGTTTTATATAGGCTTCAGTGCAATCTTCTTTTCTATTCGGGCTATATAAATGATTTTGTAAGTTGGGATTTTGAGGAGAAAGACATATGTTATTGTTGCCAGATTGGCAGTAGCTATATATTATTTATATAAATTTAGTAATCATATATATAATCACACATGCAGTACCCACACATGCACAGTACCCACACACACTTTCCATTGCTTTGTCTTCATATATTTAAATGTCTTATAAACTTTTATAAACATTTTCCTCTTTCTTGTAATGGATATTTCTTAAACTGCCTATTACTTTTTTAAAGTACCACCATGTTTGTCTCTGCTTAAAGCTGCAACTCATGTCAGCCCATGTATTTATCTTGTGTGCCCGATTTGTTTCTCCGTTTTTCAATTACTAGGATAAATAGCTACCAGAGCCAGGCTATAGGCAGCATAGCCTGTGGACTGCTGTAAGTATGAGCGCTAGCAGGAATGTGCCCAGAATGAGGCACTGAGGGAGACCCCCATAGGTGGCTAGGCAGAATTTAGGAAGTAGAACCACATAACAAAAGACAAAGCCCACCACAGCTCAGGATCCAAGCCAAGAAA
The DNA here is from genome assembly GCA_029204185.1 of Lerista edwardsae. NCBI lineage: Eukaryota > Metazoa > Chordata > Lepidosauria > Squamata > Scincidae > Lerista > Lerista edwardsae. The sequence goes on along the minus strand of JAJKFI010000028.1, from coordinate 10,458,138 downwards.
TCCTTTGAACAGAGATTACAACAGGAGCACACACAGGGGCATAACAAGAAAGGCAAAAAGGCAGGTGGAAAAATAAACTGGATGGTTTGTAAGGTGACAAATAGACAAGGAAAGTAAGCAGGTACTTTGGACATGTGGACTCATACACATAGCCAAGATCTAGCTGCTGTTCTGCAAAAACCTAGGTCTGCATCAGGAGTATTTATAACTGGCCTAAAGCACTTACAAGCAATTGGCTGCCTGTTAGAATCTGGAAGTGGTTACACTATAGTGACTTAGGACAGTAAGTCTTAGGACAGTATAGTGACTTAGGACTGTCCCTTTCCTCTCGACTCTGTAGCCTCCAGTGCAGCACCAGAAGGACCGCCAGTGCACAGACCAGGAGTTTGCTTCAAGTCCTGACTCCCAACTGATCCAGGCACCTATCAGTATCTAAGAATATGGCTATGCTCCATTATATTCCGTTATCTAAATCAATTCAGTTTTATTCTCAGTTATTTGCCTTCAGCCAAGCCATTGCTATCCTCATTAATTACCTTCTTGATATTATAAAGTGTGGTGACTGACCTTTATGGAAATTTGATGGGTCTCTTTGGACGTCAGCATAGTTATGGTGAGAGTTTAATTACAGTTCAGAATACAACTATGCAAGAGGAAAACAATATATTCAATATTAATCATATTCAATATTAATAAAAAAAATATGTAGCAACTGTTTAATTTGCAATTCATTTGCCTTTTCAGCTTAGATAAAACTACAGAGAAAATATTGGACTAAAAATGCAAACTGAATTCAAGTTTGCAGTCCACCAATCATACAGCTTAGAGGCACCCAGTTAATTTCAATGAGATTACTCCATAAGAATATAAGAAAAGCTCCATAAGAATATAAGAATATAAGAAGATGGATCAGGCTAAAGGCCCATCTAGTCCATCTTCCTATATCTCACAGTGACCCAGCAGATGCTTCAGGGAGCACACAAAACGACGAGATAGTTACATCTTGTTGTACTCCCTTGTGTTTGGCATTCCAAGGTAGTCCACTTCTAAAATAAGAGGGTTACACCACTCATCATGGCCTGTAGCATGCAATAGGCTTTTCCTCCAGAACAACAGATCTGTAGTTTATTTGTAAATCATACGATAGCATAACAGTAACAGCCTAACTCTATCTTCCCACCCCACCCCCACTGGTGCAGACATGCAAAAAAAAAAGGGGGGGCATGCTGTATCTAGCGGGGTGGGTGGGTGGATCAGTAGGCTTCAGAGGGGAAAGGGGATTTAAATCCCCTTACATTTTTGTAAGGCTTCCGCTCCACAGTAGTTCTCCTTGTACCTGTATAAGAGATTTCACTGGCATCAGAGCGAGGAGGGAAAGTGGGTCGGAAAGATGCCCACAGATAGAATAGGATATGGCTCACACCATCAGCTCCAGATACATCTCCTCCCTGATTTCAATTCTGTCCCCTTCCTTGTACAGTTTTGCCCCTCTCTGTCCTGCCTTCCCTGCTGACTTACCTGCTCTGGTCAGCAATTTACTGGCACACATGGGAAGGTGCCAATATTTATGGGTGCTTTGCAGCAGTTGCCGCAAGTGAAACCTGTTCCACCAATGGCAGGACTCAGTAGCCTTTTGGCAATAGGATTGGGCCAAAAGAGTATCATAGCACAGGTACAACTCTACTCACAAGAGAACAGAAATGCAATTGAAAGAATATGTATGACAGGTACAGAAACACCTGCCTTATATCAATGCAGAATTATCCCACAGTGTGAAAAAGAGAATATCAGGATGTTTGATCTTTTGAAGAGTGTTTATGCAAACAATTACTTTATTTTACAATGATCTCTCTTGTGGGAATGCACTCCCACATTTTATGTAAATGTGTGAGAGGTACAGCAGTTGTTCTTGGGCGGGGGGGGGGGGGGAGGAAGAACCCCGACAGAACAGGCTGATCTTCTGTTATTGATCATAAAAACACAGTCCCACTACAATTTTACAATCCACAGATAATTGAGCTCAATGCTGTCAAAATATATATCCAATTCCTCAGATACCTACAAGACAAACACAAGAACCAAAGACAAACACAAGAACCAGTTTCTGTGGGGAATACATTCCTGGACCCACCTCAGATGCTGAAGCCCACTGATAATCAAATCCCCAGTTGGGGGTCCAATAGGACCTCTGGACATGACCGGAAGTACCTTCTTGTCATTACCAGAGATGTTTTGAGGCCAAAGAGCTCAGAGTGGCACACATTGTTCCTCTTCTCCTCACAAAAACCCTTTGAGATAGATGAGGCTGAGAATAGTGACTGGGCCAAGGTCACCCAGGAAGCTTCATGGCTGAGGAGGGATATGACCCAGGTCCAAAATCTAACTCAAAAGGCGTTTCCCCATCTTTCACTAACAGTTGGTGTAGTGCAGTATCTAAGAGAATGACACCAAACCCCAGTCCACAGGAGCATCTGGCGCCCACTGCCATCCTTCCCCTATGTAATGGAGCTTACCATTCCAACAGGAAGCCTCTTCTCTATGCTTCCAGTTGCACCCAAGCTTTGCACCGGCCATCTGCCTATGGGTTCTGTCCTTGCACCTGGATTTCCAGGCAGATACGACTGGCCTTCATGAAGGTTGAGGGTGATCAGAGGTGCAATGAAAAGGCTACCCAGGAGAACAGTAAGCTCCATTCATGCCAGAGAAGGATTTTCCAGCACATAATGGTCTCCAGATTGGAGACCACTGGTCTTGAGACATTGAGCTTCAAATCAGGACTTCCTAGATGGTCTTAGGCAAGCCACGTCCCTCAGTCTTCGCTCCAATTTGGAAATACTTATTACTTTACCAGATTGTTGAAAACATGACATGGAAGTTAATACATGTGAAGTGCTTTGCACACTCAGAAAGCATTTGGGCAGCTGCCTTGGCAGAGGAAAGGCGGGGTAGAAATCACTTAAACATATGAATGCTAAGGATTACTATTCACTGTAATTTGTACAACTTTATATTTAACAAAATGATGATGATGTTAATAAATTATTATAGCATATACTCATAGAATTAACAGATTTTAGCTAGATCTACTTGATTCAAAAATTAACTTTACTAAATCTGTGTAAAATTCATTATCTTATTTGCACATATTACCATTTATTTGCATATAAAGAAGTTTTTCTATTTTCACAAATCTTTAGAGAATTTCAATTTGGAGTCATATACAATATGCACAAAAATAGTAGTACTGAAATTATAACCATTTCTGCAATGTTGAAATAAAATATGCAGTGTATTATTTGCTTTTAGGAATGCCATTTCAAGTTTGCATCACCAACTACAAAACCTAGGAAGATTATGAAAGGCTAGATTTTAATTTGACCACAGGGATTAACCACTACCACTGTTCGTTTATGAAATGCAATTACATCTTCACCAGGAAATCAGTTTACATTACTGACAGCTTGAATGAACAAAAATGTGCATTTCTTGTGTAGGAATCAAGCTTAAAAGTTTAAATAATTGTTACTTTAGGGCCATGCATTGTAACATGAGTTGCTATATCATGTCGCAAGTTTGACTTTGAAAATATTTTGTCAGGAAAAATGCTTATCCTTTAAAGCCGCAGGAACTCTCCGCAATCAATTAAATATGTTTCCAGCACTAATGAGCATCAGAGCTTAGATACTATGGTGAAGAGCTGAATGTAAGGCTGGGTTTGCTAAAGAGGCTTTGCCTATTATCCAGCGAAGGATCCCTGGGTGTTGTCTAGTACACAGCATGAGAGTCTGACCCATTTACCTAAATATGGACCCAGCACTTACATGCATTTCGGAATTTTAGAAGGTCAGTACAGTACACTATGAATCTTCTCTTCTTTCATCTGGAGCCTACTTCATCTGAAGCTGAAGCTACTGTACAGTCCCTCAGTTATAGTACATGTAGAATTGCCACTGTACTTCAAACATATTGCCAGTTGATTGATCCAGAGCATCTACGGAAGGAGTTTGAAGTACAAAGACAATACTTACACAGAATGTTCATTTGCATTTAATTATATTCTTAAAAATATGCTCTGCACAATTTACAAATGAGAGCATGTAAATAATTTTACAAGATGCTCAGGAGCATTTTTTTTTCTCCTCTAAAAGGCTAAATGCAATTAGAATTACAGGTCCAGCACTGGTTATTTGCAGATTAGGGACCTGAGGTTTTTATCTAACCGCAAGTTCCGAACCTATGTCTAGACCATTAAAGACCTCTTAGGCATGACTGGAACCTTGTTCTGGTTATGTTGGGAGACATTCTGAGGCCCCCAGACAGCACACAGCCTCTGCACATCTCAGAAAGCCATCTCGAGCAGTTTAAAGGCAACTTTCGGTTTTCAGCTGTGAGAATGGTTCTGAACGCGACCAGAACAAAGTTCCAATCATATTTGGAGCCCTATGAATCTGCAACCCACCAATTTCATTATCCACCAGTTTCAGTATCTGTAGGGTGATTGTGCCTAGAAACAGATCCCTTGCAGATACTGAGACTCAACTGTAGATTCTAACATGAATATTGGTGTTTTATAATATCCTTATGTAATAATTTTTTTCTGTCACCTGTCTTTGTGGATAGCAAGGTGATACTGGAAGAAAAATATATTGATGAGCAGCCAGCTTCCTAAGGCTATGTTTGACAGTGAAGACCTGGCATTTTTGTAGGGGTGAGCCACATTGCTTCCTGCACATTTCTGTCTGCTCACCTGTCACTTTTTCTGATCGTATATTAGAAGAGTATTATGTATCTGCATCACAAAATCATAGGTATTTTGCAGTTGTGGCTTCCTAGAGATACCGGGGGGGGGGAGATATGTTCTAAATACTGGTATGTTCATACCCCCAGCATTTAATTAGCTACTTAAGTATCCAGAATATGTGATGCTTAGAGGAACAATATCTTGTTGCTTCTGGGGAGTTCAGATCAAGGTATAGCATGATGATTAATTTTTTATTCCATTTATTTGGAGGAAAAACAGGATATAGATTATTTGCATAAATAAATAAATTTTACTGAACAGTTAATTTATTTTCTCCAAATATAAAATACAGAACACAAAAAGGCAGCCTAATCCTATATGGGCTTTATATGGGCCCTATATGGCCCATTAGAACAGATTCATTAGCAATGTTGGGGGATAAAATTAGAAGCAAGTGTATTCTAAGATGAACATACCTCCTTCATATTTTAAGCTGGGATATAGCTGGGATCCATACAGCTTGGTCATACATTTAAACCAAGTGGTTTTGTGTGTGTATACTGGAGGTGGAAGAGGCTGTAGGTTTTTATCCTTCTTGTGGTAGTTTTATGTACTGACATATCACAAGGCCTTGACTTTTGTGCACGATTTTTCAAGGGTGCCATGGAATCCTGATGCAAAAGCAAAAAGGCTGAAAAGCCTCCATTGATCCATAGGAGATCACATTCAAACTTTTGGCTAACCATACCTCTCTGTATTTCTGATCCTCCTTCACATCTGTGAATGCCTTGTCCTAAAATCAGTAATTTAATGTAGAAGAAGAGGAGGAGGAGGAATAATACCTTTGAATTTCTCTTCCTTCAGTGGAAAAAGCAAGGACATTTATCAGTTAATGTTTATGATTTATTTGGAGTCAATTTTACCATGTTTCAAATCCTTTAAAAAAATTTTTTTAGTTTAGCTAAGAAAAGACTACAATAAAAGCAAAACAGATGTAGTTCATGAGATTCCAGCTTGGAGAGGGGTAATTTCAAAACTCAGAAATGTGCCTATTGAAGTCCAAATCAACATTAATTTGATTGGACAAATCAAAGTCCAAATTAACATCTTTGGGGAAATGGTAGCCTCAGATAAGAGTCCCCAGGCTGGTCAATGGTAGCTTGCTCTGTAATAGCCTATCCCAAAGAACTATCTGAGCAAGCAGAGTACAAATGTGTCAGCTCTGTTTGTAAAGGATCATCATATTCCTTCGAAGATTCTTTCCTGTCTTGCCTTGAAACGAGGAAGGTTTCTGATGAAGTTGTTTTGATCCCTGACTGTATCCACAATGAAAATACAGTCTACTATGCCACAGAGAATTGAGTCTTGTTTAAATGGTCCCATAATTCATGTTTTACAGCTAGTCCTGGTGCAAGCAGTATTAATAAAACGTCCTTAAAAAGGGTACAATAATGCAGAAAAGATTTAAATAGATTTTCATCAATGGGATTCTGCCACATTTAGTTTGAGGTTTAGGAAATGAATGTAGTGCTCTGAGATACTTGAATGAAAAGGCATTGAAGACCTCTTCAGTACAAGCACATCCTATTTATCCTTGAACATTCTTCACCTAGTTTTCAAACTGATTTTTTTAAACCGAAGAACTCTCTTATATTTAAGACAGTCACAGCATAATCATATGCATACCTGCTCAGAAGTATGTCCCACTGTATTCAATGGGCCTTAGTCCCATGGAAGTGTGTATAGGGCTGCAGCCTTGCACCAATAATCAAGATTACATCTACTATTATGATGCTGGGAAGAATAGCTTTTCAATTATACAAAATTAGCTATGATAAACATTTATGATTCAAGACAGTGTACCTCTGAACATCAAACATGCACTAGGGGAAGATAGTTACCACTCTCTGTGTACATTTTTTGGGAAGTAGCATTGGGTGAGCTGGGAGGGGAGTTAGGATATGGTGGAGGCAGCGGTGGCATTCAGCCGGTACGCTGGGCGGGACTTACCTTTGACCTGCAGCCCGCCCGTTGCATAATGGCATGTTCCGCCGCTTTCTCGCCCGCTGGGGTGGGCGGGAAAGCGGCGGAACGCGCCGTTATGCAACGGGCGGGCTGCCGGTCAAAGGTAAGTCCCGCCCAGCGTACCGGCTGAATGCCACCGCTGGGTGGAGGCCTGCTCCACCAATCCCTCCGGGGAGGCCCCCACCCAAAATATCCCCTCCCTGGCTACAAAATGCCCTCCCACCACCCTCTCCCAACCACCATGCCACTTGGTGCAACCTTTCCTGTACTCCTGGATGCCGCACTGGCAGCCCAGCACACACCATTGAGCTATTAAGTTGGCCAGCACTGCCAGCTCACAGGTAGCTTTACGACATGTTTGCAACACTCTGAGCAGGTGCAGGGACAGGTGCGCCAGCTCAGGCCAAGCTTAGCCACTCTTAGCCACAAAGTCAAGAAAAAAGTACAGGCTTTCTATCACAGAATTCAGTATGTTATGAAATTCATGAAATACTGTCTTAGGCGAAAATCCTAGGTATACTTATCAAATTACTATTTGATAAGTGAAATAGTGAAATGGGGCAGACACCTTTAGAACTAATCAGAAGTCACTAAACTTAAAAAGCAAAAGAGAGTTCATAATCAAGGTAACTGGAGGTATAAGCAGATTTGCTGGTCCCACAGAACGAAACACACAAGGCACAACATCATTTACAGGATGAAGAAAACAACCTGAAGCATAAACAAAAGGAACAAAGGTACCACTCCTCCTGGGGACCTGCCTACCAGAACCAGCAGTCTGGCAATGCAAGGTCCTTTACAGCAGCACAAAAAAGCAGGCTGTTGTTGGGCACTGCCAGGATGCAGTCACAAATGGTGAGAAGTGCAGCATGCACAGCAGCTGCTTCAGGAGGTTTTGGAGGCACCAGTAAGTTGACGACAGGTGTGGGCCACTGGAGGGGAGCAACAGGGGAGCAACAGGCTGCCTACCTGCCCCCTGGCTTCACTAAACATGTGCCAGCTATATATCTGCCATGGTTCTAAGTAGACCCATAGGAAATCAGGCAGCCTATGGGAGGGAGTAAAAAAAATGTTACCTTCTGCAGGCTGTCCAATCACCCCTCCCCACCATAGTATGTAGTGCAGTGTCTGTTAGCACAGATGCATGCTATAACGTGGTGGGAGATAGGAATGGGAAGAAATACAAGCCACTCGTAACCAACCACGCTTGATCTATATTCTTAGAACAAAGACGAAAGAAGTTTTGAAGAAATAGTGGGTGACTTAGATTACAAACAGGCCAACACTGTTCACTGATAAATGCAGACAAAATAATTGCCAGCCAGGAAAGCTATATCACCATGGCTGTGTGATATAAGAGATGACAACTTTTTCAGGGAGCAGATGCTGAAGAACTGTCACTGCCCACTTGCATGCAATCATTCTTTTTTTCCTACCACATCATGGTCCCTGGTCAAAATGGTTTTGCAGTTTTTTTAAATAATCCTCCAAGCACTTCTTGTGAACAGCTGAAACTAGTTTTTAGCAACTATTGTACAGAAGCACCACTGATATTTTGACAAAATGACCTTCAGAGTGAAACTCATTAGGACCCCAAGATAGAGAGCAAATAAAGCAAAACAAAATTATTATCACATTAGTAAAAGCTGGATACACATTTCAAAAGAACTGGACACAGTCTGAATGAATGGTTCCTTATGCATCTCAGAATGAGCACACCAAGCTCCTTCTACTGTAAAGGGTACATCCCATCCCCACAATTTATTCAGGCCTTATATTAACCTTTTATTCCAACTCCCTTATCACCCCATTCTAACTAAAGGATGTGCCAACAAAACATTTCTGCCAGCACTGGCTGCCGCATAGCACCATAAACTGTTTTGGGTCAGGGCAGGAAGCCTTCCTGTGCACCCCAGCAAAGCAACAGAGGCCCATTGGAGCAGGTAAGCCTCACATAGCAGGCGGAATAGGTGTGAGAGGGCAGGGAGGGGTTTAATGGAATGGAGGAAGGGTGGAACAGGAAGGAGATGGGGTAGATGGATCAGGCCCAGGAGGCAGTGGTTTGAGCAGCACAGGCAAAATCCTAACACCCCCCTTTCATTTGCACAGGATCACCCCCCTGATCTATTTGCACATCAACACGTACTTGAGCCATAATATGATATCACTGTGGCACAGGTCTGAGTTGACCCATAGTGGCTGCTGAGGCTTACACCAGGGGAAGGGAACACATATCCCAATACTGCGGGGACACCTCCAGCAGCCTAAAGTCCCCCACAGGATGCAGCAAAAGAGCGGGCCCAGAAATTTCCAGGGAGTTTACATTTTCCATGAGCATGCAGTGGTGGCTACTCCCACAAGTCATATGCACCAAATCCAGGTATGCACAGATGACTCTTTAACACAATGTGGCACATGGGAGGAAACTGGCCTTCTATACTAGCTCCTTGGCTTGTGGATCTGCTTAGCCTAAAGATGCTTAGAAGGACGTCAGGGATACAGCTGTGGGTCAACAGCTGCTCCAGAAGGATGTTTTGGTATACACAGGACACTTTGCATCCTAGTGTGAACCAGTGATGTCATGCAGGGGGTACACGGGGGTACGCGAGTACCGGTTTCTAGGATTACAGCTGGCCCCGCCCATTCGCCCGCCCACTCGTCGACTCCGCCCTCTACAACGTTTGAATTTCCTGCATGTTTGAGTTGCCTGCATGTTCTCAGAGCCAGGCAGGCAGCGAGCGGAGCCTTTCCTTGCCACTGAAAAATGAGTTGCTCTGGGGTTTTAACATGATGCCAGGCCTCCATAACATGTTCTGGGGGTGCTGTGGAATACTGTTGCAACTGTTGGGTCAGTTTAAAATCATCTGAGGCCTCAAAAAGGGCTTTTTTCATGTCACTTCCTGCCACGACATCACTTCTGGCTTATGATGTCACTTCCAGTGGGCGGGTCCCGACACATGCCAATCAAAAGTGAGTACCTGTTATTAAATCATTTAGATGACACCACTGGTGTGAACCTAAATATAATGATGCTAATTCTCTGCAATGATGTTCTACACTTAAAAGACTTTAGAGAGACTTAGGAGTGTGTTTGGCTTTCCAGATTACTGTATCTAGTTTCAATGCTGCATTGGCAAGTAGACCTGGACTTCGCTTTGGGAAGCTTGATAGATATGGGATCCAAAACCACAGTCCTCCTGCCTTGTTTTATCCCCATTTCGCTTGCCTCTCTTGCCCCTTACCCTTTGGGAAGGGGACCCAAAGAAACTTTGTACCCCCCTGATAAAATTCCTCTTAGAAGCTCTACCTTCTAATCTATTTTCCAATTAATTAGAGCACTGTTTCTACAATAAATTTAGGCTTGTCCCCAACACTGAATGTTACACTATTCATAGCAATGCACAGATGTGATTTGCACGCTTAGCTATTCCTAACTGCAAACATTCAAACTGGAACAAAAGTCTCTAAATTTCCAAAATGTATTGCAAAGCATCTGCTGCAAGTAGTTAATATCAGTAACAATATCATGGTTGATAGAGTTGATACACGGAGACCCTGACCTTTTGGTATTTTGCATCTTAACTTTAACTCTGTTTGAGGTTAGTGTCCAGGACTTGAACTAAAAGCAAATTATTCACATTCACGTTACACTTTCAATGTTTTGAGCTGTAAAATAGCTTCTCAGCAAAATGACGTTTGCGTTGTAATAATTGAAAGCATTAACTAGCTAGGCAAATTTGTATTTGTATTTCAAACTAAGACATTGTGAAGTAGACCAACAGTGTTTTGCGTTAAGCATCTTTAACACGCAAGGCCACTTGAGAGACTTTGCAGCCAGTAAGGCTAAAACTTTGCTTAAAAATTATTTGGAATCTTAGAATTCCAGCCAGACACCTAAGGCTCCACATAGCAGCTTGTATGTCACACCACAAGTCACTTTCATGTGTACTATAAGTTGCCTAGAAGAAGGGGCTCCCTTATCTAGAAATATAAATACTATAAATTGTTTTGCGGACTATAAATTGTTGGGTATTGTTTGTGTACAAATCAATTAAATGGTCATTAGGTGTGAAATTAATGCAAATGTTATCAAAATATTGCAATATAACAGTTTATGTTCAAGCAAGTCCATGAAACCTATCCAAAATGAAGGCAAGGAACATACTATTGTTGTGAGATTGGGGGTCTGATTTTATGAATGAACATGGCACAAGAGCCTAGCCCAAAAGTAATTGCTTGGAATGGACTACAGAGAGTTTAAATATTAATGGCCCAAGAAACTCTTTGAATGAAAGATTATATCAGGGACCCTCAAGATTCTCAGATAGATACAGTAGATAATAGATATACTCTGTATAAGAGAGGAGGATGTAGGTAGGTAGTAGGTAGGTAGGTAGGTAGGTATACCCACACATTCTCCATCCTAGATAACAGATATACTATCTGAGAGGAGGGTTATAAGCAGTGGTGAGATTCAAATAAATTAACAACCGGTTCTATGACGTCATAGCCGGAGCAAAAAAAAACCTGAAGCCAGCCGAGGTAAGCGACTGGGTGGAGCCCGGCCATTTAACAACCAGTTCTATAGAACCTGGGCGAACCCCTCAATCCCACCACTGGTTATAAGCATAAGATGATTCTTCCCTTTCTTTTTTTTCTAGGTTAGTGGGTGAGTCAAAGAGGCAGCTTGAGCTGGAGATTCTGGAAAAAGTAGAGCAAGAGAATGAAGATTTGATCGGGCAGAGGTTGCAGTAGAAGCCCAGAGGAGGAGCAGGTAAATAGCATCCAACACTCAAGCAATTCATGTTGCTTTCAGAGAGCATGTTACCCAACTCCATCCAATGTTCAAACCTGTTAAGTGTACAAATAACTATTATAAAGACACTATAAGCCTCTAGTGCTCTTTTCTCAGAAGGAAACCCAAACTCATTTTTCTGTCGCAATTTCTGTAACTTCCTAATACTCGAAGAAGTGAGGCATAAGCACATATTTTAAGACAGCGTGAAGGTGTATATCTACATTCTCAAGAGTTTGCCTCTGAAAAGGAAATAAAAAGACCAATGTAATTTGAAAGCACACATTTGCATAACTTACATTCTTCTGTCTTGTACTATATATTGTGCATAAAAAACACACATCAAAGCATTTAAAGTTGTATGGTATCTCTATAGACAGTAGATGCAACTCCATATAAGCATGCCATCAATTAAACTCCCTGAAGTCAATGGAAATGCTCCATGTAAGAAAGTACCATTCTATAGTCTGCAGACTAAAATATATAGTAAGCAAAACAAACTTTCCTAATGTGCAGGAAGCATTGAACAGAAGTTTCTGTATATACAGATTAATTCAAGGTGGGGCACGTGTGAATCTCTTGGGCTATGCAATGGCTGTCCAGGGCTCAGAATTAGGCAGAAGATGTAGGTGCCTGGTTAGACAGATCCACGTATCAGGTCGGCATCCAGCTGCTCTGGCCCCAAGTAGTTTACATGAGCATGTTGCTTTGCCTGGACCACATCAAGAGTGTGGTCAGGGAAAAGCGAGAAAGACTATGCCAGGTGCAATAACTAGCACAGGTGAGCAGATATTTCACTATTACTGGGAGCCTTATAATTTACAATGCTTCACCTCAGTATCTAGAAAAGGAGCACAAAGTGACCCTTTGAGCCTTGAAACAGTAGTTTCTGATACAGTGATATGATACAATCTAATAATGGTGCCATATCCCTTATTGAAAAAAGTTTACTTTTGCAGCTCATCTTAGTGAAACCTATAAGATGATTGAAGGAAAAGAAATCTGGTTATATCACTGGGTATGCTATAACAACTTGTTACTATAGTTGTGTAAGCGGTCCCTGAACTGCCAACCATAAAATTGCTTCGCATTTGTGTTGCAAAGCAATTTTATCTTCTTGTAGTTAGCATGTTATAATCTGCAACAAAACTATGGAAACGTCTTGTGACCAGCAACCTCTCGTGCAGATTAAAAGATTTAATAAAGAGTTTAGTATCTTTATTTTCACCCAAGTAGAAATTGCTAGTTTTCCTGAGCCTGTTTAACAACCAAATAGAAAACAAATGGGCATCCTAAAATCAATCTATATTTCTGTAAAGTATTGTGAACAAATATTTAGCTGCCCATACCTCTGCTCTTTTATTTTACTGACCTCTGTCTCCTCATTTTTCCAATAAACCATTACTGTCTCTAAGCCTGACAGTGTATCCCTACCCAGTGACAAAGGAAATGAACCATACCCCATTGCAACACTAACAAACAGACACCTGACAAAAATGTTATTTTGGTGGGGGTGGGGACTGGAAGCAAGAGATGGTAGCAGTTAACTTCTCTAACCATGAAAACAAATATATATATATGACATTTTGGTGTAGCAAACCACTTTCAAGAATGCATTCCAAGACAATAAGATTTATAATTAAAAAGCTGTCTGAAATGCATGTAGTTTGGAATACAATCCATTATGAATATATTGGCTTTAACCTTTGGTCATGTGGCATCAGGTTTTTTTCTTTCCAGTTTTTTTTTACTGGTCAAGATTTAAAACAGCTGTGCAACTGCTCCTTAGCTATAAACACAAATACCAAAATAAGAAGGAAAGGTTAAAAGCTCCTTTCTGAAAAGTTTTTGTTTTAGTACAACAGTAACTTTCTAACAAAGTATTTTAAATAAAATTTTCTATATCATAAACAGATGAGAAGGGGAAAAACGGCAATTTTAGGAGTAGCATAGGGCCCTATCTATATATATTTCAAAGATGTTTCTCTTCTTCTCAACTGTAGCCCTTCCAGGTTAAAGGATTAAAAGTCTGCAAATGCATGCTGTAAAGATTTTTCAAAACAATTAAGTTACAAAATGAATGAGAATGTAATTGCACATATCAAAATGTGGTCATACCCATGAAAATACATACCAACCATGTCCAGACAAGAAGTATTAAGCAATAAATTCAATCAAACTCCAATTAATAGGTCTTTATTACTTGATTTACCTGGAGTAACACAATAATTCCTGGTTTAATTTTCAGTGATAAACTCTGGGACAGAATCTGCTATAGCACACAAATGGCTGACAGACCAAAAATGGTCAGTTTAAGAAATCTGGCTGCTAGCTAGACCTTTCTTCAAGATGCTTTGTGAGAGGGACATTTTGCCCTACAGTCAAATGACAGTCATGTCAACATTCTAGCATACCATTATCTTTTACGCTCGAGTGTAAGATTTCAAAAAAACAACTACTGCAGGATAAAATTGCCAATATGAGAGAAGATTAATAAAGCTAACAATTTGGAAAAAATAGTGTTCAAAAGTCATTTTTTGCAAAGGCTAATTATAGTTCTTCTGAATTTTTTAAAAAACACAGATGATGGATACCCAAATGATACAAAAATACATTATTTGACTACTGCAGCAGCTCTTGTAATAGATCACAGATTTTAAACGTTAAAACAAAGCCACACACACCCTTTTTGATCAGATATTAATAACAAGGTCGTCTTACCACGTATGTGCCACTGTAAAACGCCGTCGTTGACGGATGCTTTTATTCACCAGCAACTTTCTGAAAAAGCATGGAGAGTTCCTTGGAGAACTGCGGGGGGAAATTTTTGGAGAGGTGGGTCTGTTCCCCGGCACTCTGGGAAGCTCGAGTTCTAGACGCATTTGTTCTTTGAAAGTCTTTATGTAAATCTCTGACTCCGGAGCAGCAAGTTCCTTAGAAGAATCTTTTGCTGTCATAGCTTGGATGTTATGTTGGCTTTTTCACCATTCAGAAAACACAACAATAGCACAGCCCAGAGACATTGCTGCAGATTCAAATGCTGATAAATCGACAAGCTCTATGCCAGTCATTCATCGAGGCTAGATCTGAATGAAAAGCCTGCCTAAAGCAACAGCAGCATAATCGAAGAATAGATAAGTCAATCCTGTCAGAAAGAGCTTTATCTGCTCTGGCTTTCCCTCTGAAAATCCGCCAAAGTGCTTTCTGTGACAGTAGCCTCCTTGTGGATGTGGTTTGTCTGCAAGCTACATGGTGTGACACTCACTGAATTCATTCAGCTGCGTATACCAGCTCATGAAAAATTCATAAGGACTGCCGTTCCATCCTTTCCCATATAATGTTAAGCTGAAAACACCTAATCAACACAAATTGATTTGTTTCCCTCCCCCCAACAGTCCGCATGGCAGAGTTCCTTGCCTATTAAAAGTCCCACGGAAAATGGTTCATTGAAATCCAGCATGTTTTATTTAAAAGGGTCTTCATTCAGAATTATCTGTACATCCCACACAGCAGTTGCTCCACCTACACTGTGCTTATTGGTTCGAATTATTTTGACAAGTGGACTCGAGTTAGCCATTCCTTATACTGTACATAAAGGGCACTGTAACATTATGTTAATCGGACTACTTCAAAACAGATCTTGTGCACATGCCAAGAGACACTGGTTTTTATCATTTATAAACAAAGGCAAGGCTGGGGAGAATACATAGTTAGAGCAGCATGAAATAAAAGATATTCAACAAAAGGCTCTGCTGTGAACATTCAGCAATTAAAAAAAATTCCAACACCTGCAATGGTAATAAATAGAAACAGCAACTAATTAGCTACAGATTTCCAAAACATGCTTTCTGTAAAAGTTTAAGAGCATATTGAGAAATGGCAGACACTGCTGTGTTGGAAGCAAGCAAGCAAATACCGGAATCCTCAGATGTGAACTAAAATTAAACAATCACTATGGACTGCTAACAGGAAGGGAGCAGCAAATGCCATTTCTTCTCAAATCTGTCATTTCCACACCGTCATGTTAAAAAAAGGTTACAGAAAAAGCTAGCCAGGCTTGGAAGGGCTTTCAGCAAAAACGAAAGCCTGCACGCCCTGCCACCCTGTGCCCTCCTTCCCTTATTTAGGTGAAAAGGAAGGGATGCTGTGCAACATCCCACTCCATTTTGAAAAGGAGTGGCAAGTGCTTGAAGAGAAGGTGGCAGCAGCAGCAGTACACCAGCTACCTTCATGCACCAGCTACCTCAGCACTCCCTATTGCTGTCACTGCTGCCAGGCAATTGCACAAGACATTAAGGACCCTGGTAGCTGCCTAGTAGCCACGCAATGAGTGAATATGGCAGTAGCCACTATCAGCCATGCTTTGCCAAGGCAGGGAAAAGGCCATATTGCTTCTTCCTTGCACACTCACTACTGAACTTTGAAAAGATAGAAGAGGGAGGGAAGGGGAGGGGAGAGTGACTTCACCACAGTAACACCAAGGTGTAAAAGGAGGGGTACCAACCTAGCCAGCAGCTACTGACTATTGGCTGGGTCCAAGCTTCCTGAGAGAAGTGGGGCACAGAGAAAACCAAGTCTCTCTGGGATGCTGGTTCAGCCCTTACTAAGCAAAAATACTATTAAGACTGTGGTGGGACAATGCACAACTAATGCCCCTGTTTCTTAAAGTATGCTGTTTCAGAGAAAAGGAGAACGCAGTATCTACCTGGTAGCTCTGGAAACCCGCACCCCCTCTTTGTCCATGTCTCAAAAAGTTTACCTTCAATTCTACTAGTCACCACAATAACAATGTTTTCACACAGCCATGCTGTTTTTGACTGGATTCTGTATGTATCCACGTATTGAGTTCTGCCAAGGACCTAGGCTAGGCAGCAATTTTTTATTTTGTGTCGTTGCGTTACAAACATATTTGCAATATATATGCTGTTCCTAATAAAGCCTTCTGTAATTGGCTGGTGATATTTATGATTTTGAGGGGGCTGTGGGCTTCCTTGACCCTGAGGAGGCCAGCATGACCCCCAGGTAGGCTTAGAAGCCCCGGGTGCCTGTGGCACTAAGATAGCTGCGGTGCCATCGGGACACCTGTAACTGGGCCACTTTCCTTAAGGGGAAATGGCCCAGTTTTAGTCCTCAATGGTGGGTTCACCATTAGACTATGGGGGGAAGCAAAATTGTTCAAGGCCCATCTAGTCCAGCTTCCTGTATCTCACAGTGGCTGACCAGATGCCTCAGGGAGCACACAAGACAACAAGATACTTGCATCCTGTTGCCTCTTCCTTGCACCTGGCATTCTGATGTAGCTTACATATAAAACCAGGAGGTTGCACATACCCATCACGGCCTGTAGCCTGCAATGGACTCTTCTTCCATAAATCTGTCCAATTGTCTTCTAAAGGCCACGCAACCCCCCATGGCAAGGAGTTCCACACCATCACAACCTCCCATGGCAAGGAGTTCCACTTTATTACCAATTGGGTAAAAAAGTATTTTTCTTTTATCTGTTCTAACTCTTCCAACACTCAATTTAAGTGGATGTCCCTTGGTTCTGGTGTTGTAAGAGAGGGAAACATCCTTTATCCACTCTTCCATTCATAATTTTGTACATGTGAATCATGTCCCCCAATCACCTTTGTTCTAGACTGAAGAGTCCCAAACACTGTAGCCTTTCCTTGTAATGGAGGTGCCCCAGCCCAGTAATCATTTTGGTTGCTCTCCTTCGCACCTTTTCTGGTTCCACAATGTCTTTTCTACCAAACCGATATAAAGATGGCAGGGGAAAAATAGTACTTTGTCACTAACATACCACAGAACAGATCCAAAGATGGGCCCTCTCATGTTCCTTCTCTCCTTCAGGGTTCTACTTGCAACAGAAACATGGTGCTTTCAATTAATATGCCTATTACACATTTAATCAATTTATATCCTACTTATCAGTCAAAGTTGGCTCCCAAAGCAGCTTGGAACAATTGAAATCCTCCACAGAGACAGATCTAAGATGTCAGGGATATCTTAAAGGGGGGGGGAATGTCTACACCCACAGTCTTCCTTCAGGCTTTTGACAGATTGTTCTTTGCATTTTGCATTGCTCTTGTCATAGCACACCTGACAAGTTTATTTCTCCTTATGGATTTTTAATTGAAGTCAATTGTTGAACCTTCTTAAAATAAACCACCTGTATTCTAAGCCCGTACAGTTCTGTTTTTCTACACCAGTGTTATTCAAACTGTGGATCGGGACCCACTTGATGGGTCGCGACCTGATGTCAGGTGGGTCGCAGAAAGCTGGAAACAGCCATCTTGGAAACTGCAGACCTTACACTTGTTATAATTCCTTTCGTGAGTGTTAACAGTTTGAATTTTCAAGTGAGGTTTTTTTTAATTTTGTTTTTAGTTCAGTGCTTTTACATCATATTTTGTCCTAATCTTGCTTTCTATCAGAGATGTTTCATGGTTGTACAATTGCTTCAGTCCAAGGATGCCAATTTGCATTTCAGAAGTATCATTTTATTATGTTACAGTGACAGCACTTCCTGCTTGATGATGTCACTTCCTGGCACAACATAACTTCCAGGTTAATGACATTACTTTCCATGGGTCCCAACACGAGTGCCATTCTAAAATGTGTGTCCCAGTCTAAAACGTTTGAATACCACTGTTCTACACAATGCAAGATGTATCACCAAATACTGCAACAGCCTCAAGGACCCACTGAAACTGGAGACATTAGTACTGTCAAAGTTGCTACAAATGTTGGGGGAGCATTCTTTTGTCAATTCCCTGCAGGTTGTGGTGGCTGCCAACTGCTGGGGACTAATGCATCCTTGCCTGATAACAAAGGGTCTCCATTTTGGAAGCAACAAAAACTTAGGTAGCGCAGATCGAGGTTCTGGCAACTATCCAAAGCAGATGGAACACTGAGAAGCTCTCATGACAGTTTCTGGAGAAGATGGGAGGAGGAAGTCTTGGACATAAGCCTTCCACTCTCATCCCATCCTCCCTAGATGATGGTGATTGCTAAGTACAGGGCTCTAGGGTGTTTTTGTCTAAAAAGAATTTTTCTACATAAGCACTTCCTAGCAAAATCAAAATAAGTGTTAGGGGTCAGTAAGGGTCAGTAACCTATACCCTTCATTATACTAAATCTACAAGAACTACAAAATTTGAGTGGGTGGGTGGCTGGCTGAGGCCCCAATCCACCAACCAGTTTATGTAATGCAGCAGTGCAAATGACGTACACACTGCATCCTATGGTGCGGGCAGCGGAGATGTACTGGGGTTTTTCCAAAACCCAGGCATGCTGTGTGATGTCATGACAAAGTAAGGGAGCGTTGGGGGCTCCTGCACCAACTGCTCCCCCTGCAATGGCACATTCTCCTTACTTCCTGGCTCAATTACATCCTGGCCAGCCCTGGAGGAGCCCAGGCAGGCGGCGCGTTTCCCTCACTCCCTGAGCCAGGGAGCCAAGGAAATGTGCAGGCCCTGGAAGCACCCAGGCATGCAGCACGTCCCCCTCACTCCCCAGCTCTTGGGAGCAAAGAAAACATGCTGGTACCTGCAGGCACAGCCGGGGCGATTTTGCCCCAGCCAACCCTGGAAGCGCCAAGACAGGCAGCGCGTTCCCCTCACTCCCCTGCTTGGGAAGCAAAGGGAACAGGACATGAGGAAGGGTGGGGGGACCCGCTCTCTGTGCCTTCCCTCACAACCGGCACCCACTGCCCCTGCATTGCCTCGCAGCATGCCTCTGTGGGGCAGAAAAGGTAGCCCAGAAAAAGGTAGGTAAAAATACTGTCTGCTATTAAGCTGGCAGGTCCTGGCCCAGGAAATGGGGCATAAGAATATAAGAGCCTTACGAAGCCATGCCAGGGGCTCATCTAGTCCAGCAGTGCAGCAGCTGAGAACCACCCTCCAGGAGGCAACCTACAGTGAATGGGGGATTATTTTTACAATTCACAGACCTCCTTCATTAATTAAAAGTAAGTTTTCCATAGCAATTTGCATGTTCTTAAAAGGAGTGCAGGGTTGAACGAATGAGTAAAATTAAGCATCAAATCTTGCCCACCACCTCAATTTGTGATTATTTCCATGAGTTATTCTTACTGATTCAGAATAAAAATGATCACCAACTCCTATAAATCCATTAAAAATTTTTACCTCTAGAAAGGAGTGCATATTGTAGCAAACTGAGTCAAGAGGCACTTTTTAAGTGGCAGTTCTCTTGTAATAAAAGCAGGGATGTGTATGGAACTATCCCTCTATAACCGTAGCTTAGTGTCTTGCGCTACTTGCCATTATATGTGTATTTTCTTTTTTTAAAAAAACAGAAATGAGCCCCTTTTAGACAAGAAACGACTCTTTTATTTTTCTATGTAAACAATTTTGTGAGGTTTTATTGAAAATCAGGACATAAATATTCATAATAAATAATAAAAGGAATAGATCATGAGCAATTCTGAATCTCCATTTGGAAAGATCTGCACATTTTGTGCAGAAGGAGAAATTTGCAAGAGCTGGTAGGTATTTTATTTTTCTCCACACTTATAATAGCAGCTCATACATAAATCATTTACATGTGCCCTGTTCTCAAAAGCTTGGAGTGAAATAAACACCCACCCACTCTTAAAGATCTCTCCTCTCTTCACATAAGGGTGCAGGTTTTCCCATAATCTCTCTGGCAAAATCCACACCACTCTGGGGATTCAAAGTATTCCTACACCCCACATTCTCACACCCCTCAACTCTACCAAGTTCTCATTTGATCCTTTACTATATCATCTACACTTATTTTATACATAGAAAATATCTGCTTTGAATATATAACTAACCTGCTAGAGAGAAAGAAAACTGTGTGTGTGTCCAGCTACACCTGGAGCCCCAGGTGGCGGCGGTGGCCAGGGGAGCCTTTGCTCAGCTTCGGCTGATTCGCCAGCTGCGGCCGTACCTGAGCTGTGCGGACCTGGCCACAGTGACCCACGCCCTAGTGACATCTAGATTAGATTATTGCAATGCGCTCTATGTGGGGCTGCCTTTGAAGACGGTCCGGAAACTACAACTAGTTCAGAACGCGGCGGCTCGGGTGGTTGCTGGGGCACGTCGGTTTGACTCTGTCGAGCCACTGCTTCGGCGACTGCACTGGCTGCCGGTTCTGTTCCGGGCCCAATTCAAAGTGTTAGTTTTGACTTTTAAAGCCCTTTATGGCTCGGGTCCGGGGTATTTGAGGGACCGCCTCCTTCCATATAATCCAACCCGTACTCTTAGATCATCTGGGGGGGCCCTGTTGACTGTGCCGCCACCAGGAGAAGTGAGAGGGGTGGTGGCTAGGAAGAGGGCCTTCTCGGTGGTGGCCCCCCAACTTTGGAATACCCTCCCCTTAGAATTGAGAACTGCTCCCTCTCTGTTAACATTCCGGCGGGGGCTGAAGACCTTTTTATTTCAAAAAGCTTTTAATTGTTGACAGGTCTGGCGGGCTGGCTGGTTTATTATATTTTAGGATCCACTGGGTTTGTTGCTTTTAAATTGTACTGTTGGTGGTTTTAATTGTTTTATTGTATTGTTTTTTATATTGTTTTTGAAGTGTTTTTAATGTTAGTTTTTATATTTTGTAAAGCCGCCTTGAGCGCCTTTAGGCAAATAAGGCGGGGTATAAATCTAATAAATAATAAATAATAATAATAATTTAAGTGTAAATTAAGAAAATAATTATTTAATAATATATCTAAATACATTTCAATTTAAGCAAATGACAGATCTAGCCCTAACATCTATTCAGCTTCAGTTGCTGGTCTATCCGTTCAGAGCTTTGTTTAAGCCACAGCAGAAGAGGAATCAGCCCAAATTTTTATTTTCTACACAAAATCTTAACCCTGAAACTTGCAAAGGAGTAATGAAGAACAGCAGTTCTGAAATGTGCAGAAACCTTTTTACTAACGAAATCAACAACCACAGCCAACCCTCACTGGGTGATCAGGCAGTTGAACACAGACAAAGCATAAAAACCAGGAACTCATTAGGGTACATTGGTGGTGGCGGCAGCCATCTTGCCGGCATTCTCCTCCAATCAGAATTTGGGAAAAACACAGGTCAGGACCAAAATACTTGAAGAATAGAGGTAGCATGGATGGGGAAAACAATTTACACTTATAATTAGGTCACTTAAGAGCTTCAGAATGTTAATTAAATATACTGTTTGAGATTCTTTTAACTTCAGTCATCCCAAGTTCTCCAAAAAGAATGTCAACAGATTGTACGATTGCAGTAATATTCCCCAACTCAATATTCATAAGACTATCTCAACCCTCATAATTGAGCTGAATCTCAAGGAATGTTCTAGGCCTCTATATACTACCCAAAACTCCACGTTGCCACCTAATCTTTCAGATGCAGAGGCATAATTAGGGCAGATCCTGAGGGCACCTGCTAACGGGGTAAGAGGCACTTTTTACAAGTGGTGTTCTTATATTTACCGGGGGGGGGGGGTAATCATTCCTTTTCACCCCTGCACAGTGTTTTTCTAGTGGCTGTTGCTGGTGGTATTCTGAATTTTATTTTTTTTTAAGATTATGAACCCTTTTGGGACAGGGAGTCACTTTATTATTTAAGTTAAATATTATTTAACTTATTAAATAATATTTAATTTATTTATTATTTTGCCTGTAAACCGCTTTCTGAACTTCATGTTGAAAAACGGTATATAAATACTGTTGTTTGATTGCTCTGGGCAAAATGTTGGGTCCTGCAATGCCTCATTCACTGCATTGGCACCGTACAGCTCCTGGAAGTCATTGGTGATAACATCTGGGTTCAGAGACACTGCATGCCACTTCACACAGCAGTAAGAGGGTCAGGGCGGGTTTTACACAGCACACAGTTTTTACATACTGGAGCTCTTCCCACCACACCGAGTGTCCAACCGCTGTTTAGAGTGGTGCAGTGCCAGGGCAAAGGGCAGCCTCCTAAGATCATTGGGTGCTCCTCTCTCTCTCTCTCTCTCTCTGTGTGTGTGTGTGTGTGTGTGTGTGTGTGTGAGTGTGTGTGTGTGTGAGAGAGTGAGAGAGAATGATTACCTTAGGCCAGGCTGGCAGTCATAAGGGGTAGGGACTTGAATGTGGCAGTACCACAACTCCTTCCCACTTGAGTTAAGATACATGCCCTCCCCTATAGCCTTCTCGTGGATACTCTAGCCTTCCTACTTTATGTTATGTGGGCTTTAGTTCCTGATTGGGTGTTCTATTGTACTAGCTTCTGGTATGAGCTTGATTATACTGTGTGCTGCTGCCCTCATTGTTTTATTTTATTTGCTGCTTCCTTCCCGCCCCCCCCCCCATTTATATGTTTAGGGTATGTACTGTGTTTTTATGTATTTGTTGTGAGCTGCCTTAGGCATTGTGGTTATGGAAGGTAGGATAGAAATATTTTAAAAATAAATAAGATTTTTACTGAAAGTTTTCTTAGTATCTGCATAGTTCTAAGTCAAAGTATCACAATATCATGGCAACACAGTGACAACATTGGAGCATTTTGTATGCCTTCTCTTAGACAAAAAATGGGAGGTTTAGTTGACTTTCTCTTTACAATACTGATGGCAGGGTAATTGGGTGCTTCTCCCAGAAGGTACATTCCATGAAAGCACATTATTTGGATAAAATTAGTTACAAGGCTCCTCTTTCTGTCACTTAGGTCATTGTACCATCTAAAGGGATTAGCAACAATGAGTCAAGCCCATACAAAGAAAAGAAAACTTTATGTAACAGATGTGAAGAAGCCAAATTTTCTTAGCACAGTGTTCTTTAAATCTCCAAAGATAATGCTAACCCTGTCAACCGGTTAACTAAAAAGGGTGATTTCAAACAAATTATAGATAAGCTGGCACTAGCGCCACACACACACACACACACCCCAAAAGGAAACACTGGGAAATTCCACTTAAATGACATTTCTATTTGAAAAGTAACAACACATTTTGGCAGAAATAACGGCTTTTCATCAATTCCGATTGCCCAGTCCTCTTGAGGGCCTGCACTGGCACAATGAGTTCCACTGGGTTCAGCTTTTGCAAAAATGCAAAAAATGATTTGGCCCCCCAGTGGGAAGGCTGGACCTTTCCTCCTGGTGTTGGTGATTGCTAGGAGGCCACTGGAGCAGGTAAATTCAGTGAGGGGAGGGCAGGAAGGGGGTTGAACAGGGTAAGGGTGGAATAGGGCAGAGATGGAGAGGGGGAAGGCAGATTGGGCCAAGTAGATGTGGGATTGGCAGTGCCGACATGTGGCGTATCCAAATCCCCTTCCTGTGCCTGGTGCAGGTCCAAGTTGACCCATCGCTGCTGCTCTGGCTTATCCCAGGGCAATGGGGACAGTGTCACCCTGAGGAATCTCCAGCCATCAAAAATCCTCTGTGGGACAAAGTGAAAGTCGTATCAGCACCACTGTATCACCAAACAGGGATTTAGGTGGGATTGGGCTGTGAGAGACACATTGTGATTGAACTCAACTGTGGAGCACATGATCCAACTCGCAGATCTGCCACATTGGGCATATGGGTGGTCAACTCTTTGCTCTTCATCTGCAAAAGAGCCGTGCTACTAGTCTTCCAGCCCAATCCCATCCTGGGCCAGACTAGACAGCATGGTGGAAATGGTGAAGCTTTAGCTTCACGCTATGGGCTGGCCAGGGACAAGACAGTGATGGAGAAGTAAGTACACTTACTCTGCTGCTGCCTGGTCCCAACGCACCTACTCAAATCTACACCAGCTCTTTGGCTGGTATAAATCCAAAGGGGCATGTTGATCCTGGGCCATGGGCATAGGACAACAGCACCACCACTGATCCTGATAGCTGCACCCAGCCTGTCCTCAAGATGCTCCTGGACCAACCAGATCACTGCTCTAACTGTCCCCTGGAATGCCCCCTCCAACAACTTAACTGCTCTGGCAGAGGCTTGGAACTCCATTGGCACACTGGGGGATCTAGCCCTTGTTCTAGCATGAGTTCCATCAGTGCAAGGCCCAGGTAGCATTGGGCTGTTGCGAGGATTTTAAAAGAAGGCAAAGAAGCACTTCACAAATATATTCACATATTTCTGCAGCATTATAAGAAATATGTAATATAATTTTATGCGCGTGCACGCACACGCACTCACACAAACACAGAGTTCTTTGTCCAAATATTAAGACGACAACTAAGTGTTGTAGTAAACAAAAGAATGATCAGACTTATTTAAATTACTAGTGATGATACAGTACAAAAGAAAATTATCTTATTCAGTTACCAGTCTACCTACGAAGAACTCAGTTTAGAAAAACAATAATTCAACTTTCGTCAATAAATTAAATGCAAACATGAATTTCTGTATCCACCAAACTAGACATTCCAGAAGATCATTATCTGGAAGAAATGTTAATACTGTTGACTGAAATATTTAACTAGGAGAGAAGGTGAATGCATGTGTGTCTGCATACGTGCAGTGCACAACTTGGACGCATGAGGATATAAAAAACGTATCTGTGAAGTGAGACAGAAAACCACATTTTCTTCAACTTGGGATGGCATTTTGGAAACCAACAGAAAAATAAAGGTAATCTAAATTTCAGTGGTACTATGCGTGTTAACCCTACATAAGTGAATCAATTAACTTATTATCAGAGTAGAATGGAGAGGAATGCAAGTACAAATGTTGCTACTGTTACAGGGGCTCACTTTGGAACAACCTTCCTAAAAAGCACGCACATTTGCCTGGCACCACACCATTCATGGACAGCAGAATGAAATGATAAAGTTATCCTGTACAGGCATGCTAGACCCCACCGTGGATAGCTGAAACCATGGATACTGGGGACGCCTTTTTAAAGATAAGGGAACATCAGTGGTTTTGCTACAACAAGGTTAAAAAAAGAGGTTTGTTTAATGTTTTCCTATCTTTTTGTTAGGTATCCCAGTATCCATAGATAACTGAAATGGTGGACAACAAATCAGTGGATACTGGGGCACAACTGTATTTTCCCACAAGACTTTGCCTTAAATGTCTAGACCAGCTATTTTCAACCAGTGTACTGTGGCACACTGTTGTGACATAAATGGTCTGCAAGTGTGCCATAAGAGTTTGGCAGATTTATTTATTTAATAATATTATTAACCGGACTATTGAGGGATGTGAGCCCCACACCAGTATTATAGTATGCCTTGTCAATTATCAAAAGACTGATGATGTGCCTTGACCGTTTTTAGTGTCTTGTCAGTGTGCCATGAGGTGAAAAAGATTGAAAATCACTGGTCTAGTCTGTTACATATGAACTATCTCACACAAATTGCAGATTGGACCATTTTTTAAAAAACTACACAGAATATGCTTTGCTACGGTGTGGTCCAAGGAAACAAGAATCCAAGTACCAAAAAATATTAAATCGTGCTTATTCCCCAGTGATAAAACAAAAGTACAGCGCATCTAAGGGACGTTTGAGTTCAGTGACTGATTCAGCACTGCACAGGATGCATTGTGACTTCTCTAGGCCATTGCTGACCAAGGTAGGAAAGCCAAATTTTCAGAATATTTATGTTCCACTTCCCTGTGTGCTGAGCCTCACCTAGGCATGCACATGGAAGGTGTGACATGAGTTGGAAAGAGACCCAGGAGAAACTTCAAACGCATACAAACACACCAAGATGAGCCCGTAGCAAGGCTAATTTCCTCACAGCCACAAGCACTTGAGGAAGTGGCAGTTTAATGGGGAAGCCTCTTCCCTTGCCAGAATGAAGCTTCCAAGATAGTGGTGCTCCGTTTTTTTTAAGACGGCAGCCTCAAGCTCTTCGCAAGCCCCTGAAAATCAGGGGTTCATGACGGGTCCCAACCCCCAGACTGGGAACCACTGCTCTAATGAAAGTCTCATATGGCTTTCTTTTAGTGCTTCAGAGGTTGGCAATGATGATGTCACTGAAAGTCCCATCCAGTTTGTGTAAGTGCTCCAGAGCTGCTCCTGTGCAGCTATGGAAGGGTTTCATGCACTCAGGGGGAAAGATTAGAGGGAGCACTGCTGTTTACCAACATGTACGAAATCTGAATCCTTAGTTGATGTTATTGTCTCTTCCCACCAAGGTAGAATGCACCACCAATGTCTGTACAGTAGTACCCACCAAGGCAGAATACACTGATGTCCAAGTCCCTAATGCTTTCTTGCTTCTGACTTATTTTGCCTTCTTTTTCCAGGGATCCCCAGTACCAGCCATGCACTCAGAGTGGAATTTATACAGCTTACCCCAGTGGGCATCACCTGATGGCTCTCTGTAGAGGATTTATGTGCTGCTTGAACCCAGCAGCAGAAGCAGATAAAAAAAGTACCAAGGGATTAGAACCTGAGGCACATGATGTGCACAAAGTTTCCTTCACTCAACCGCAGCAGCAGAGTGTTCGACAAAGCTCTGGAAAGTTCTAAACTTTCATGCACAGGACTGCATGACACATAACTGCACAGTGATCATGAAAAAGAATGATATGAAACAAATTCATTGTTCCAGGCCACCTCTAATATTTTTACTGTAATTTTAATTCAGAATAAAGAAAAGGGTTATTGCTGAAAGCAAAAAAGAACTATGAACACCACTCTATGAATGCATGTACATTTTGGGTGAAGGACAACAACTACTTGTGGAACAGGCGGTAACCATTTTCTTTCTTTCTGACAAAATATAAGAATTCTCCCACTGTTTCCTGCCCACAGCTTGTTTGCAACATCTGCTACTTCACAGCTGAATGCTTCCAGAAGCTGGACTCTGAAAAGCTCATTTAAAAAACAGACAACATATTTTGAAGACCTTCCTCATCTTTTGCTTGACATTTCCAAGATGGTGGGTTAAAACAGAAGCTGTAGCACATGAATAGTTATCAACTGTATGATTCAGTGAAAATAAGACTTGATTGCTCAAATGGAAGAGATGATCAATCCATTAAAACTTCTCTAATTACTATTCATGACAGCAAACACTAGCACACCACAGAATTGGGATTTCAAGTTGTTTAAAATTATAAAGCCTACATAACTAATCCCACAGAGTTTTCAGCCTTTGAAGTGTCTCTTATGGTTTGACAAAACTTTAGGCTTATTTTAGCAGCTATCCACATGCAAACAGTGTTTCACTGGACAGCTACTAACAGTTTGATGCAGAGAAGGCATTCAAAGTAGGTAGGCAGGCAGTAACTAGGAAATACTTTTGATTCATCTATACTAATCATAAATTGGGTGTTTTTTTAAGTTATAACTTGACTTTATTATGTCTCAAGCCAGCAGTAAATCTGAGTGTTATATGACATAACATTTCAATTCTGGGTCTCCTGCAGCCAGGACTAGATTTTGGAGCCAAGGAAGCGTAGTATTATCTTAGCAAAATCCTAGACTCATCCAGAAATCTTTATTGTCTTTTGCAGAATAAGTGGAGCAGAAGCGTAAAAGTGTATCACAGTCTAGGGAGCCATCTAAACTGCATAGTAGCACATAGATCAGATGGCTCCTGGTTTTAGCTCCTGCAAAGAATCTATCAGTACTTTTACGATTCATCAAAAATTGCTCTACAATGCCGAATTTCTTTTATCATAGCTCCTTTAATGACCTCATGATGGGGAAGGGAGTTGCATCATTCACCTCTTGAAGAAATGTCTTGAGCAAACATCACTTAGTCCCTCCCCTCCTGCCCTCAGCCCTAAAGCTAATCTTCCCCAAGTAATTTCACATCCCCTACATAAGTTCCCACAGTTGGTTTCACATCTGAAGTTAGCAAGCTAGGAAAAGCACAACAATTTCTATAGATAGCCACTTAGGCATATCTCATTTCTCCGTCTGTATTATTGTATGAGAAATAGAAGCAGTAACATTCCAAAATAAATTTATTTCTTTAAAAGTAACACGTTTGGTGTTTAAAACTGCAAAATGTAATACTGAATACTATGATTGCATCAAGTATATTCCTCGGTGTGCGTCTGTTTATCTAACTCGACCACTGTCAGGTAGGCTCTGCAAAGCTGCTGGTAATGTAACTGATTCACACAACTCCTTGGTTTATACTGGTATATTTAGCTGCCTGGCTGAGCTCCTAAACCAGGCCTGCACATGCTTCCTTCTAGTTCAAATGGTGGGTCACGATCCACCATAGAAAGCAAAAAAAAAGGGCCATTTTCCCTTAAGGGGAGTGGCCCAGGAAAGGGGAGTAGAGATCATGGCGCTGTGGGGTCCCAGGGACTTGTAGGTACCTGGGGTGGTTGTGATGCCTCCTGGAGGCTTGCAGTCCCCTCTGCAGAAGCGAGCTCCAATTTGCATTGGAACTCCCAGTTTAACAATGTTCCAATTGTACATTGGAACTCACTTCTGCAGAGGGGACTGCAAGCCTCCAGGACCTTTCAGGAGGCTTCATGACTACCCCAGGTACCTATTCTTTTCTATGGGTCCACATGGCACTGTGATAGCTGTGGCATCACTGGGGGCACATAGCCCCTCCCAGTCCCTGCCCTCACTAACACTTACCAGTGGTTCTCAAACTCCCAGAAAGTTTGAGGACTACTGTTCTAATCTAAAAGATGAGAGGGAGGAAGGAAGCATGGAAACTTGACAGTACTTAAGAGAACAGTGGACACCACTGTGCCTAAATACAACTCATTTACTTATTACTTATTAAAATAGAAATGTGTTGCTACGTACTTGGGTATCTATTTAATTTACTATTTGAACTACAAATGTAAGTTACAGTTACTGTAATGGTATCTAGTGTTTTCTTAATGAGAACTTCCTCAGCAACTTAGAATCTAGTTGATCGAGAATGTTTATCAAAAAAATATTTAACAGACTGCTCTATTATTCATAATTGGTAATTACAGTTGGCAGGATGAGAAGTGGGCTGCTTTAGGGATTCTCTTCTGAAGTGCACAGATGTATATTTTGCTAATGAATTCAGAACCTAAGAAAGCTTTCCAGAGAGAAAAAACATGCAGACACATTTAAGCTAGGCGTTCCATGACAATGCAGTGTAGCACCGTGAAGCATATGCAATCAGCTTTTGTCTTTCCATATTGACTGACTGATATTTCAGTTGTCACCTGCCCTGAGTTTTCCATGTTATTCTCCTGAGTTTGTCAACACATCGTGAGTGACAAATGAAACATCAGTTTTGGCCAACTCACATCTATTAAGAGTTTAAGGTACCATAAATAGTTTGGGTTTATTCTGTATTCATAACAGGTGAATATCAACTTTTGATCATTACAATCACATGTGTTTCAACTGGAAACTAAAGTCATGCCTTGTTATGCATGGGGGTTCTGTTCCTGGAACTCTCACAGATTCCAAAACCCATGGATAATCATATCCATGGATTTTAGCATGACAGAACCTCCAAACATGACAGGAACTGTGCTCAGGTCACATCTGGAGGGTCTTCTGCGGGCTGAGGAAGCCACATGCTGCCAGAAGTTGCAATTTTCAGCCCTTGAAACACTTTCTGAGGTTCAGGGTGCAGCGCACGGCTTCCCCAGCCCTCAGAAGACCCTCCGTATGCAACCAGAGCACAGCTCCAGATACATTTGGTGGGTACAGGTCCACCCGGACCCCACAGGTTCAGACCATGTGGTTAAAATCCTGGGTCTCAAACTCATGGATCAGGAGGCAGGATGCGTATAGCTAAACTCTAAAATCTAGTATGGTGCTAGACTGCAATGCAGTATGATTTGTTGGTGTAAGACCCTTTATAAGTATCTGCAGCAGTAGACCCATAGGAAATGGCACGTAGGCAGCTGAAGCCAATTAGACGATACAGAGGCTGCCAACTATGCCAGCTTCAAATGTTAGAGCAGACATCAGAGAAAAGGACAGGCGATACGCAATGGACATTATTTTACCAAACCAGACATTACCAAACCAGCAGTACAGATCTTACTTGAGTGTAATAAAATATTATTTCCTCTTCAGATATGCATATTTACAGAGTATAGAAGGAATGAGAGAAGTACAGAACTTCAATTTTGCCCAAAGGTCATATATTCTAATCTCTTGCTTGAATTTTTAAGAGGAATTGTAAATAAAAGTATTCTTCTCCAACCAACCCTTTTCTGGTGTTCAGAAGAGTTATTTCAGAATAACCTTGTAGGTCCCTTCCAACTCTATGATTAATGTGTAGTATGATATTACATAATAAATGTATAATAATTGTATAATATACATAATAATAGCTTTTTAATGGGCATGTTGTTTATCACTGAATTAATGGGTTGTTACAAGATGCCTAGAGTTATTTTATATTAGATGGATTATAATGAAAAGTATTAGGTGGCACTGCAGGTTAAACCGCTAATGCTGGGCTTTCTGACCGGAAGGTTGGGAGTTCGAGACCACACAACGGAGTGAGCTCCCGTTGCTTGTCTCAGCTCCTGCCAACCTAGCAGTTCAAAAGTACATAAAAATGCAAGTAGATCAATAGGTACCACTTCGGTGGGAAGGTAATGGCACTCTGTGCGCTACAGCATATAGTCATGACCACATGACCACAGAAGCTTGTCCTCAGACAAACGCCAGCTCTACAGGCTTAGAAATGGAAATGAGCACTGCCCCCTACAGTCGGTCACGACTAGACCATTTGGTCATGGGGAAACCTTTACCTTTAATAGTACTAAATAACACCATCACCAGAGATATAGACTAACACAACATTATGCTACTGAAAGTGGTCAGTGAAACAATCTCAGTCCGAACACTTATGCCATAATATTTTTATTTAAGGTGATATAACTTCACTTTCTTGCATTATATTAAGTCATTTCACTGTAATCAAAATGCTCTAGTTTAACTGGTTTTTGGATGAGGCTGCAAATTACTAAATTGCTTTCTGATGCATGTAGTACATATTCACAGTTCATATTTTCCCCTAGAAGATTTTGCATTGATTAAAACTCGTGGATGCAGTTATAACATTTTTCCTCTGTCCTCATTAGTAGAAAGTTTCAACTCAAGACATTTTCCATCAAACTCTTTAAAAAAAACACTCGCCTCCTAAATATGGTTATTACTATTCTTAGGATTTTGTGGGCTGAATCTCAACACTAGAATTTTTCAGCAGCCTCAAATTCTCTTGCTAATTGGTGCTGCTGATGCGGCTCTCCCAGTATTAGATGACTTTACCCAAAATGTCCTACTTTAGTTTAGCTGGGGGTACAGAACTATAATAGAATCATTAAAACACACTTTCTCTGTGTGCCTGCAGCCACCTGTGTGCAGAACCTTCCATATTTTCAGCGCCAAACCTCAGAATGATTTTCTGCAGTTAACGGCTTAATGCCCATCCCAAAACAAAAACTTTAGTGCTAATGATGAAATGAGCCACTTTAATCTGAACAAGCAAAAATAAATAGATGAATTTCCAAAATAAAAATTCAAGGGACATTTGTATGTATGTATTTATATATGCAGTCATACTGTGTTATCTACAGATTCAGAACCAGCAGATTCCGGCATCCACAGGTTCCTGGGTCTCAGAATACCTTTTAAAGGCATATAAACATCACTTCAGGTTTTTCAGCGGAAGTGGCTTTTTTTGGTTTTAATCCTCATTCTGAGGCCTGCAGAAGCTGTGGGTGGGTACACACTGCCTCTGTGGGGCTGAACACCCTCCAGCCCTGACTACAGTCCTGGCCAAAAGTTTTGAGAATGACACAAAGATTAATTCACACAAGGTCTGCTACTCCAGTGCGGAAAGATGGCAATGTGCGTATACTCCAGGATGTTATGAAGAGTGATCAGATCAATTGCAATTAATTGCAAAGTCCCTCTTTGCCATGAAAATGAACTTAATCCCCAAAAAAACATTTCCACTGCATTTCAGCCCTGCCACAACAGGAGCAGCTGACATCATGTCAGTGATTCCCTCGTTAACACAGGTGTCAGTGCTGACCAGGTCAAGGCTGGAGACCACTCTGTCATGCTGACTGAGTTAGAATAACAAGACTGGAAGCTTTAAACAGAGGGTGGTGCTTGACATCATTGTTCTTCCTCTGTTCACCATGGTCACCTGCAAGGAAACACGTGCAGCCATCATTGCTTTGCACAAAAAGGGATTCACAGGCAAGGATATTGCTGCTACTAAGATTGCACCTACATCAACCATTTATCGGATCAAGAACTGCAAGGAGAGAGCTTCAATTGTTGTGAAGATGGCGTCAGGGCACCCCAGAAAGTCAATCAATCAATGAATTTATTACGGTCAAAGACCAGCATAACCCAAGGAAGTCCAGCAAGCGCCAGGATCATTTCCTAAAGGTGATGCAGTTGCGGGATCAGTTGCAGTGCAGAGCTTGCTCAGGACTGGCAGCAGGCAGGTGTGAGTGCATCTGCACACACAGTGAGGCGAAGGCTTGTGGAGGATGGCCTGTTGTCAAGAAGGGCAGTAAAGAAGCCACTTCTCTCCAGGAAAGACATCAGGGACAGACAGGCATTCCGCAAAAGGTACAGGGATTGGATTGCTGAGGACTGGGATAGACTCATTTTCTCTGATGAATCCCCTTTCCGATTGCTTGGGGCATCCGGAACAAACCTTGTCCATAGAAGAAAAGATGAGCGCTACCATCGGTCCTGTGTTATGCCAACAGTAAAGCATCCTGAGACCATTCATGTGTGGGGTTGCTTCTCAGTCAAGGGTGTGGGCTCACTCACAATTTTGCCTAGGAACACAGCCATGAATAAAAAATGGTACAACAACATTCTCCAACCACCTTCTCCCAACCATGCAGGAACAGTTTGGTGACGAACAATGCCTTTTCCAGCATGATGGAGCACTTGTCATAAGGCAAAAGTGATAACTAAGTGGCTTGGGGACCAAAACATCAAGATTTTGGGTCCATGGCCGGGAAATTCCCCAGACCTTAATCCCATTGAGAACTTGTGGTCCATCCTTAAGAGGCGGGGGAACAAACAAAAGCCCATGAATTCTGACAAACTCCAAGCACTGATTATGCAAGAATGGGCTGCCATCAGTCAGGATGTGGCCCAGAAGTTGATTGATAGCATGCCAGGGCAAATTGCAGAGGTCTTGAAAAAGAAGGGTCAACACTGTAAATATTGACTTTTTGCATAAACTTGATGTAATTGTCAATGAAAGCCTTTGACACTTATGCAATGGAGCAACAGACTTTGTGAGAATTAATCTTTGTGCCATTCTCAAAACTTTTGGCCAGGACTGTAGAGTCCAGCTCTGGTCAGGTTCAGAGGGAGGGGGCAGGCCCAAAAACTGCAGATTCCAACATCCACAGTTTTTCTAATCTGCGAGAGTTCCTGGAACAGAACCACAGTGGATAACGCAGGCCTGCAAAATACTTGTATAGCACATTGAGTATTCGAAACACCTCACATGTATCATCCAGATGCTATAAAATAATCCTGTAAGACAGTGGTTCTCAAACATTTTAGCACCCACTTTTAGGACCCACTTTTTAGAATGACTGTCCAGGACCCACCAGAAGTGCTGTCATTGTTACGTCAGAGCCTGTTGCTTTCCTGAGAATGCATTAATAAATTGGATAATTTTTCAGGTATTTTCCAATATGCAAAGTGAATCAGAAAGGGAAAAAAGCCTATTTACAACCTTGACACAAGCAACACAACCACGCAGCCCTTCTTTTCCAGCATCTCATCTTCCTATATTTTCAATATGGCTGCTCATATTTTTAATATGGTGCTTTGCAATCCACCTGAAGTTGGCTCGTGACCCACTGGTGGGTACCCACCCACAGTTTGGGAACCACTGATGTAAGGTATAGTTATTTGCATACTGCAGGAGGGAAATGTAACCATATTTTAAAATCACACCTATATTAAATAAACCCTATAGTTTGTACCTTAATTCTGTAAGAGTGGTACAGTCACTATATATCATGATAATCATGCAATACTTACACAGCCCCCATAAACAAAAAATATTTCTGATTAACTGAAGAATCCAAGTTTTTCCAAATCTGTGACAGGAACAGCTGACAGCTAAATATAGACAGCCAAAACACTTTCCTGTATATTTTCAGTTAAAATAGCTTCAATGGTAAGCACAGACAGCGTTGATTAACGTTTTGGCAATCTGTTACAGCATGTACAGTACCTGCAAAATGCATGAATTTTAAATGGAATGAATCGTATGCCATTTCTATTGCTTCAAACCAGCCCTTATATACAGCCGGCACTTCTTTATGTAGAAATGCATTCTTGAATACCAAATTTGCACTGACCTCAGTGCAAATTTGGTATTCAAGAATGCAGTTCTACATAAAGAAAAGTATACTAGGGATCACTCATTCTTTATTGATTTCCATTAAAAATAATCTTTTGAACTTTAAAGCAGTCTTCAAAACCTCCATGATTTAATGTAGGCCTTCTGGGAACACATCTTCAGTGGAGATGCAAGATGCTTGAAACCAACATTTTTTCTATTTTAAAAAACAAATACACTAACCCCTTGCCTGAACAAAAAGTGTACTTTTTGTTCTTTACTAATCCAGTACTGGGGTGAAAGATACCCCAAAATGAGTCATACAAGCAACAACCTCAGTGAGTTCCCCTGAGCATGACATCTGCTATGAAGGGGGGAAAAAATCAACCATTAAGTTTTTTCCCTTTGGCAGAACAAGAGCAGAATAGTAACAAAATGACAAAACAGCATGTTTTTGGATAAAAGAGACACCATATAGCAGTAGAATAAATTCTTCAAATAAATAAAATAGAGGTCAGTTTCATATGAGCAATATCATAAGCAGAAAACTGAAAACAGTTTTATCATTTTTCACTCTGGGCCAATTTGATCTATTTTGGGGGGAGGCAGGGTTTTGTACCCATCTTACATGGATCTTGCAATTACAATGGTCTTCAACCCAACTCACCGATCAGGTCTGCATCTGCAAGGCTTCAGCAACTCTGAAGCACTAGGTGATCTAACTGGGCGCTCTTGAGCTACCTTGCTACTGTCATGCACCTTCTTTGTGAACATAATGAATAAAGATAACAAGCAGCAGTCACTGAGAATAAAATCTTGATTAAATATACAAACATAGTAGGAATGTGGCCAATTGAAATTCTGTTTTTCCTACTAAGAACTTAATTTCAGTGGGTCTCACCCCCTTTTCCCCTTATTGTTGCTTCAGTAACTACCACTGAATAAGTTAAGAAGGAATTTTGCTAGGCTCAAGTAATGGCTCCATCCTACTTTTATCAAAGCATGTCCACATGAGACCATCCTTGCTTCCACGCTCCTTTTGGTATAAAAAAAAAATAAAGCCTACCCATCCCTATTTTATAGATGAAAGGGACAACACTTGGCTGCCCCATTACAATTATTCAATCTAAATATTTGCAAAAAACATGTGCACAATAAACATCTGCTTAGCCCAAACATCTACTTGGGATGGCTACAATAATGCAAAAGCATTTCAAAAGGTGAAAATCAGAAATTTTCTGAGGCTCAGTATTTATTTTGAGGAAGCAGTTCCGCATGCTTGGAATGTCTAAAATGTCATTAATGAAATTGAGGCAACCTGACAACTGTTTAGTAACTTCTGTGTAACAAGTTGGAACCAATAATATGTCACTTTTATATAACACATTATTTGTATTGCTCATACATTATCCTTACAACAACTCTATAAGATGTATATAATTATTTGGACATTGCAGCTAGGAAGCCAAACTAAGAGGCAATAGCTTGCCTAAGGCCAGAGAAAGTCCAATCCTGAGCTACCTGGCGCCCACTGCTCCAGCAGCACCGAAATGGCAACTGCCGGATCATAAGGGACACCACTGCCGAACTCCTTGGGGTAAGGGAGCATTTGCTCCCTTACCCTGGGTAATGCAGCCACTGTTATAATAGTTCGCCTTGGCTCTGTGCCTGCGCTTGAGCAAATGCAAAGTTGAGGAAACCAGTGTTGGGCTGCCCGGACTTGGAGGGCTGTTTAGGATTGGGCAACAGAGGCTGCCACCATTCCCCTCCCCTCCCAGGCACGCCATGTTTGCAACACCCAGCACAGGGGGTACACAAATACCGCCAGTGCTGAAGAGCCCAGGACTGGGTTCCTAGTGTGTTCATGACTGAGGCAAGATTCAACTGGAGAAGTACTGAGTTGCAACTCAGTCCCTTAGCCACCCTATATGCCACCTCAGGCTAATATACATCAGATATACAGAAACTACTTGTAGAATATCTGTAGGAGCACTGCAGAGTGGTTTTTAACTATAGTCAATGTACACGGTTCAAGGACAAGCAAACACGTTCACTTCAGAGCTGGACTGGGGTGATGGGATGCCCTTCCGCAAGAAGAGGAAGAGACAACTTTGGAAGTCCGGCCCTGCCTCTATCAAGGGAAGGGCATACCCATGTGGTCTCGAATGACCCACCTTCCTTCCTCAGAGAATTATAGCTCTTAACCTGTTGGCAGAGCCTATTACATTCTTTTATCTCCATTTCACCCACCCCAGCTCAAACTGTGGTTTGTGATTTTGAATTTATTTAATCACACTATGCACAATTATTCACATTGACAAGATAAAAGTTCAATAGGTTGTTATCTACTATGTTAAAGTTTGATTACAAAAATTACAGACATTGCTTATTTGCATGCAAGCACAAAATGCTGAACTGCCTACATGCCCCTCAAAATACAGTACACATAGGTACAAAATACAATACTGTACACACATTACAAAATACAATACTGGGACACATAGGTGCAATTTTATTTCATATATGTCCTCCTGTGCATTATTAAAATTCAAATTCTCTCATATTCCTGCTTCAGTCTGACAGGTGCTCAAAGTACATGACAAGAAATGTGTCAAACAGTTGTTCTCTAAAGCCTCTCATAGTGTAGAAATACACTAAATTAAGCAAAATAGCTATAAACGTTAACGACTGGCACACCACTCTCCTGTTCAATAAACAATCCTTTTCCTGGCATATTTCTCTTGTTCATTGGACAGACCCACTGGCCTCAGCAAGGGAAAAAGACAGGCAACAGGACATAATTAATCCTATAGGGCAGAGGCTTGTGTTCAGTTTGAGCGATGACAATGCTGAAATAAATGAAATTTGTATTTTGGATAAGATTTCATAGTGATCCTCACAAATATTACTTCCTAGATCAGTGGTATTCAAACTTTTTAGACGAACCCATTTTTTAGAATGGCACTCGTGTTGGGACCCACTAGAAGTGATGTCATTTACCTGGAAGTGATGTTGTGGCAGGAAGTGACATCATCAAGCAGGAAATGCTATCATTGTAACATAATAAAATTACACTCCTGAAATGCAAATCGGCATTCTTGGACTGCAGCAATTGTACAACCATGAAACTTCCCTGACAGAAAGCAAGATTAGGACAAAATATGATGCAAAAGCACTGAATTAAAAACATTTTTTTAAATAAACCCTCACTGGAAAATTCAAACTGTTAACACTCACAAAAGGAATATAACAAGAGTAAGGTCTGCAGTTTCCAAGATGGCTGCTCCCAGCTTTCCACGACCCACCTGACATCAGGTCCTGACCCACAGTTTGAATAACACTGTCCTACATGAAGAACTCAAGTCCATATCTAACTCTAACACAATTCAATATTCAAAACAGCTGGTTGCCAAGGAAACTTGTGATAATCATAGTAATTCTCTTCTCCAAGCTAAGCTATCATTTATATCATCCAGGAATGGTAGATTGTAATTAAAAACCATTTTCCCATAGAGTACATTAGATGTTACAAACAGAACATGGTTTCTTTTTTAAAGATGTCAGTTTGCTCCTAAGAAAATCAGGCAAGCACTGGAGGACAATATGTACGGGCAAACAAAATTATTAAACTTCGGTGTTACCACCAATCTAAGAAAATCAATGTGAAACCAAGAATTGTAAAAATAATATTAACACTACTAAAGGATGCTAATACTAGATTTCAGTACTTAAAAAGTTGTCCTTTTCTGATAAAATTATAGTCACAAGTTTACAGGGGAGCACGCAACCTGAGTCCCCTGCTTTATATAACATTGAAGGTCCAGTCGTTTCCAACTTTCCAATGCCAGTGAAGCCGCAATGCAGCCCCAAGTTGACAAATATCCCCTTACCTTGGGTAGGCCTCCGTGAAGCCTATCACACCTAAGGACGCAGTGCATGCCCCATTGGCATGGCTGCATCAGAGCTGGGAAGTTGATAGGATTGGGCCTTAAGGTAATATCCTTCTTTTAATACCGCTTGGTTCCTTGAAGGCAGTACTGATGCAGTCATAGCTATTTAAATGCACAAATTCTGTGTTGTCTATATGCATTACTGCAGAAGGTTATTTTAAAAATGTATATCCTGTCTTTCTCCCCCCCCCCCAGGGGACCCAACGGGCTTACATCATCAATAAACACAACTATTGTATACAGTAAAAAAAAATGTGGTATTAGACAGTCAAGACTTGCCCCACTCATCTCCTGCATCTCATTGGCCTCTTAAAAACAAAAAGAATTTTAGGGAAAGCAGGCACAAAAAAATAATATAGCCACAAATTTCTGTGATAGCCCTGTATTCTGGACAGCTGCTCAGTGGCAGTCCTGGAGGCTGGCCCACCCTGGGGCAAATTCCTGTGACCTGGCACCAACCCTGGGTAAACTGGGGTGGAGACAGAGACAATCCATCAGGGAGTTAGGTACAGCACATCTGGAAAAATCTAAAATGGCACCACTGCTGAAAGATCCACAGTCACTGCCATTCACCATTGCCCAATAAGCTTCCTGGGACCAACTGGGGGGTCTTAATGAGCAGCAGTGGCTGAATTTCCTAAAGGGAAACACTCAGGCCCATGCCCAACCTGACCAACCTCTGATTACCTAAGCAGTCATGCATTAGAATAAATGTACTCACTGAAAATGAAAATGCATACAGTTTTTAAAATGCAATGTCTTGTATCTAGAGGTGTTTGTTTCCAATGAGTAAGATAGGATTACAGCTCCAGTCTTACGGACCACAATAGGCTTACTTCTGAGTAAATTAAACATCATTTTCAAACACCTCTATGCATATCTAGTTTATTACATTACAATGTAACTACTACTATTTCTTTACTTTCCAAATATGTTTGGCCTTAGCAATGAGATGGTACTCAGTGCACACTACGATCTCATTTAGCCAACACAAAATCCTTTTTGGAAGCTGCCTCATATTGAGTCATATCATTGGTATTGTTGGTGCTGGCTGAAAGCAGCTCTCCATGGTTTCCAATAGCTCTCTGCTATACCATGAGATGCTGGGTGTTTGAACCAGAGGCTGTCTACATATAAAATAGGCGCTCTTCCACTGAGCGACAACCCACATTGAAACAAATGGAGGAAAAGCTCTGCTACCACATCTCATCTACATGACGAATTGAGGTGACCCAATGTCTTTTTTTTCCAGGACATGGCCTACATTTCAACCTTCTGTCCTGGAAAAATTTCAAAATGTCCTACATTTCAAGACAGACAGGAGGCGCCAGCATCAAAAGGGGCTGCCTACATCAATCACTTGCTTGTGTGTTTGTTCACTGGGTTGCATTAAAGGAGGACAAGACACCCAAAATAAATATATTTGCATCTCTTTAGCTTTTATTTAGTAAGGTCCTACATTTTTCTCAAATGTCCTACATTTTGGGGTGCTGTGTCCTCCTTTGTGGTTATGACATCTGGTCACCCTGTGAAGAATGGAAATTACTGGATTTTCCTTTACCTGAATCCATCCATGAATTTCTTGTTTCGATAGTGATAATGATATATACACATCAAATGAACAAATATCTAGAAGGATGGGAGGGATAGGCAATTTTAATTCGAATAATGCATAACGTGAGAAATAACCCAGAATTCTAGTCATGGCCATAGTAACACAGCTCAGAGCTTACAGGCATGACTAATTGTCAAGACATTCTGAAGGTATCAATGATTAATGACTCTGAGTCACTTTGATGTAAAATATAAAAATATTCCAAGCAATGTAAAATGCAAATGCTAGTCCTAAGAAATTACTGATGATACTGACAATATGGACAAGAGAAGCTTTTTAACATACCTGACTCCTCATATAGTTAGGTGAGCCAATTGAATCATCAGCTTTAGCTATAGAAGCAGAGAATTGTACCAAAACAAAAAGCAGTGTCATAGCTGAAGCACGAAGACCAAAATTGCCCAGCTCCACCAAATAATATTTTACTATATTTCACATTTTTCAGCTGATTTAAAGCAAAAGTAGATGAGGATGGTGGAGAGGGGTGCACACCCTTCCCAATTATGAATAATCAAGAGGTGGTGTTTACAAATTTGATAGCCCAATCCTAAGCTGCGCTGATGCAGCTGGGCTGCAGGGCCTCTGCTGTATCCAACGTAGTTGACGGGCAAGCTGGAAGCCTCCTCCGGGTAAGCGGATATTTCTCCTCTTACCCCGAGTAATGCTCCAGCTTTCTCTATGGGGATACTCTGATCTGTGCCTGCTAAATAGCAGGTTCATGTTTAAGCAGCCCTGTCTAAAGCCAGGAGGCCTGGAATGGAGGTTATGATATGGCAGAGACCTACTCTGCCGATCTTTCCCCCTCCCAGGCCCAATCTTCCCCATCCTACTTTGCCCAGAAACACACTGTCCCAGCCTCCTAACCACCCTCCTGCCACCCTCTTCCAGCCTCTGCAATGCTTAGTACTTTTCTCTCCACTGGTGGCTTGGATGCAGCATTGGCAGGGCAGCACTGCCCCCCCCGTGCTGCTTACTCTCCAGGTGTCGCAACACGCCCTATGACATGTTTGCAACACCTTCCACCAGCATAGGGACCGCTGCGCCAGTGGATCTTCCAGCTTGGATTGTGAGTTGGTGCTGGGTTGTGAGTTGAGGCAGGTCTGGAACATCCATGAGGCCAATTGAAGCAGTCGCCTTAGGCAGCAGATTGGTGGTGGGGTGCCCATCTCTGTCCGCCTACTTGCCTCCACTGTTCCTCCTACTCTCTCTCTCTCTCTCTCTCTCTCTCTCTCTCTCTCTCTCTCTCTC
>JAJKFI010000028.1:10406418-10416545 GCA_029204185.1 Lerista edwardsae | reverse complement strand
TCTCTCTCTCTCTCTCTCTCTCTCTCTCTCTCTCTCTCTCTCTCTCTATGAATGAATGAATGAATGAATGAATGAATGAATGAATGAAAGAGAGCAAGAGAAGATGTGGAGGGGAAAAGGATGCTGAGCTAGAATATTAGAGAGCAGCAGAGGCTGACACATCATCGGATAAAGGGAAACAGCATTTGACATGCTGCTTCAGGCATCAGGAGGTCTTGGGGGAGCCTCAATTGGTGTTATGAAAGATTAAGATAGCACCACCTCAGAACCTTTAACCCAGAATAGAGTGGTTCATCTTCAGATGCACAACTTCTATTCCTCAACCATCCCTTTCAGATAATCCTAACCAATGAGCATGCAAGGTAAAGATACTCAGGGACGTGCACGCTTAAATCACAAGAAGTGAAGAAATAAACCATCACATCTCCCAGCCAATGATACACACAGAATCTGATGGGAAGTGAGAACTAAGCTTTGATTACGGATCCAGGGAAATTGTTCAACCTTTAAACTGAAATGTTATTTTTGACTCTGCACTAGATTCTTTGAAATTACTATCTTAGGTTTTGGATTCTGACTAATAAATATAACAAAAGTCTGACAATACTGCTTCCATGAGGAGAATATTGCAATATCCAAGACAAAAAATAAATAAAATCTGTGATAAATCAATTCCACTTTAAAAGGGACAATTTGAAGAAAACTGTTTATTCATGATTGCCGCAATCAGCTTCAAGTTATATTTTACTAAAGGTATACCCTATCTTTCTATATTAGAAAAGAGGTGCAGCAATGCCCTCTTGTGTTACAAAGAATAGTCACAAACTAGTAATTTCCAGTGTTATATAGCTAAAATTAATGCAGATCTCAAAATAAACTTCATTTTAAGACACACATATGGACCTTCTCTATCACATCTTTTGAAAGAGTATTACTATACCATATGAATAACCATAAGCTCATGCAGTACAACAGCTTAGAGCTTGAGCTCTGTGATGTTTTAAAGACAGCTAGAACAAGTATGGTATTCCAAGAGGAAAGACACCTTTATTTTATATCCCAATGATTAAGGGAACTCCACATGTCCATTTTAGATCATCTTTTCAAAACAATTATTGTAAAAGAGTATATGAAAGCAAAACACAGAGCACATAGATTTGCAGGAAAAAAATGTTGTTTGGCCAATTTATCCCCCAAATCAGAAAAAAAAAATCATGAAAGAAAAAGCGTGAAGCATAGACCTGAAAGAAATGAGCTCTGGTGAGCTCATACTACTAGTGAGATATTATGGAATGTTTACGAACAACCCAACTGCTCAGATGTTTAAAGAAAAAACAACCTGTTGGCACCATATCTAGGAACAAATGGAACTATAGAAAGGAGTTGAATAGAGAAGGGATTTGGAAGCATTATCAGCATGTTAATGCAGCAGAAGATAAGTTGGCATCCTCAGCTTTAGTGCAGGTGGTTGATTCAGAGGGATGACAACTGACAATTCCCCAGCCTGGATGTTTC
This sequence comes from Lerista edwardsae, assembly GCA_029204185.1. Taxonomy (NCBI): domain Eukaryota; kingdom Metazoa; phylum Chordata; class Lepidosauria; order Squamata; family Scincidae; genus Lerista; species Lerista edwardsae. Next base: position 10,415,030 of record JAJKFI010000028.1, on the reverse strand, counting down.
CATCCTGACTCCAATTTGAGCCCATGAAGGCAGCAACCGCTCATGGCCATCAACCCCAGAAGGGGCAGAGGACCACAAAAGACTGCCCTGGGCCTGGGAGCCTTTAAAGCAGCCTCAGCAATCCAACATACCATAGATACTTACAGATAAGGAATTTCTTATCTGCAGATTTTCAGGCATAAATAATGGAATGTTCCACGACTCTCTATGGGCGGAGTACTTGGGGAATGCTGCTTGTGAGGAAGAGCTGTAACTTTCCCTGGAGCCTGATTAAAAGGAGGAAAGAATCTGAGCCACACCACTGTTTTTGAAGACATTAACAAGATGCTTATGCAGTACTGTGTGCCATTCCCCCCCCCCATTCTATATAATGGAAGAGCCTGAAGGGAGGGAGGACAGTAGTAGTGAGAGGAATTTTTTTCTATCTGCAGTTGCACTGTGTTTGTAGATTGTTGAAGCAGCAGCCTGCCTGCCTCTTTGCCTGGGAGAGGCAGAAGAGAAAAAACATGGCTGCCAGAGTGAAGGGTTTTTTTAAATCAATCAATCAGCAGGATTTATATACCGCTTTTCAACACAAAGTTCACAAAGCGATTTACAAGCAAATAATAGTAAAGTTAAATGGCTCCCTGTCCCAAAAGGGCTCACAATCTAAAAAAAATGAAGAACACCCCCAGCAACAGGCACTAGATAAGACACTGCGCCGGGGTAAAGAGGGACAATTACTCTCCCCACTGCTAAATATGAGAGGAACACCACTTGAAAAAGTGCCTCTTACCCAGTTAGCAATTCAAGCCCATTGAGCTTTTCTGACACCCTTGAAAGACCCTGAACACTCAAATAGGACAAAAGCCAGCCTTGATTTTCAGGTACAAATTTCTCGCCTTATAAGCAAGTATTTGTGGTAAAGCTTCGGTCTCTACATGCTTATATCTGATTAGGCCTATATAAGTTTGGGCTGTCAATACTGTAGTCTTGTACATACACAATATACAAGTTCTACTAAACTCAGATGGCCATACTTCAGAGAAAACATGAATAGGATCAAGCTCAGGAAATTCACATGTACAAAAAAAAAATCAGCCTTATACCTTGGATCAATGAGTCTTCAAACTATTGTAATTATCACACCGATATTAGGAAATGCTATGTTGTTGTTGTTCAGTCGCTAAGTCGTGTCCAACTCTTCGCGACCCCATGGACCACAGCACGCCAGGCCTCCTTGTCCTCCACTAGCTTCCGGAGTTCGCCCAATTTCATGTTCAAGGAAATGCTATACATTTGGCTTAATCCACTAGCAGCAAGCAATCTACTGGCAAATGAGCAGAGGTCCACTGGCTATCTGGGGGCTATATAAAAGGTATACAGAGGAAACAGGAAGTTCTCTCTGCAATTTGGCAGACTTCTAGATGATTGCCCTGGCTCTGGGACTCAATCCTGTTTCACTCCTCTCTATGCCGTGACTAGCTCTGTACCAACAATACCCAAGGTCCTTTGCTTCTCTTTTCCTAATAAAATTGAGTTCCTCTCTGGATTCCTTCCTCTGAACAACGTGTGTTGTCCTTTTAATGCTTCTTTGGCTTTTGTGGATCAATTATCACAGAAAACAAATCTCCATGTTCCTGCTTTGGTGAAATTTTTTCATGATTTAGTTATTCATATTCAAATCTGCATTCCTTTTTTTTTTTTTTTAGTTTTTATTTTAGCATATAGTCATGGGGAAGGGTACAAAAAAGACAGGTAAGGGAACACAAGGTACAAACAAAAGGTTACTGTTGCAATGCACCTCTTTCCGCTTATAACATCCTTCTATTCTAGTAAAATTTTATTATATCCAAAGTTTATACAAAAGCCATAATTAAAATATTATAATCTATTACTCATTAACATCTAGTATCCATCCATTCATAAAATAAGTGCCAATTTTGTTCCACCCTATTTGTTTTCACCTCTCGCATTCTTTCTGTCAAAATATCCATTTCAGCTACTTCATATATTTTGCCTATTAATTGTTCTATACTTGGGATATTTTCATTTTTCCACTCTTGCGCATATAACATTCTTGCTGCTGTAGTAACATATACAATCACATATCTATGTTTTACCTCTAAAATATCTTGTAAAATATTTAGTAAAAATATCTCTGGTTTAAAAGGAATTGAGCACTTTAAAATCTCTTGTAACATCATATGTACATCTCTCCAAAAATGTTTAGCTTTAGCACAAGTCCACCATAAATGATAATAAGTCCCTTCCACATTTTTACATTTCCAGCACGTATTTGATGAATTCTTATACATTCTAGCAATCTTATCAGGAGTAAGATGCCATCTATAAAACATCTTGTATATATTTTCTCTATATGACACCGCTTTTAATATCCTAATATTATTTCTCCACACTTTCTCCCATTCTTCTAATGGTATTGAATAGCCAAAATTCTTAGCCCATTTTATCATAGCCTCTTTAACCACTTCATCCTCCATTCTAATATTCAACAAAATTAAATACATTCTTTTAATACATTTCTCTTTATCTTCTACCAAATTTTTATCAAATTCCGTGTTAGTCCGATAAATCCCAATCTTTGAATCTTCTTTAAGCCTTGATTTAATTTGCGCAAGCGACCACCAATCCAAAATAATATTTTTTTTCCCCAAGAGCTCCGCAGATAAGATTTCATTATTCTCATCACGTATTTCAGCATATGTTCTATTCTGATCTTCTCTAAACCATTCCGGCTTTGAGCCCACCTCCAATGGTTTCACCCAACATGGAATCTTATCATAAATCTTATATCTCAATTGATCCCAAACCCAAAGTATTGCTTTCCTCAAACAATGCTGTCTAAAAAAAGGGTAATATTTCGCTTTATCATATATCAAAAATGTATGAAATCCAATCTGTAAGTCAAATGTCTCCAATTTAATTGTCCTCTTATCCATTGGACACACCCACTCTTTTATCCAATTTAAAGCCGCCATATCTGCATTCCTCTTGAAGTTTTTTTCAAAGATTCTAAAGACATGCTAGTCATATTGGTTCTGCCGGCACAGATTCTTAGAACTCCAAAAATCTATTTTGTATCTTAACAAGCAGCACAAAGCATGCTTCAAATATACGATAAGCAAATACCCTAGAAACTAGTCAGCTAAATGCTTTTCTGGTATGCCCCAACTTATTCCAAATATAGGCATCTTTCAGTAAATATCCTTACTTGATTTTAAGAATATAGTTAAAATAAAGTAGGATAGGAACAAGGGCCAGATTTTGGATCAATTTTTCATTTATCATTAGACCTAGAAGACATGTTGTCCGTGCCGATTCTATCTGACCCTGTTCCTTTTGAGGTAGTTGTGTGCAGATACAAACATATGCAAACTTTATCTTTTAGCATATCAGTGGTTTGTATAGATATGTCAAAAGATAAGATTTCCAATTGCCTTACCAGGAACCAAGGAAACTAAAAGTTAGTTTAGGCAGGACTACCACACACAAAAAATTGGGACGCTAAACCGCTGCTGCTGGGCTTTCTGACCGGAAGGTTGGGAGTTCAAGACTGTGTGACAGAGTGAGCTCCCATTGCTTGTCCCAGCTCCTGCCAACCTAGCAGTTCAAAAGCACCTAAATGCAAGTAGATAAATAGGGACCACATCGGTGGGAAGGTAACAGCGTTCCTTGTGCTACGGCATTGAGTCAAGCCGGCCACATGACCACGGAAGCGTGTCCTCAGACAAGACGCCGGCTCTACAGGCTTTGAAATGGAGATGAGCACTGCCCCCTACAGTTGATTACAACTAGACCATTCGGTTGTGGGGAAACCTTTACCTTTTTACCACACATTAGTCATTAGTTTAGGTCTTTACCTTCTAAGTTCTAGAATACTAAGACCTTTCAGAGACTCTGGTTGTGTTATAAGCAAGCTGTGAGTGTATTACCCTTCCTCTCCCATGTGACATACATAGGAGTTTTGTTGTTGTTATTATTATTATTATTATTATTATTATTTATTGTCATTGTGTTACACAACGAAATTCACTGACACCCGGAGACCAAACCAATACACACACTAAGTTCCCGACACTCCCCCCAACCCCCCATACCATCCACCCCCTAAAATTCCTTATGTTAAACCATAAGCAGAAACTGAGTGCAGAATCCATTTTTGGACAGGCACAAGGCCCGTGCCCTGGGCCAGGAGTGTCACAAACGTGCCATAAGGCATGTTTGCACCTCGTCAGCAGTCAGCTGAGCTAGCACACGGACGTACACTGAATCAGCAAGGCCGAATCTAGGCCCTGCACGCTACCTGGACCAGGTAAGGCTGCCCAGGCCGAGTTAGGCCGGCACGGGGCTTTGGAGATGGTGGTGGGAATGTGGAACAGGAGAGTATCTGGAGGGGTAAAGGCAGGGAGGGCAGGCCAAAGGCAGACTGGGTCTGGAAAGGGGCTGGGACTGGCCTGGGTGACTTCGGCCAAATCCTATCCCCTCCTGCCCAGCCTGGCATTATACCAGGCTGCTCGGATCTGCGCTACAGATTTCACTGGAGCAGATCCGAGTAGCTACATAAGGATGGTTGCCTCTTACTCCAAGATGCATGACTAACACCTCCTACTCTGTTCTGGATAGAGCGCAGGCCAGCTTGCATGCCTGTTCCAGTGCAGGATAGGATTGGGCTATGAGTTTATTTGTTTTGATCTTACTGAAAACTCAAACTGATATAAGTTTTAAAAAGAGGTAATAAGATCAAAGAACATATCCTCTTTTTTACAAAAAGCTGAAAAGATTAACAGAGCGAATAATAAAACGAAGGCAAGCTGTTCAAGCATAGTACATTAAGAATTCTAAGAAAAGACACCTGCCCTTTTTGTGTCATTCATTTTGGATTTGTAAAAATAAACAGTGCTAGGTTAATCTATTCCTCTTTTGTTCAACAGGAATATCATTGGTCTAGCTAGCAGAATACAGTCTTTCTGAAAGATATACATTCTGTTCGTGCCCTCAGTATATTCTGGTAGGTTCCTAATTCCTTTTTTGAGGATATGAAGGGTGAAAGATGTTTTAAGGAAAAAGGAATATAAAATTTTGAGAATTTCTGAACATGTTACACACAAATATAAAGACAATTCTTAAAAATAAGGTAGTGTCGCCTAACAAAATGTTTAGCTAGAATAAAAAATCTAATATATTCATTGGAGCTTTTCACAGGAAAAACATTACATAAATGTAGCATTTCTTGCCACATTGCAAACTGGAATAGAAATTGACCTAATGTTTCATTCTCCTAATAATTTTTCTTTTAAAGATTAGTTTTACTAATATAGTACTTCGTGACACTTCTAAATTAAATTATGGGCATAAATTACAATACACATTTATTCTGCTTTTGTATCAATTGAAGTACTGCAATTTCTTTCAAGGAATCCTGGGACTCACAAGCAGATTTTATCAACTCATGGGTGCTCGCCTTATGTCATGCCTTTGTGCTGAAAAGCTCCTCTCTCCACAGGGAAAAATCTCCAGGAATTCTCTTTGGAATCTCCCCTTGAATATAACATCTGTCACTTGAATGGAGTGTGCTGTCAGTAGCCATTTTGGGAGCAAATAAGAGGCAGCAGCACTCTTCAGACATTGCAGAAACTTGTTGCACCCACCTAAGCAGGAAAGCAGTAGCGGGGCCAAAAAAGGGTAGGGAGTGAGAGGAATGGGAGGTGGGGAAGCTGCAGGAGGAGGAATGGATTCAGCAGCAGTGACACTCGCCAGATCCTATCGCCTCCATTGGCAGCTTCCCTGCCCCCTTTCTCTCCTTGGACCTGACTGGTGCAGGCCCAAGCAGACCCACAATAGAGCAGGAGGATAAAGGGATTTAAGCCTTCTTTACCCCCACCCAAGACTCCTGAGCCCCCACTAGATACAGTGCACTCCTTTTTGGAACCAGGATAGGATTGGGCCCCAAGCCTCTGATAAAAAAAAGAGGAAAGGGGGGGACAAGAGAGACAGTTCAGAGGGAACTGTAGAGGGAACAACTGAACTACCATCTACAACGTTAAAATCTTATGGTTATTACTCAGGATGCTTTTTGGAGAATTGGTGTCCGCAAAAGGGTCTTTTATGTCCTTTGCATATGATTACAGGTCACACTATAATGGGATAAAACAGCAAAGGCCACTATTCTTAAGAGTTGTCCAAACAAGTCTCTAGCACTAATCTGAACTGATGAGTAAGGGAGAGAAGAAAACGGCAGTAGCACTTGCACTACCTAAACATATTAATTGTAGATTACACAATATGAAAAATCAGAATAAACCAAATTCAACTGCAACCCCAGTAGCTGAAAGGTAGAACTCATAGAAAAATGACTAACCAGAACATAAATAGCTCCAGCCTTAATTCTCTCAAAAAATATATCACTAACAAAAAGGATCGGACTTTCACACATCCTGCTGTGCATTTGCACCTATCCTCATGGGACACCAGTTTGGAGACTCATTTCTCTCCTGAATACTCCAAGGAGGGCATAATTCTGAGCCTAGGTTCACAACCCAGCTTCCTCCTCTCATTCAAAAAACTGACATCTGACTATGCAGTCCTAGCTCCAAAATGAATATAGTCACTTGCAATGGTTAGTGGCAAGTGCCTAAGATCAGGCATTCCTGATCCTACCTGTCACAGTGTCACAGATACTATCCTAAAATATAAGATTTTCTTCAGAAGTCCAGAACACTGTCAAGTGAAGCATCTCAGCTCTAACAGTGATTATAACTGTATGTGCCACAAAAATTCAATTAACAGTTATGTCAAAATCTTTTAAGTTATCTTCATAAATACTCTTTTTATGCTTTTTTCACACACTTTTATATAGTTTTTAAATTTTATGCTCCTTTTCACACATTTTTATATAGTTGCAAATTTGTAAGTATTTATAGTTAGTTCTTCAAGAAGCCTGAGCCCCAAATGAGCCAGAGCTCGTGGGTGGAATGCACAGACCTGATGATGAACTAAGGTTGGGAGGAGTGGAAGAGAGGAGACTTGGGAGGAGTGGAAGAGATATAGGAAAGTCCAGGTATAGAAGAGGGGAAACAAGAGGAGTTAAATGAGGACTGAGGAGGACCTGACCCAGAGGAGAAAGAACTAGAAACAAGTCTGGAGGGGTAGTCTGCTATAAGCGGATGGTCAGGGATATGGGAGGAGTCAGCAAAGGATAATCAAACAAACAGTATTTATATAATCACTTTTCAACAAAGAGTTTACAAAGTGGTTTACAGGCAAAAATTAAAGTTAAATAAGGAAGAGCTCATCCTGGCCAGGGACCCTGAGACTATAGCAAGCCATCAAGTGGCATGTAACATTGAAGATCCTATCTTGGGGCTTCATTTCTGGCACAAATCCTTCACCAAATCCTTCACCAAAGCTGGTTTATAGGAATTCCCAGGAAAGGGGCAAAGAAGAAGGGTATATCAACCCATGAAAAGGGAGCACTCCCTTAGTATGTCCAAAAAGTATTTATTTACTGAATTTATTCCCTGCTTTTTCTCCTTGAAGGACATTCAAAGTGGCTTACAAGCATAAAATCACATTTAATATAAGCATAATCTCTTTAAAACACAATAAGACAACCTTTTAAAAAAATCACGTTGAAAGCCAAAAAACAAGGGGGGAAAAAGCAGCCATCAATACTTAAGAAAATGGAAGGCCCATAATATCTAATCAGCGCAGAAGCCTAACTATCCAATATTATAAAACCTTGGACTCAAACAGCTAATCTAAACGAAAACATCTTTAGGCCCACTGGAAAGTCTCTAGGAGAGAGCAGTTCATACATTGAGAGGGAGGGAATGAAAAGGCCATATTTCCTTCCAAAACTTACTTGAGGTCCCCCCTCAAAACAAGGAGGTAGAGAGGTCAAAATCATACAAGCCCATTTTTAAGACTTCACTCTTAATTCAGACAAACACAGTTATGCAAATACTTGGTAGATAAATTTTCTGAACAGAAGCAGTAATCACTATGGACATAGGATTACTAACTTCCTCATTACCATAAAATGATGATCGATTACACATTATGAAGCAGACTTCCAAAAGTTATTTTAAAGCCTACACATATTAGATAAAGTTGCAGCGTTCAATACCAATCAAACATCCCTCTCAAATGAAGTTTATCTTCAAGCAGCTTACCTATCCTGGTAAGTGGTAATGGCAATGCTGGGAAGGGGCCAGAGAGGCAAAGTTGTGGGTCTGGAAAGGCTCTCTCTGTCTGGTGTTCTTGCTCTCTCATTTTGTCTTTGGGATAGCGGTGGCAACTGCAAATTACCAGAACAGCATCTTCTTCCTCTCCAGAGATCTATGCCAAGGGTATTGCTAGAAGCACTATACGACTTGCTGAGGCCACACCCTAAATAATCTTTTGTATTCTGTAAAAAACAACACAAACAAGTTGACTTGTAAGATATACAGGATGTCATTTCAGAAATCATGTCAACTGTAATTTTGGAAATGTAATTGTGGAAAATGTATTAAGAGTTTAAAATGACAGTATCTGCAGTTCTGAATATTTATAAGTTACAGTACAATCCTTTGCATGTCTAAATAGTTAACCCCATTGAATTTAATGGG
>JAJKFI010000028.1:10365517-10406018 GCA_029204185.1 Lerista edwardsae | reverse complement strand
CACATTGTTTTGCTACATTCTTTAGTCAATACACTAAACAAGTTTTTGAATTGCTTCAAAACCTGACATGATCAACAATACCCTGTTGACTTCAATCTATTTAGAACATGAGAAATTCACCTTCTATTTTTTATTATTTCTAGGCCTTTTATCTCACATTATTGAATTACAAAGACACAAAGTCACAAAGTTTGCTGAGTCACAAAGAGAAAGTGGCTTATATTTGAAAATACCAGAAAAATATTTCTCACAGAAGGAAAAAATAATTTCTTATGTTTCTTCAACTACATTCCCTTCTAGGAAAAAGCCACTTTCTCTTTGTGACTCAGCAAACTTTGTGACTTTGTGTCTCTTTGTGATTGTGTATTACATAACCAGGCATTTCTGTATCCAAACCTTGGAAATAGCCTTTTGTACCTAGATTTTCATGAGCTGATTTCTATCCCTCAGACACCTTTTCATGTCATGGATATGTCTCAACCGAATCATTTTTTGTTTACAATGCATCTTCAGTAAAATAGCTAAAACTCATATATGTACCATTGAAATTGCTGCATAATTACAAATGTCCCTCTTAAGAGTGCTCCTAAAGCAATTCCTGTACTTTCAAATGCATCCCAACATTTATTTCTCCACACATCTGAGTCAAGTGTCTCCCTGTCAAGTCATGACAGACACTTCTATCATGAGGATTGCACACAACAGGAAAAAGAGCTACAGGAACTATGCAATTGCCGTTTTCGAAAATAAATTAACATGTGCACATGCATTTGTCATGAAACTCAGTGCATAACAAGTGCAAAAAAAATATTAAGATGTATTTTTTTCACCACATTTAAAAGTAAAATAATATACATACTTACACCCTCTGTCGTGACGGTCATCACACTCCTGCTTTTCTTCATGATAGTGACGAAATATTCTCCAGCTTATATCATGCACTCTTCTCAATGGTGTTTATCAATAACTGTACCAGAAAAGAAAGTCAAATGTAAAATTTTCAATCCTTCTTGCTTGATCAATCACACATTTCATGGTTTTCCAGGGGACACCTACCCAACACCCCTGACATGACAGGAGCTGAGCTCCCATCAGTTTCAGATGCATTCTGAAGCCCACTGAGGCTTCATGTGTCCGCCCATGGCATCTGTGGGCTTCAAAATGAAGCCCGGAGCCTATTAAAGGTGACTTCTGGTTATATAAAATATTTTAAAAGTGCAAAACAGTCTGAAGCCATCATACATTACAAAAGTCTTTTTTTAAAAAATAAAAACATCTTCAGGCCTCACCAGAAGGCTAACAATGAGGGAGTTGTTCTCAGCTCAAATGGGAGGGAATTCCACAGTACAGGTGCCACCCCCAAGAAGGCCCTATTTCTGGCCACCATACCCCTGACCTCTCTTACTGGCAGCACAACCAAAAGCGCTCTCTCAGATGACCAAAGGGGACTGATCTGACTGTACAGGAGAACGCTTAGGAATTCATTTGCTTAGAAATTTGTTTGCTGCAAATGACAAGAGAAAATACACAAACTTTGACCATATTTCAAGTTATACAAGAGCCCAATTATCACATTGGCTGGCCTTTCAGCAACGTCACTTCTAATGAGGCATCACTTTACAACTCAGCAACTAAGAGGTGCTCTGCAAAGTGACACCTTGGCAAAAGCAGCACTGCTGAAAGGATGGACCATGTGATCATTGGGTTCCCCCGCACCTTGGCAGTTTCTCCCTGCCGCATCCATCTTGGTCTGCCTCTTCTCCTGCACCATTGCTCATTTTCAGAGGCGTCTGTCTGTCTCTCCCTCCGCACCTTGGCAGAAGCTGTGCTGCTAAAAGGATGGCCCACATGATAACTGGGCTCTCCCAGTTCTGCCCTTTCAGCGGTGCTGCTTCTGTGGATGTGTTACTTTGAAGGTCAACAGCTGACAGAAGCCCATTGTGGTGCCGGCAGACCCCAATGATCAGAATGGCTGGATAAAGAGTTTTCACAGCTGTGTTTAGCCTATAGGCCTTATGTTTGATACCCCGGGAATAGACAGTAGATCAGATTTCTTTATTAAGCTTATTTCTAAAATCTACTGAAACAGTGTTTATCAAACTGTGGGTTGGGCCCCACTAGGTGAGTCATAAGTCAATTTCAGGTGGACTGTGAAGCACCTAGAGCACCCGTCATTGAAAATATGGGAAGATGAACATGAAAAAGGGGAGGGTTGTGTAGTTATTTTGCTTGTATCTTGTATCTAGGTTGTAAATAAGTGCTTTCTTTTCCATTCTGATTGCTATTAGAAAATGGCTGAGAAATAACCCAAATTTTTGCTGCATTCTCAGAAAAGCAGCAGGCTCTGGTGTCACAGTAAGGGCACTTCGAGCAAGTCTTGGAAAGCTTGTCATTCTAAAAAGTGTGTCCTGCTGCTAAAAAGTTTGAGAACCACTGTACTGAAAAGTAGCTTACTGAAAAAGTGCAACATTCTAGTTAGTGTTCCTAAAAAGAAAAAAAGGATATTACTCCTGTTGCTAGAAGTTAGAACTTAGAACAAGCTGACCTGATGTGCCAATTTCCTTTTTAAAAACCATTTATTATAGCAGAGAGAAAATATTACTCATACTTGGCTTTAAAATGAGACAATCATCACCTCTAAATTATAATCAGCATGTAGTGAAGTGTACATTAAATGAAATTATTTTTGTGGTGTTCTTGTTTGAAGTAGATGCAGAATTGCCTGTTGGAAATTAGACACCAGGCTCTAAAATTAGATGTCTTCAACAATAATTCAGAACAGTATTTTCTAGAGAAACATTACAATCACTGCCATGTTATACAAATATCTGTGGACTAACAAGAAGATTCAGAAGTCATATACATATATTACACACATGTGCTTTTACAACCTTTATGATAAAACCAAATGAGAAAAGCATCCACTGAATTAGAAGGTAATAATACTGACCACAACACACTAAGTAACAAATTCTCCATTTGCAAACCAAAGCAGATGATATAGGGATAAAAGAGAAGAGTTTTAGGGAGGAAAAGATTGGGATGAGATTATCTGATCACACAGATGTAATTACATCATTTGTTAGCTAGGATAACAGTGAAGCCATCCAATTTTCTTAATGATCATTAAGCCTAAGGAACCGGAGGCAACTTTCAGCAATGAAGTGCATATGTCCTGTTTGTTCTACTCTGAAGTTCTGAGAGCATATACAGCCATCAGCAAACAGCTGAACAGAAGACATTCAACAGTCTGCAGTGATCATGACTCCAAAATGGCCTTCCTATGTAATTACTCGTCTGGAAACCTTGGTATTAAATTTATTACTATTAATAAATAGTAATTATAATAGTAATTATTATTAATAATAAATATTAATATCACCACCAATACTTATATAATGCCTTCCTGGTCATTGGATTTTTCCTCTAACCTTAATAAAGGCAGTTTACATGGGCAGGCTTTTCTCAACCCCCATATAGGGACTGTTACAATCACAAGTTCTATCTTTCAAGTCCAGGTGGTCTCCTTCACACTCCAGCATCTCTCTTGCTGCTCACACTCCTCTACCCTCACTGGAAGGGTCCTAATTTCCACTCCTCTCACCAGCTGGAAAGACGCATCTCTGTCAGCAGCATTTATCCAAATCCATGAATTGGGCCCCACCTCCAACCTGACCAGAGCATAGCTCCAGAAGGGACATTTTCAATGGCTTTTAAGGCATTATGAGGCCCAGGGAAGCCTGGAAGTAGCTGGTTTGGGAGGGGTGGCCTCAAAGGCCATTCTGAGGCCCACCAAGGATGCAGCTCCATGTGTACGGCCTCAGTGGGCATCAGAAAGCCCTCTGGACCCGACCAGAGAACAGCTCTGATTAAGTTTGGAGAATGGGGTGTGTGCTAAATCCATAGGTTTGATTACCCACAGAGAGTTTTTATCCATGGGGATTCTGGGAACAGAACCCAAATAGATAAGAAGGTTCAACTGTACCATGTGTGGGGGTATACAGTGGAAGCCAAGTGTCAGCCGGGAAGCTATTGCTCAGTGGTGCGCCCTTCAAGTGACGCCCAAGGCACATACACTACCTGCCATACCTTAGATATACCATTGAGGGCACAATCCTAACCTGGAGTTAGGCCAGCACAGGTCACTTGGGCCAGCTCAGGAGTGTTGCAAATGCACTGTAAAGCATATTTGGACCATTCTTGAAGTCAGAGAGGCCGGCACACATCTGTGCATCACCTTCCCTGACTCAGAGAGTATTGCAAACACACTTTACAGTGCATTGCAACACTCCTGGACTGGCACATGTGACTTGTGCTGGCCTAACTCCAGGTTAGGATTGTGCCGAGTCTGGTCAATGTCTACAGAGCTCATATATGGTGTTTGTGAATCAGACTCTGTGTCCGATCACTATCAGACCTGCTCATCAGACAAGAAAGGTGATTCTACAGTTCCCTTTACCCAAGAAGTCACTCGACACACAAGACCAGCCTGGTGCCACTGAATCTGCCACCAATTCTCAGTTGACCAATTTGTTGCCAACAGCCCCAACTAGATTCTCCCTTTGCTCTGCCAGACTACCCAACTGACTCAAGTACTCAAGTACTCTGTGGACTCAAGTACTGAGTGTTTGACAGATAAATGAAAAACGCACCCAGGTCCAGCTGAATCTGGATTGGCGCCTCAAATGGCACCAAAATTTTGTCACCCATTCCTTTATACACACACACATGACCCCCAATCTAACCACCTCCATCTTCCTGGAACTTCTTCAAAACTGGCCTGGTAGGAACGATCCTGCGACTCCCAGAATCTTCTGTGTATTTTGAAAAAGCAGCAGACGTAGCAAGGAGGAATTGGTAATGATCCTCTTCCCAGTGGATCTCCTTCCATAAGAGTCATTGGGATCAGGATCACAGCAGCCCTTACCTCCTCCTTGTGCTCCACTGGTGCAATTTTCAATAGTGGGGCTAGAGGGGGACATACACCATCCTCTTCTTGCTCATTCTCCAAGGGCACCTCCCCTGCCAGTTTACCACTTCCCAAGCCCACCATTCAGAGCAGCGGATTCAGTTTGTCTTGTGGGCAGGCCAGCTCTGAATACATCTAGAAACCAAGGTGTGTGGGGATTTCCACCCTCCCAATATGAATACTCAGAAACCAGAGGAAACCATCTCGTACATACTACTTCAGATACATAATTTTTTTAAAGCACACAATCAACTTCCATTAGAACGTTTCCTACTGTGATTTCATAATAGTCAGAAGGACTGCAAAGATGCATTGGTTTTTTTTCCTTCTTGCACTCCAATCATTATAAATAAAAATAACAGTGCTTTAGAATTCCAGTAACGCATCTCTAACAGAAGGTGCAATTATATTGCCATGGGTTTTCATTTGCTCCAAGTTATGATGAAAAAAATCTATACTAATTTAAATATATTACACTGTTAACATTTGTGCTGAACTACACTGAACACAGAATTACGTCTTACAGTATTAGAACAGTGAAAATGTATAACAATTTTACCTGCAAGACTTTTACTAGTTGTGATACTCAATAAGTTAACATATGCCAAAGTGAGCAAAGGTATCTTTTTCAAAGAACAATATTATGTTAATATATTAAGTCAGAATGTCTACTATTAGGTATTTAAATACTATGCGTTTAATATGTGCTAATATGTGTTAACATATGCCGAAGTGAGCAAAGGTATCTTTTTCAAAGAACAATATTATGTTAATATATTAAGTCAGAATGTCTACTATTAGGTATTTAAATACTGTGCGTTTAATATGTGCTGAAGAATGGTGGATCTATTCAATCCAATCCAGTTCTGCTTCCACAAGGGAGCTTTTTTTAAAAACAAACAAACTCTGGACACCCTCCAGAACTGTGTGCCATACAGCACTGGGGGTTGCAACTGGAAAAAGGCTCAGTAGAAACTGGAAACAAATACGCCTTGCACAAGTCTTCCACTCGTAAGCCAAGCCAATACCGTATTTTAAAAATACCTATCTGTGAACCTTCAACATAAAATAAACAGCACTAAAATAAGCAGCTACTTTTCTTCTTTATTAAAAAATAAACTTTGTATATTTTTGCTAGACTTACAAAAAAAATAGCACAAAACTGGAAGAGAACCAATTGCTCATCAGTTTGTACACAAAAAGATTTGTGAACTGCAGGCCCTAGCTTCAAATGCAATTATTTTTATAGGATGTATACAAGCACGTACTGTACAGATGTCACTGCAGAGTCAAAAACCACGTCTCTAGAAGAGAAACGCTGGGAAGAGGTCAAAACTCAGTGACACAGCATGTGCTTTGCATTCACAACATGTCCTTTTCCATCCTTGGCATCCTCTGGCAGGATAAAGAAAACTTTCTCCCTGGAGAGCCACTGACAATCAAAGTTGGACCAATGGTCTGACTCAGTTCAAGGAGAAAACTTCCTATGTATAGCGGGCCTCATTACCCCAGGGGTTCCATTCCGTTTCTGAGACTGCAGAGGCCATACACAACCCCCATAGCCTCTGTAGGCCTCAGAATGGCCGTTCTGATAATTCCCTGGACCTCAGAATGCCCAAGTAACAAAGGCATAAAAACGTCACTTCTGGTTTTTGCTGAAAACAAGTAGTGGCTTTTCCCCCCCCCCCTAACAGCCATTCTGAGGCCCACAGAGTCAGGCATCCTCTGTGTGCTTCAGAAAACCTTCTAGGCCCAGCTCTAGGAGTTTCGCTTTGGTTGGGTTTGGAGGGTCCACATGGACCAGGGAGGGATTAGGCATCTGCGAATTTTTAAATTCGTGGATGTTGAAACCGTAGAAAATGAGGGCCCACCTGTACGATTTGTTTCCTCCTCCTCCCAGGTTAAATCTCTGTCATCTACACTAAGGTAGAAAAACATTCCTGCCTAAAATGTTGGACATTGATAATCACTTCTAACAATACAAATGATTCAACGAATTGACTCAGTACATGTTCTGTGTTCCTAGTGAGGTTCATGAAAACCAAACATGTTCCCAACAAGAAGTACCACAGTAATGGAATATAAGTAGTAAGAGCACAATTTTCAATACACTTAAGGGCATCATACTACATGCCCAGCATCAGATGCTCTCTGATGTTAAAATTACTGAATTGGGTTCTTTTTTGAAGATTTTTTCCTGGAAAGTGGTATTAGATGAATAAACTTCTGTGTATCAAATATTAAATCCCTGGTTATTCATTTCAAAACAAAGCAGGAGAAAGGATTTGAGATACGCTCTTTCAAATGATATGTGAACTGGATCTGTCAGAATGTCCTGTTAAAATGGCTGTGTGTGACATTGAAATATATACCTTGGAAGTGTGGTTATTCAAAGATGTTGCACTTTAGAAGTTCCCCTTCAGTCCAGAAACCAATCTCTTAAAACAACTTGCAGTTCAGAAAATTATTATATTGATATTATAGATGGACCCAGCAGAGCTTTTAAACAAGCAAGGGGAAGCTTCAACCAGCATCCTGCACACTCTGCGTTCCACACTCTGCATTAAATGATGCCCTGGAGGGTCCCCCAATAAGCATCAAGAGCGGAATTTCAGAGGCAGAGCAAACAAGGTGTACGGAAATGCCCAGTATATGAGAAAAATGCCATTCACAAGCCTTAAGAGGCAAGCCATTATGTGCAACTTGCAGTTAAACTAGAAAACCATGCAGAAGGCTTCTGAAATTATCAGATGGGCTATAAAAGGATAACAGCATTTAGTTTTCAACCAGTTTTTTTCTATTTGTTCCGTTTTGAAATGAAAAGAATTTAAATATGTATTATAATACATATACACTTAGTGTTGCACATTGGACCTGTATATGTAACTAGAAAAATGCTAATAATAAGCACTGCAAACCCCAATATTGCATAATGACAATTCTATACTAGGTCACAAGCATTCAGAGTTCACTCCCGACACAATTAGTACTCTTTCCACTGAACTCAAACCTTTCCCCAGAATTATAAATATCCACAAGTATTTGCATTTTAGTAATCACAATTTCAACTCATTGAATAACCACCATTCACAAAATAGAAAAAAAAATCATGCAACTTCCAGAACCTTTCTCTACCCACTCAGACAAGCAAGTCACAGTAAAAGATATTATGCAAAATCTTCAAAAAGATGGATGATTAGAAGAGCATCATTCAGTATGTTCCAGGAAAAGCTTGCAGATACTGGCATTCCAACCTTATCAAAATGCATAGGTATTCTGATGCACAGACCAATTTGTGCCAACAATCATAATTGTTTTTTCAAGAGAAGTCTATTTTAGGAACATTTGTTGTAATTATTTCCCATCTTTTTGAGGTCATTCAGATAGCTTCCATTGCAATGACAAAATAAACTCAAAAACAAAGCATGAGTGCTATGGATGAGATATTGTTGCTTGTGTTGCATGACACACACACGCACGCACAGATCCAGCAATCAGCAGAAGAGCAGTTCTGCTAAGGCGTCCGCTACGCAACATCAAAGAATATTTTGTAGTCCCCCCCCACCCACAATGAAATCAAATATAGGGCGCAATTCTGACCTACAATTAGGTTGTAAAGGGACTTGTGCTCTCCCAGGAGAGTGCCAAATGATGCACTGTAAAGCGCATTTGGACCACTCTCAGAGTCAGTAAGGATAGAGCATATCCATGTGCCAGCCACCTGGTGCAAACGTGCTTTACTGTGCAATGCCAGAAAGCTGAACAGGCGGGCAGCCTTTTCTTGCAAGGCATTACTCTGTCCCCAACAGAGCCAACACACTATAAGAGCTCCCTGTTGCCATTGCCTCCAATTCCTATACCCGTTTCACACACGCACACAATAACAGTGGGTTGGTCATTCGTAAAAGCACAGCCCTTATAATTGACTGAAATTCAAAGGAGCAAAGAGAAAATTCAGAACCAGTGTCACTACCAATATTTAAATCCAATTGACCCAGGCATTATTATTGTGATGCAAAGGTTAAACAAATCAAATTATGCATTTGAGAAAGAACCAATGAGCTCCCCTATGGCTACCCTAGTACTTTCCAAGCTACCTATTTGTACTCCCTTTTGAGAATAAGCAGTAGGATCAAAACTGAAAGTTCCTTGGTAGGAAAGGGTAGGTAGAATGTTTGCTGAGAAGGAAGAAAATTGGAACTGGGAGAACTGGCTGCCCACAAATGCTGCAAAACTGACAGCTACCCCCTGATGAAATGTCCACAGCATGAACTTAAAAGGCAGACCAAGATAACGCCCCCTGCCCACCCACCCATCCCAGGTTACTTAAGGAAAGTAAACATGCAGTGTCATGATACATCTAAACACCAACGTATGAAAAAAGGGCTTGAAAATGTGGTTTTGAACATTTTCAAAATGTTCATATACATTCTCTTTAAATATTGCCCTAGTTGTTTGCCTGGTAAATCCATTATCATATTGACAGTGTAGGAGAGCACTGCAATGATTATGTGCAAAAACTTCAAAGCAAGAGATGGCGGTATGAACCCCCTGTAAATTTCAACTTTAATTGCTTGGTGAAGAAACTGTTTAGTTAAGAGAAACTGTGGCGATAGCACCAAGTTATTAAAGACCCTTCATACATTTCCTTTCAGGTTACATGAAAGTGAGAAATAAAGATTAAATCCTTTTTCAAAAAAAAAGCTAGAGAGTAAGTAATATAGTGGCAAATGACTGCTATTCATTGAATTACTGACCTGCTGTTTCAGTTCAACAACATGAAGTCAGAAGGTTTTCTCCAGAGCTAGAACTTTCTAAACTGAAGTTACTCACAGGGACATGGTGAACGGATATTTCTGAAAAAGAACTGCAATTTATGGAAGCAGTTGGCAAAGCAAAACCTGCACCTGTATGTATCCAATGAGACACCCACTCAGACTGCAGATTGTGGGGCAAGACTCAACAAGCTACAAACTGTTAAAACTTAAATCCTTATATTGCCTACCCTGATCAATGAGATCGTTTTCCAAATGGCAGCTCAGGGTCCATAAATGGGACATAGGAGCCTTGTGATTGCTGATGAGAGCCTAATGATTCAGTTTCTGATATTTAATTGCAAGATTCCAAAGAAGGGGATGAAAATAATGGTTTGGTACGACATATATACACCCTAAAGATGTATTAATTTGTATTGCCATACATTTCTACTGTACAAGAATAATCTAACCAAGGAGCCTTTACTGGCATTAGATGGTGAACACAGTGAAAGATTTTAAAAATATCTGGGCTGCCCATTTTGACTGAAGGTTTGCTTGACTCTCTGCACCAGCTACTTCAGTCTGACCAATTTACATGACAGACATGCCTGACTACCCGTGTAGATTTTCCTATTTGTTCCCTGCTGGAGTTTATACAGAGCAGCATCACCTTGAGAGACTGGCAACAATGGGCATTTCCAAGGTCCCTAAATGGCAAAGTATCCACCAAACCAAAAGCACCATCATTCCAACTTTGTAGAAATACCAGTCACAGTGGGGAAAAATTCAAGTTCTATATTTGCATGATTCGTTTCTTCCAAACTCACTGGGTGTTTCCCAAAATCCTGGAAGTGGCACAGTTGATGTACCTTGGAGGGTCCAGACTCCAAAACCAAATGTTCTCTACTAATGGGACTTGAACTACAACTATATTAATGTTCTGCTTCCAAATATGAAGAGCCTGCAATGGCACAGAGATGCAGGAAGAACTCAGACACATATCTCCTCCAGCGGGTCCAAACAGATAATTTTCACACTTCTTCAAACCAACCTAGAGGCTGAAGTCGATGGGCTTCATAATGCAGAACAGATTTAGAAACAGAGTGAGAGCGTAATCCTAACCTGAGTTAGGCTGGCATAGTTAGGCCAGCAAAGTTTGGTCGGTACAAAGGACACCGTAAAGTATGTTAGGACCACCAGCACACAGACATGCCCCAACCTCCCTCACTCCAGAGTGGTCCAAACATGCTTTACGGTGGCCCTTGTGAAGGCCACACTTTGCTAACCCAACTGTGCTGGGCGAGCTTCACGTTAGGATTGTGCCCTGAGAGAAGGCCGGTGACGCACAGATCGCGCGTTGCCGCCTTTGCCCTGCCCCCCCCTGCCAGCGCAGGGAGATGGAGCATTAAGGGCTGGCTGGCTGGGGGGGCGGGGCAGGCGGCACCGTGCACACGCGCCTGCCTCGCCCGCTCAGTCTCGCTCCAGCTGGCAAAACCCGCCCTCCCTCCTGGGGTACCAGGCTGAGCGTGGCTGGTCGCTGCGGGGCCGGGTAGGAATTTTTTGAGGGTCCCCTGATTGGCGTTTGGGGGCCCCTTTTGCCTACCCCAGACTGGTTCGATTGGGACGGGGCTTAAATAGTTGGTCACTTCCAGGCAAGCAGAGTGCGGGTCAGGGTAGGTAGGGTCAATTGGTGTGCACCTGAGGCGGCACGGGCCGGGCTGACTAGGCTGATCGCACGAGGCAGCTCCGGCCTGGCGGCGGCTGGGTTGGCTCGGCCTGGGCGTGCAAAGGCTGCCAAAAGGGCGTGGCCCAGGTGAGCCGGCGCAGCCAGCTGCCTCGCCCTCTGGGCGGCAATGATGGGTCGGGTTGGTACCCTCCAATCAGGATTCTGAGCCAGGTGTGACGCCCGTCGGTCATCCAGACCAACTGGGGAGGCAGACAGTTAGAACCGTTTCCTCAACCAGGACCCGCACTCGAGTTGATAGCCCTGCTGTTTTGATGTGTAAAGTTAGTTAATAAAGTGGCCCTTAGTACCATATCTCTGTCTCCTGTGCTTATTTCGGGGTGGCGGGTAAAGAGAGAGGGGGGACTTAAAGTGACCCTTGAGAGCTAGCTCTAGCAAAAGGTGATCGTCTGCTAGATTTATTCCATAGTAAAATGTAGAAAAGCTACAGTAAACAGTAAAAAAACAGTGAGGAGAGTATTTTTCACCATACGGTACATGGCAATGTCTTATCTTGGACCTGTTCCAAAGAAAATGAAATCGGATTAGGGCAAGAGGCACTTTTTCAAGTGGTGTCCTCTTATATTTAGCAGGGGGAGAGCAATTGTCCCTCTTCACCAGTAATGGCATCTAAATGATTTAGCAACAGGTACTCACTTTTGATTGGCACTTGTGTCGTGGCCCGCCCACCGGAAGTGAGGTCATAGCCGGAACCCAGGAACCGCCGCGCCTCCTCGGGCCTTCCCCGGGCCTTCTCTGGGGCCGCCGCGCAGGCTACCGATTCCCCCCCAGGAACCACCGCACCTCCTTGGGAAGGAGCCCCAGGCAGCCTACCTGCTCACGCTGCTGCTACCGTTGGTCTCCCTCGCTCCGCTGCCTGCCTGCCTGGCTCTGAGAATGTGCAGGCAACTCAAACGTGCAGGCAATTCAAACATTGCAGGGGGCGGGGCGCCAACGGAGTCGACAAGTGGGCGGGCGAATGGGCAGAGCCAGCCCTAATCCTAGGAACGGGTACTCGCGTACCCCCGCATACCCGCTACAGGACATGTCTGCTCTTCACCCCAGCAGTCTTTCTCGTGGCTGTTGCTGGTGATGTCCTCCATTCTTTGGAGCCATTTAACTTTAATGTTATTATTTGCCTGTAAACCGCTTTGTGAACTTTGTGTTGAAAAGCGGTATATAAATACTAGTGATTGATTGATTATTCTTTGAAATTTTTGCCATCAAGGAACAGCAGATACAGTATATGCAAAAACAGCAATTAAAGCCATCTCACTTTAGCAAAGAATCAATTAACAGCAGCATAGGATGTTTCTTTATAGAAATCACAGTGGATTTAAGGGAATACTAAGAGTCTAAAGATCAACACTCATAAACCTGAGCCATAGTAAGATGATATAAAAATGAGGTTTATTTAGATTTTAATGTACAAAAGAATTAAAGAATTAAACTCAAGCATACATCAAGTGATTTAAATAAGGCTTTTAAGCAGACAAGCTAATCACTGGCATCTCTAAAACTTCAATTTTAGAGTGGAAAAATGGTGAAAACGCTACATACAAACACTGAAACTGGGTTCATACGTAACCTACAGTACTCTACAGAAAAATCAGAAAATGTGGTATTTTCATTTGAGGGGTATGAAGATTACCTCATACCACAGGTTAGCACTTCAGCTAACAATTTTCTTCTACAAACCAGATAAGGTTGCTTGCAATTTTTTAAAAAATGTTTAAAAACCTTTCAGGACCCACCAAAAACTGGCTAGCCAAACCACTGGTGGGTCCCAACCCACAGTACTAGAGTCCTCTAGAATTTATTCTTAGTTCATAGGGGAGGGGTTGCCACTTCAACATATTACACTGCTTCTGCTTTTAACTGGCATAAAAAGTTACCCTATTTTGACAGATTCGACAGTCTGCAATGCCAAACAAAATTCTGGCTGCTGCAACTGAGCATATAACTTACAACACATGTCTAAGAATGTTTCAAATGCCAAGAAATATATGCAGAACAAGTCAAAGTAAGAAATATTACAAGATAGACAACAGCAAGAAATACGACAAGTGTCATTTATTTGCTTATAAAGCACCAATAAAAATGAGTATTCTCAGGTCTTGGGCATAAAGTTAAAAAACAGCATGTCTGCAAACAATGGAAAGGAAAAAAAAAACCATTGCCAGGTGCTCTCTATAATCTTGGTCAGGAACTTCTGCAGGGAGTCTAGGATCCTCCAATGTAAAGCAGGACTGGTCCAGCCATCATGCAAGATCAAGCAGGGTGCCTCAGGTGGTGGATGAGTTTAGAGAGCATCCCGCACCCATCCATCACTTCCATGGCACCTCAGCTAATCCTCATGGCCCATTTACCTTTTACTCCCCCACTCCTCCACCCTATGACTTGAAATAGTGTGTCAGAACAGAGCAGAACAGGAAACCAGGAGAAGTACATCCCTAGTTCTACACTTTCTAGCTATCTTGTTCTGCCATGTTATTTTAAAACAAAAAAAAAACAGAGCAAGAGAAGATAGTAATTCCATCCAAGATGAAGGAAGTGAAATGGGCTATGGGAGACACATACCCGTTCTCTCCTGGGAATTTCCTGTCACCTCTATCATCTAATAATCTGGCTATTATTAACCCTGGTTAAAATGAGCCCAAAGATACTCTCAAATTGCTTTTCAGAACCTAGGTTAAATAAGGTCCCTTAGTTGTACCAGCCTAAAAAGCCAGATGGTGAGGAATGAACTTTGAATTTAATCAGAATTGAATCACAGCTATCTTAACTTTTCCCTAAGAACAACAAAAATATGCTTCAATATATAAAACAAAAACAAAAAAAATCCACTGTAGGATATAGGTGTGAAATGAGGACACTCTTGAACTCTGACTTTCAGAGCAATTATTAAAATAGTGCTGTAATTATATGTTTAACAAGAAAACAGCATCTAAACGCAATTGATTCTATAGCTACACACAAACATGGCAATTCATGACCTTCCGTTTCTCAAATAAAACAACAATTTTCTGAAACATGCTGAGTTTTAAAGGGTAATTTCTCAATAACTATAAATTTCTGTTAAACAATGAATTGAGATCCTTAATACAATGGACCTTGTAGTGAAGGCAAGGCAGAAAAATCATCTGAATAAATCTCAGGAGAAGATATTATTCTGTCTATTAAGAAGTCACACATCAGAAGAGACTGGCTCAGGTACTTTGGCAAAAAACATTCCATGAAAAGCAGTTGTAACACTTTTGCGTTTCAGTGCTGAAAATAATATTCTGCATTTTCACTTTCGAAAATCCACTGTCAAATAATTACTCTAAATTACTTGTCTCTTCATCAGACAAAAGAGCCCATTAAACACATGTATTCCTGAAAAAAACATACAGGCAGTGTAAAAAGAATGATTCATATCAGTTTTTCACTCTCATTTCTTGTCAGGGAATGATCTGAAGGCACGTGACATCTTGCTAGTGATGAAAGCAAGCAGATTTAGCCCAGTAAAACATCTTGATATAAGCTATTCTGATCCTCCTTAGAAGAAGAGTAATGTATAAGTGAGCCTTTTGAGAAAGCTCCCCAATTTGTTCCACTGTCAGCAGGGCACACAATGATGAGGAAGAAAAGGGCCTTCTCTGCACAAGCACCCAAATTGTGGAAGAAGGCAAAAACACTATTATATCCCTGTTACAGTTTCAGCATCTCCTATTTCACTTGACCTGCACTGCTGGGTTATTTCTATTGGGGAGAGGTTCTGTTTTTGTGCTGTACTGTTGTTGTTCTGCTGCTGTTATTCATTTTGAATTATTTTGGATTTGACGCAGTGTAACTATATTATTGTACTTTTTTGAACGCAGCTGCGAGTGCCTGCCATGGGAGGGGGAAGTATGGAGTCAGGCAGTCTGACCCAAATGTTGGTCTGTGCAAGTGCAGGTCCCCGTGTTGAGTTGTCTGGGTCAGTGTGGGGGCATGTGGCTGCTCCCTATGGCCTGATCCATCCCTTGCACCAGACACAGTGGTATGTTATTTTGTGCCAGCCAAATAACATGGGCAGGGTGGGACTTGACATATAATAGGGTACGGGTGGGGGGGGGAAATCCCATTACACTGAGGTCATCTCCAACTTGCACCTAACTTGAACTGGGTACAGCATAGACATTTAAAATACCTATACTATATAATGATTCCCTCTAATACCAAACTTAATCAGATTGGACATAAAATAGAATCAAGCAAAAACTTAAATCAGTATTTTTGAGCCGCTTTTCAACACAAAGTGGTTTACACTGTGCAGGGGGTGACTAGGGATTCTCCCCTGCTAAATATAAGAGGAAAAAGTACCTCTTGCTCAGTAAGCAATTAAAGGAGAAAAGCCAAATTAAAAGAGAAAAGCCAGCTCTAACCCTATGCTCAATGGATGTTCAATGGATCTGGAACGTTGTGTGCAGTTGAGTCATGCAACTCCAGCCCCTGAACCAGGGACACTGGGACATTAAATTTCTACCCCGCCTTTCTGCCCGAAGGCACTCAAGGCAGCATTACAAAATCAAAGTTAAAACAGAATAAAATACACCATAATTAAAAACAATAATTAAAAACAATATAAAAATACAATATAAAAAGTATAACAGTCATCCCATGGATCATAAAAATACAGAAATATAAAAGAATGCAAAGACCAGCCAGCCTGTCAGCAACTAAAAGCCTGCTGCCATTTAACTTTAATATTATTATTTGCCTGTAAACCGCTTTGTGAACTTTTGAGTTGAAAAGCGGTATATAAATACTAGTGATTGAATACTAGTGAAATACTAGTGATTGATTGAAACAAAAAGGTCTTCAGCCCCCACTGAAATACCGCCAAAGAGGGAGCAGTTCTTAACTCTAAGGGGAGGGTATTCCAAAGTTGGGGTGCCACCACCGAGAAGGCCCTATTCCTGGCCACCACCCCTCTCACCTCTCCTGGTGGAGGCACAGTCAAAAGGGCCCCCCCAGATGACCTCAGAGTATGGGTAGGATTATATGGGAGGAGGCGGTCCCTCAAATACCCTGGGCCCGAGCCGTAAAGGGCTTTAAAGGTCAAAGCCAGCACTTTGAATCTGGCCCGGAACAGAACCGGCAGCCAGTGTAGTCACTGAATCAACCGCTCGACAGAGTCAAACCGATGTGCCCCAGCAACCACCCGAGCAGCCGCGTTCTGTACTAGTTGTAATTTCCGGACCGTCTTCAAAGGCAGCCCCATGTAGAGCGCATTGCAATAGTCTAAGCTAGATGTCACTAGGGCATGAGTCACTGTGGCCAGGTCCGCACAGCTCAGGTACGGTCGCGTACAGTTGCAATGTTCGGTACATTGGCATTCCTATGGTAACCTTGGTCCAAGGTGAGGGCTCACCAAATACCAGCTCCTCACTATTTTATCTTGTTTTTGTCTCGTGCCTAATATGTTACGTTTCACTTAGTTGGTGGTTATATGTTGAGCTTGCTGTTCTGTTGTGCCTATTAAGTTTTATATACTATGTTTGTTACAAAATAGAATACCAAGTTACAAACCTAGTCATGCATGCATGCATGCTGATAGGATTTCTAGCAGTAATCTTACAGGCTGTGATCACCCTTCAAAGGCTTGGAACATTGGTCAAGAGTAGAAGAAACTAGCTTCTCCACTGTAAGTGGATGAAACACATTCACAGACTATCTAGGCTCCTCCCTTATACCTATTATCCTCAATTCAGGCTACAAGGAGAATTGCGGTGACACGCACCATAGCATGTCCTCATCTTTGCCCAGCTCCATCCCTGCATGCAAGGCAGTAGCAACGGTGTGGCAGCCCCTGATTGGCTGCTGGGTCAGGGCAAGCTTGGAATGAGCTTTGCACTGTCATTGGGGCTCTGACAGGGCTCAGTCACTCTGTTTTTCAGCCCTCACCCTTCCTTACCCTTGATTCAGTCTGAGATTAGCTGGTCACCCATTTGAAGGGGGCCGGGTAGTAATTTTTTGCTATCAGCCAGATTGGCCAAGGCTGGTGGTTTTTTTCGGCTACTGTAGACTGATCGGAGTTTGGGGGCATTGTGTTTTTTCATATTTGGGTCACAGGGCAGGTGACATGCTGGCCAGGTGGGTGATAGACTGGTGTCCATCTGAGGTTGGTGTAGTCCATGGAGTGGCCACTTGCCACCCGCATATGATTCCCACCAGGTCAGTGGGTGGCCTGGCTGTTTAGTTCCCCTGGCTGGATCACCTGGGTTCCCTCCTGGCATGCTGGGGGGGGGAGCTTAATGGGTCCTGCCACCTCGAGCCAGATGGGTTGGCGGAGATGGGCCCTCTTGGGCTTTGCCCAGAAGTGGCTCGGGGTCAGATGGCTATACCCTTTAACATCAGGGAATTGCCAGTTTTCCCTTTAGGGGCAGCACGTTTTTGGGTGTTTGAATTTACAACTTGCTGCAATCCATTTGCCAAGCCCTATATGCCAAGCCATTGTCTCGTGTGCTTGTGTAATCCTAGCTACAAGCTTTCATCAATGCATGAACCTCTAAAACTCTTCTCCCTCCTTTCCCACTATCTCCCATTTTCTCCTTCCTGCCCCTGGGTTCCTAAGGAAGCTCATCTAATCTCCCACATCCCTTCCCATCCCATGTTTTCCTGCATTTTGCTCTTTCCCCTCTCCTGCCCTTTGCCTTACTCCTAAGGGCTTTGCCTGGGCTCAATTGTGCGTAAATAATTCCCCTTCTAGAGCACAAGTAAGCTATTTCATTTAAGCCCAGCCTGAACCCCTGCTTTTTGCTTCTGAGTACAAAAGTAAATTCTCTTGAGCCTTCTCTCATTTTCTCAACTCTCGTCTCTGTTCTCCTTTCTCACTGAATTATGTAGTGACTCCATTGTTCACCATACAGGACCCTGGCACACAGTTGTTTTTCCCCCCCTGTGTGAATGTGCTTGAAAACGCCTTGCGGATAACATCCTTGGTGTTCCAAACCTTCATTTTCTTGTCTCACAACAGTAGAACATTTCAGAAAAAGAAAATTTAAGCTCCTGAGCAATTCTTTTGTTGCTTACATTTTCAAAATATAGCATCTTGCCTTTTAATGTGTGTCATCTCCAATGCCGATTAGTCACACACACAAAAAGGATTTCATTTTGCATGAGTAATAGATGTTCAATGAAATTGTGGCCTTTAACGCAGTTGTACACTCACGCACAGATTCCAGTAGGTAGATTTTTGGCTGTATGTCACTACAATAAATCTGTCTATTTTCTAGATGGAGCAGTATGTTACCATACTAGTCTCTAGATGATAAATGAATGTGCAACAAACTACTGTCATCTTTTTCATAATGAACATTCTCTACATTGCAAGAATATTACACAACTGTCCGTCTCTGTTCTGGACAGCACAGATGGGCACTGAATGCAAGCAGGATTAAGGCACATTGTTGTAAATGAAACCAGAAAGCTCAAGAAAATCTTAATCATGCTGTGCCTTACACAGTCACTGCCTTGTCAGTTACATAAGAATTTTAAAATAAGTTCATTGCCTTCTTATGTAACATTCAAAACTGAATTTAAACAAGGTTTTCCATTTTCAGTGCATCCAGGTAAGCAGAGATAGACTCTTATTTTAATGCAATAATATTTCATGGAACTGGTCCTAGAAAACATGCCAGTCATATTTTTATTTATTAAAATATTTATATCCTGCTTTTGTCCCTCTGGCAGAGCGGGTCCCACAGCAGCTAGCAGAGTGTCTATGTCCTGTTGTTGTTAAAATCAACAACAATAAAGCAAAACAACAAACAAAAGCATTAAGCAATACAATTAAAAAAGACAAAATGATAAAGGAAAACTGACTTTGTGGAAAACATATCAAACAGGACAGTAGCTCCATAAATATGGCTTCCAGATAGTTTGAAGTCTGTCAGGTCCAAGAAAGTTATCATATAAAGCTGGTAGTGTTGTCTCCATCTTTTTCTACATCTCCATACCATAAGATTGATTGGGGAAGTTGTTCTGTATATTTAAAACTGAACCATCCCAGTTTCTTAAGGAATTTTGAATTCATTCCTATCTTGTTCTTTAGCAGTCCCTGTAGACTACATTTTTGCCCTATGAAAAACATTTTGAGCACCAATGACTTCAAGGTGGCACCCATATACATTGCTATCAAGATGCTGATACTACATTAGCAGATGCTATACCCAAGCTAACACAATCCTATGAATGCCCAGCAGCAAAAATCAAGAGGCAATAGCAAATTTAACAAAACTAATATAATCCCACAGCATCTGTTACAACTGCACCACTTATCATAATGCACACAGATGTCATCCCATGTAAGCTATGCACAAAAGGCACCAATCAGAGCACCATGATGGCCAAACAATCCCACAACATCACCCAATCAGGTACAAACACATCCCACACATGGAACATAGCCATTTCTTCTGAGAAACCGCCAAGCTGAGTTGAAGAGCTGCATGGAGAATCCCAAAGGCACCCCCACAGAAGATAGGGCACACCAGACAGAGGAGGACCATGAACAGCTAAGACTTCTCATTTCATTCTTTCTAGTCTCTTGTCCTTAGATGCTTGTCTAATCCCATATAGCTGTTAAACACCAGTTCACAATTTTTGAAAAAGGGCCCAATTCTATCCAACATTCCAGCACCAAAGTAACCACAATGCAGCCCCTAGTTAGGGAAACCACTGTGACTACCCCTCTACTACTGGATGCATCTCACACCCCATTGGCATGGCTGCATCAGTGCTGAAAAGTTGATAGAGAGAGGGGAGGATGGGCAAACACTGTATGATGGCCCAATCCTATTCAGGCCTTATACTGCCTGAATGCTCATTCCGGTGGCATTAAGGCACTTTATGGCTATCGCAAAATGCAACAAGCCATTTGGTGTGGCCTGGCCGCCACAAGTAGCAGAGTCTGGATGCCAGAGATCCAGAGGCACCCATGCAGCACTGGTAAGTTAGTGCTGGGATTCGGAGACAGGCAGGGCAAGGAGGATGGCAGGAAGGCCTCTAGAGGGTGAAACTCCCCCACAGGGTTCATTGCAGGTTGATGCAGCTGCATTGCTGTGTGTCAAATTAAGCAGAATTGGACTGTTAGTAACTGTAGGTTTATTCGCACACAGGTGACACTTCGTCCCACGTATTGCTATTACTGGCCAAACACTCTTGATCCATTTTTTTCTTGCATAAGGACAAGGACATACGGAGCGAAAATGTTTGGAACTCTGTCTGCAGCTTACCTTAAACTCCCTACCTTGATGACCACATTGTTACTTCAGAATGTCATGAGCAAAGGAGTCGTAACAGGATAACAGGCATCTTGTTGCCTGGTTTGCTCCCTGAAGAACCTCGCAGGCTGAAGAACCTCACCAGCTGTAAGATACGGGAAGCTGAGCTAGATGGGCCTTTGGCATGATCCAGTGGGACTGTTCTTATGTATCCCCAAGAGATGACTCCTCAAATGTAGATATCAGGACCACCAACAACGAAAGAGCAGGGAAATTAGAGACACTGCTTAGATGACAGCTCATTCCCGCTGTATCTGTTCTCATTATGTTTGGAACTTGTACAACCACCAATCATTGGCTGTTTCCATGGAATGGGAGAACCACTGAATCATCACAGCTCCTCACTGGGATTGAGGATCTGCATCCTGGACATGACCTTGCCTACAGAAGCACAAGTGGACACAAATTGGTTGAAGCACCTGATAGCTGGCTTATTCAGAATCATTCTGCCAACAACTTACAAATTAACTACACCAAGTACAAAATCTTAGTATTTGAGAAATCCCGCTCCTGGGTTTTCCAAGACAAGGTGATTGAACTGGTTATGACCTTTAAGTATTCGGTTTGAACTTCGACCACAAATTACATGGGTTTCTCACCACATATCGGCAATTAAGTCAGCCAAACTCTTATCCCAGACTATTTTACACTTCTTCTTCTTCTTCTTCTTCTTCTTTTTTTTTTGCATGGCAACTTATTTATGCCAGCAGCCTTAAGCATTTTTAATGCTAACATCTCGGCCCAACTCTTATCTTATGAGATACAAATCTGGCTGCTGGTCTTCAACCAAGAGGTGGAGAGAATTCTCTCAACCTCTTTATACAAGATCTTTGGCTTTCCCCATTGCGTTCCATATGCGGCCCTGTGTTTGGAGGCTACACAATGCAGAACGGAATACTTAGCCTGGATTAGATCCATCAAGTTTTGGCTTAAGGTTGTTTTAATGCAGGACAAGCCCCTCTTCTTCAAGCTCTTCTCTCCGACTCCTGGCAATCCACAAGTTTTAGTTTTATTCTCAAAATCCGGTCTATCGGACTCCTGGTGGCTTTGGGCTATGACACCATAAATAGGACCAGTCTGAGCTTTATGCGCAGATTATAGGACATTGAAAAATCAAGAAATTAATTCAGCTGCTAACAAGATCTTCTCTCCCATTCAGCTGCAGCTCTCAATGGTCCTTGGACATAATCGCAGCTATTTGTATCTGCTAAAAGCTCTGCTGTGTGTTTACGCTTGCCCATTGAAACATATTCCCAATCTGTAAATTAGAGGCCAGGTTCTGCCGAAACCTGGTTCTGCCCGTTAGTTTCGACTAATTGCGACTGCAATCTGGGAGTAACTAAATCTCTGGCCCAAATTATATTCCACTGCCCTAAACGACTTTCTATGGGCACGAGACAACGAAATTATAAGCTTGCCTTTTTCTTCTACTGACTCACGGGTGATTATCCCATTGGCGAACTTTTTGTATATTATTTTAGCAAGATGCAAGACTGCCCCTGATAGTCAATCAAATGTTCTTATTTTTGAGGTAGGGAGTCTTTTCTTGGGGCAACTGGGAGAATGGTGACTACTTGTGGGTCTAAATGTACTGCACTATATGTTTTGCTTGTCTGTCTAAGGCTAATAAAGGTCTCTGCCTTCAACCAGGGACTACATCTGGGGATCTATGGTCATCAAAGGCCCTTTTCTGCAAACCACCTATCCAGCATACTTCCTATCCATGTACAGAACTGTCAGCTGTTCAGTAACTGAGGATATTAACCCAACCCATCATATTTTTCTTAATTGGTGGGAAGCAGTAGTTGTAGACATTCTGGCAATAGTTGCTTGAGTGCTCTGCACGTCCATCTGCTCCTGAAATGTTCATGGAGATGTATGGAGAAGTGCAGAAGTCTTGCTTTTAAGAAGTCTGCCCTTTCCCAGTTTACCTACGCAAATTGTTGTCCTTGCAGCTCCAGTTGCAGTAGTGGAGTTGGAAGTTCCTGATGGGTATTGCTGTCTGGAGTCCAGAAGCAAGGTACCTAAAAGGGTCCTAAGAAGACCAGTGTTATTCATTTCTCTCTCTCTCTCTCCCTCCATGCTAGGCACTTTGAAAGGATATCTGAACTTCCTAGATGGGTCTTGTATACCCCCAGCTGCATGACAGACAGACTGCGGGAGGGGGGGGAAGGTGGCCGTAGTAGGAACAATTGCCTGCTAATCTGTGTCAGCACAAGGTTGGACTAGGCTCTTAGGACTCCTAAGTGTGCACAATTACCTCTTACCTCCATCTTTATCACTGACATTGACAGTAGCCAAAGTTAATGCATGAGGAATGAAAGAACCGCCTGCATGATTCTTGCATGGCCAGTTCCTCCTCTGTTTCACCCAACCAATGAGTTTGTACTCCATGAATCAAGGCCTCTTGGAAAGAACCCAACTTGATTAGGTTGATTAGGGGGCATGGCAGAGAAAGGAGGCAGAAGCAGCCCAAATGTTGCTCCGATCATCCCACTTTCTCTCCACTACCAGTCGTGGTTGTTCTGCAGGAATCATGGTTGCTCAGTAGGTTCCTGGAGATCAAGCAAGAAACCCAGGAGATGGCAGCAATGGAGTCACACACTCAACTAATGCATTGCTCCACTGCTGGCATGTGAAGGTAGGTGCTGGGGGGTTTCAAGGGCTGGCCAGGTGGCCCTGGAGAACTCACAGACACACAGCCAGTGCTTGACGTGGGTGAGCTATAATGCTTTGCCAGTGTACAGTATTATGCCATTGGTAGGGATGGTTTTTTTCGGTGATCAACAAAGAACGCTAAATAATGAGAATTTCTATTGAAAACGCAACAAAGAAATTTAGGTCAAAACGCAAAAAAAACCCCACCGCTTTTGCTTATTTTTCACAGAGTTTGACATAAATTTAGATCCATTTTGCAAAAATAACACCACTTTTGTTTCTTTTTGACACAGTTTTGAGGAACCCACAAATAGTTTTCCATAAGGATCAGGAGGAGGGGTGGCAGAAACAAACTTACATGAACACGCATGTTCATAGTTCACAGTGCATGCTGGGATGACTTTAAGGAAATGTGGAAGTAATAAGGAGCAGTTTTTTGATGCACTAAGCAACAATCAGAGTGCAGCTTGGGAATTTTTGAGCAGGTTATTTCAGGCTGGGGTGTGTACGCGCCAATAATTGCTTGCCTTTGTAGAGTCTTCTACAGGGGCAAGAGGTGTGGACTGATGGTTGAGCTGCTGGTACTGCCTGAAGCTGGTACTGCCTGAAGCTAAGCAAGAGAATCTGTGGTCTATTTTTGGATGGGAGACAAAACACCAGGCTGTGACAAGCTGCAGTACCTGTTGTGGCAGAATGGGGTCACTGTGGAGCTGATTAGCCACAACAGGAATGTTGTGAGAAGGCCAACCAGCACAAGAATGAGTACGACCTTGAGGACCTGTCCAGGCTGGACTTACGATCACCTGCTGAAACTCCATGTCACATGGCCAGAGGAGAGAACCACACTGTGAACCACACTTCTCACATCTGGGACTGACAATTCGGTGAATCGCAGAATACTGTATAGTTGTAAAAAAAAAACCTATTGAAAAAATGGTGGTTTAGACTACCCTGCCCATGTAAGCTGCCTTCGGCATTTGCTTCGGCAGGGGAAAGGCGGGGTGTAAATTCTTCCAAAAATAAAAATTCACCCTTTTATTTTTAAGAGGAAATTCCATTTAAACCAGAATTATTTTTATTGAATATGGTTCCAGATATTAGAGACTCAGAAAAAAGATTCTTATTAATCCATATCATGACAACAGCAAGAATAGTCTATGCTCAAAGATGGAAAGATAAGAGTATACCAAAGTTAGATCAAGTGATAACTAAATTATACGAGACAGCTATTAATGATGCATTATCAGATAGATTGAATGGGAAATGCAATGTAGGGGTAAAATGGTCCCCATTCTATGAATGGATAGATACAATATGTTGAGATAAGACATTCAACGGAAGATTAGTTTAGAGTTAATTACCTTTGTTCTTTAAACATAATTTAAGTTTATGATAGACGTCGTATAAAAAATATGTTATATTACAAATATATTATAAGTAAAAAAAAGGTAGAAATGGAAAAGTATTTATGCAAACTGTGGAAAAAAAAAGGATTTTTGATTAAGATTGTTTTGCTGTAACCTTTTGTTTCTTTCCCTAAGTCTCCCCGTCCTTTGTCTCCCTTATTACCTATCCCTATGTCTTTATATTTGTAAACACTCATAAAAAATAATAATAATAAAAAAAAAGACTAAGATCATGGCAACCACTCCCATCACTTCCTGGCAAATAGGAGGGGAAGAAATGGAAGCAGTGACAGACTTTATTTTCCTGGGCTCCAAGATCACCGCAGATGGTGACTGCAGCCATGAAATTAAAAGACGTTTACTTCTTGGGAAGAAAGCTATGGTGAACCTAGATAGCTTAATCAAAAGCCGAGACATCACCCTGCCAACAAAGGTTCGCATAGTCAAAGCGATGGTTTTCCCAGTAGCCATGTACGGCTGTGAGAGCTGGACCATAAGAAAGGCAGAGCGTCGAAGAATCGATGCTTTTGAATTATGGTGTTGGAGAAGACTCTTGAGAGTCCCCTGGACTGCAAAGAGATCCAATCGGTCAATTCTCCAGGAAGTCAAGCCTGATTGCTCCCTGGAAGGACAAATGCTGAAGCTGAAGCTCCAATACTTTGGCCACCTGATGAGAAGAGAGGACTCTTTAGAAAAGACCCTCATGCTGGGAAAGATTGAAGGCAAAAGGAGAAGGGGGCGACAGAGGATGAGATGGTTAGATAGTGTCACCGAAGCAATGAATATGAAATTGGGCGAACTCAGGAAGCTAGTGGAGGACAGGGAGGCCTGGCGTGCTGTGGTCCATGGGGTCGCGAAGAGTCAGACACGACTTAGCGACTGAACAACAACAACAACAAAAGGCCATCCAGACTCCATCCCATGAGTCATTACTGACCAACGACACACTGCGTAAAGAAATATTTTCTTTTGTCTTTTCTAACTTTCCTGACACTTAATTTTAGTGGATATCCCCTGGTTCTGCTGTTGCATGAGAAGGAAAAGAACATTCCATTCCCTGCATAACGTATGTTGGACAATCCAATCCTGGCCTGCACTGCATCCTTTGCAGGTTCAGCTGCAGCTGAAGCTTATCTCAGGGTAAGGGCATATTTTCCCCTTACCACGGGGTAAGCCCCAGTCAGCCCTATGGGGCTGTTCGGATCTGCACTTGCAAAATCGCTCAGGCAAATCCAAGCAGCCAGATCAGGTCCGACCAGCCCAGGAACAGGGGCCAGAATCTAACCTAAAGGCTGAATCTGCACTCTAACCCCTCCCCAGGCCAGCCCACCTACAAGACCGTCCTATCTCCACCCTCCCGCTATTCCATTCTGCTTCCTTTTGGCATTCCTCCCACCATCTCCAAGTCCCCGCACCAGCCAAACTTGGCTGGCATGGGGACAGCTTACTGGGCATCCTCCACAGAGTCCTTGGGTTAGTGCGACTTCCCGCACTGGCCCAGCACCCTTCGGTGCAGATGGCCCAGCCTAAGGGGCATACACCAGCCCAGCACCAGTCTTGGATTGTGCCCTCAATCACATTCCCCCTCAAGTGCCTTTTTTTATGGACTAAAGCCCCAAATGTTGTAGCATTGCTCATAAGGAGGATGCCCCAGCCCAGAAATCATTTTCATTGCTCTCTTCTGCACCTTCTCCAGTTCCACTATTCTTTTTGAGATGTGGCGACCAGAACTGTACGCAATACTCCAGACGTGGCCTTACCATTGATTTGTACAATGGCATTATAATGTTGGCTGTTTTATTCTCAATCCCTTTTTAATGATCCCAAGCATTTCCCTTTTTAATGACCCCGAACTGCCCTTCTTCACTGCCACCACACACTGGGCTGACATTTTCATTGAGCTGTCCACCAGCACACCAAGATCTCTCTCCTGATTCGCCACAAACAGCTCAGAACCCATTAGCCTATAATGAGCAGTTGCATTCTGCTTCTGCATGCAAATTTAAAAGAAGACTTTGGAGCTCCCTGCTCTGAGGGAGAACTCAAGGATACAATTGTAAGGGCTGAAATATTAACAGCTGTTTATAACTGTTTCTAACAACATTCTCAGTTCAGCAACAATATGAATAACACAGATCCCTTTGTACAGATCTCTATGCAATATGCATGAACAAAATATTCAGTAAGGCTATTAAGAAACTTGGGGTGCAATGAAACTGGCAGTTTGAAATGTGTTTCTCCCAGAAATAAGATGATGACAATTTGAGTTGGGTAGGATACCATCAAGCAACTACATACTTGCACTGCATTTTTCTTTTCTTAGAAACATTTTGCGTAGGAATTGACCAACAGAAAGTCATATGAGCACTCAATGAATTAGAAAACATGTTTTTAAACTATACTTGAGCTGCTGTTCATAGCACACCAGTTGGCTGGTTCCTTTTATTTTATGAAAAAAAATATTTGCAAAGATGCAGACATATGACTATGACCTAAAGTTTTTCTTAATATAAATATGG
Organism: Lerista edwardsae; assembly: GCA_029204185.1. Lineage (NCBI taxonomy): Eukaryota > Metazoa > Chordata > Lepidosauria > Squamata > Scincidae > Lerista > Lerista edwardsae. Next base: position 10,378,675 of record JAJKFI010000028.1, on the reverse strand, counting down.
TTCAACTGAACAATTCATAGCCACAAGAGACAGAAGAAGTTATTCGATTAGCCTGGTTTTCTCAACAAGTCTATATTCTACTTATACAACAGATTGTTGGAAGGAAAAATGTTACTTTCCTGATGATAAAATCCACATGATTCCTTCAGCACTATACTGAATTCAATAATATATCCTCTTCCTATTTCATGGAAGGGGGTATTTTTCTGCAAGTGGATAGCCTTGTTTATGGCACAGGCTGTGAGAGAGGAGAGGGTTGTGTTATTTCCTAATGATGTTACATACACTATTAGAAGCACAAAGGGGATTTTCATAACCATATCTCATAACAATTACATTAAGTAAAAAAAAAGGAACATCACATTTTCCTGTGGAAAGATATTGGTGTTTAGATGCTGGACCTGATATAGATGCCGTACTGCACTTTAAAGAAAGACTTCTGAATCCTTAACCTCCCTCTGCACACACCCCAATGTAAAACCACCACATTTACTACATGGGAGGAGAAAAGTGAAGAAATCACACATTTGTAGATGATGAGCGTTTTGATATGCCTATGCCTTGGATATGTTATTGTATCCATATTAATATTTTGTATCTTGAAGAAATCTGGAGCATTCTGCAAACTCTCTAATCACACACTTAGAATTGGGCAAAACATAAGAGAACAAGATATTCTTCACTCATAAGAAGTTTATATCTATATCCAAGCAGATGAAAATAGCACACACAGATCTAAGAAAGATCTATTATTGCTGAAGTTCCCTTACTCACTGAGTTGAGTGAGCTCCTCCAGACTAACTTTTGTTCTACATTTATACCAGCTCTGAATGCAAATAGGAACTTCATGACTGAACACTCACATAATCAACCTATCTTTGGAAAGATAGTATTGTCAGACAATTTTCTCTGAATGTCCCTGCCTTCCAAAGCACTTTTTTCCTGTGGTACCTCAATGATTCAACACTCCCCAAGCAACACATTCTCAATTTTCACTTTTTAAATCTCCCAGTGATTTTAAAACATTATCTGAAGTTGCTTTTGTTGTTGACTTCCTGATATAGGTGGTTTAAAAAAATATCAGAAGTTGCTGCTATTCCTATTTTATTTTTATTAGTAGTGCGATTTTTACCTTCAGTCAATTAATTGGTCAAGACCAGGAGTTTCTCTCATATTTTTTTGAAGAAGTCTAATCAGGATTTACCTTTATCAGTTTTAAAACTGTTCTATTAGACTCTTTTACCTTTTAGAAGTAACTATCATTGTCTCAGAGTGCACTGAATGTGCAGGATTTAAATGTTAAACCTTCTCACTGACCTCTTAGTTTTCTATGTGGCAGGCTGTTTTTTGTGAGATTACCATCCATGAGCCAAATCTGTGAGATAAGAGGAGCAGCTGTAAAAAAATCTTAGGCAGAAGTCTTTCCCAGACTTGCAACCTGAGAAACTTTAACCAGAAATTATGAACATCATACAGGCAAAGAACTCAACTGTAAGTCCTCCCCCTTCTAAATGTTTTTCTTGATGGAAATGACCCAGCATGTGAGGAGTTGATGGACTAACTACTGTACACATAGTTATAATTCCTGGAAGAGAATGTCTGGCAAAACAATGTTTCTCAAAATAAAGGCTTCAAAGTCCAAAGCTTTTCTCCTTTTGAATTCAATTCCCTTGTAAAACTAGAATACAAAACCCTTGAAAAACAATGGTGGTTGTTTGGTTAGATCAGTCATTCCCAACGGAAGCCATATGGCCCCCTACAGACTTCTGGCACATTTCAAGGGGCCCACAGACTGAAAACTGTGAGAAGGGGATTTTATGTTTATCTGTTTGTGTTCTATCTATGTTTAACTGGAGTACCCTGGAACCTGAAAGAGCTCATAAGGGGCCAGAAGAAGAAAAAAGGAGTTGGGAATGGCTGGGTTAGATTACTGTGCGTACAATATTCTGTATATTATAAGAACATCAATAGAAAATATTGATTCAGAAAACTTGGACTCTATATTTACAATTCTTAGTACCCTTATGTGAACAGTTAATCAAGCAACTGACCCCATGAATATGTTCTGATGAAGTTATAATTCTACAGGGTCTTGTTAAAAGTACTGTAAACAAAGAAAAACAGTATTAACACATAGGCAGGGGTAATTCACATCCAAGTCTATTCACATGCATAGGAGCACAAAAGGACATAAAAACATAAGAAGAGCTCTGCTGGATCAGGCCAAAGGCCCATCTAGTCCAGCTCCCTGTATCTCACAGTGGCCTACCAGGCGCCTCAGGAAGCACACGAGACAATAAGATGCTTGCATCCTGTTGCCACTTCCTTGAGCCTGGCATTCTGAAGTAGCCTACTACTAATGTAAGGAGTTTGCACAACCCATCATGGCCTATAGCCCATGATGGACTTTTCCTCCAGAAATCTATCCATTCCCCTTTTAAAAGCATCTAGGCCAGATGCCATCACCATCTCCTGCGGCAAGGTAAAATAAGTATTTCCTTTTATCTGTTCTGACTCTCCCAACACCCAATGTTAATGGATGTCCCATGGTTCTGGTGTTGAGACAGAGAAAAGAACATCCCTCTATCCACTCTATCCATCCCATGAATAATTTTGTATGTCTCAGAGCGCAATCCTATACTAAGCCCAATCCTATAGAAAGGCCAACATAGCAGGGCTGTATCCTAAAGCCCAATAGGAGGCAGCAGCAGCAATGTGCGGGACGAGGGGAGGTGTTTCCCCTTGCACCCGCGTAAGCCCCGGTCTCCCCTACGGGCCTGCTCAGATCTGTGCCTGCTGTTTTGCAGGCGCAGAAGAATGTGGAGAGGAGCAGCCCAAATCGGGGCCGCCCTGGCCGGGGACGGGCTTTAAGATATGGCACTACAGCCGTCCTGCATCACAACCGCTGTCTCCGCCCACTGCTCCGCCCAGTTATGCTCCCAGAATGCCTCTGGAATGCCCTCACAGAGGCGCTGCATCGACCGAGCGATGCCGATGCTGGACTGGCACTACCGACAGTTGTGGCACCGCCCGAGCACTTGCACTGCTGCTTGCACCGGTCCAGTGCCACAACACCGATGCAGATGCGCTTTACGGCACATTCACAACAGCATTCAGCTGGCGCAAATGCTTAGCGCCTGCACAAGAGCTTAGCGCCTGCGTAAGGGGGGTATAGGATTGCGCTGCCCTTCATGTCACCCCCTCAAGCACCTTTTTTCTAGACTGAAGAGCCCCAAACGCTGCAGCCTTTCTTCATAAGGGAGGTGCCCCAGCCCCATAATCATTTTTTTTTTTTGCTCTCTTCCGCACCTTTTTCAGATCTACTATATTGTTTTTGAGATGTGGCAACCAGAACTGTACACAATACTCCAGATGTGGCCTTACCATCAATTTGTACAATGGCATAATAATATTGGTAGTTTTATTCTCAATACCTTTTTTTAATGGGAACAAATTAAATGCTTACCAAATTAAACTGTGATCCCCTAGCACTGTGGTTCCAAAACAAACCAATGTTCACCAAATTTAGTAAATGTTCACCAAATGTATAACATGACAATTACGTGATGATACTATTATTTAGCTAGCAGAAATATACGCCCCAAACGCGGGATTAGGGTTTGGGTTAGGGTTAGGTTATGAAAATTTACTATTTGGGAAGACAAACTGAGAACTCAATATGTGGTTATCACTTTAGGATTCTTACGTGGTCTAACGTTTGGTGAACATCTACTATTTTGGGGAAACAAAGTATTATTATTTTTTAGGAACAATTTCATTAAATTTGGTGATTGCTTAAACATGAGCCTTTTTTAATTAAGGATGGAATTGGCCTTCTTCACTGCTGCCGCACACTGGGTTAACACCCTTCATTGAGTTGTCCACCAACACCCCAAGATCACAAACAGCTCAGAACCCATTAGCCTATAGGTGAAGTTTTGATTTTTTTTACCCCTATGTGCATCACTTGACACTTATCTACATTGAAATGCATCTGCCATTTTGCTGCCCATTCCCCCAATTTGGAGAGATCCTTCGGGAGCTCTTCACAATCTCTTCTGGTTTTTATCACCCAGAAAAGTTTTGCGTCACCCGCAAACTTGGCCACCTCACTGTTATCCCTGTTATCCTGGCCCTCAACCAATTCTGAATCTATAGGAGAACCTGCCCTCTTATTCCCTGACTGTGAAGACTGTGATCTCACATTCACAAAAGGCTGATTAGATCAGTAGTTTTCGACCACTATGCCACGGCACATTGGTGTAGACTCCAATGGTCTGTAGGTGTGGCGCAGAAATTTGAGGAAGGGTTGTTTATTAGTAGGGCCATTGGGGAGGTGAACTCCCCATCAGCAGCACACTGTGCCTTGTCAATTGGCAAAAAGCTGATGGTGTGCCTTGACAATTTTAGAACCTTGCCAGTGTGCCATGAGATGAAAAAGGTTGAAGATCTCTGGATTAAATTAACAACACTTTAACAGCACTTTTAAGAGACTATAGGAATAAGCAGTGATCCATGAATAACAGTTCCATTATAACAGTAAAGATGCAGTAGACGGGGTGGGGGTGTTTCACAATTCAATCTTCATTCAAGTTTCGAATACAGAGAACTGCTAACACCAATCTTTCACACTTAGAAGGGAGGATAAAAAAGAGCAATGAGAAGCCATCTATACAGGCAGATTATTCCTTATCCAGACATCTGAAATCCAGACATTTTTGTCCAAGACTTTTTCTTTAATGTGAACACAAGAAGATCTTGTGTTCATTCCCATGTACAGGCTATAAATTCTAATCTCTGCTCTCTGGTGTGTGCCATTGTTGAAAAATGTCAAAGAGTCCAGCAGACACCCATATGGGTAACAATGAAGAGCAAGAGGAAGCATTTCTCATATATATGCAATTATTCCAAAATCCAGAAAAATCCAAAATCCAGACACCTTTCTGTCCCAAGCAGTCCAGATAAGGGACACTCAGGCTGTAGTTATATCGGTACAAAAATACCTTTAAACTGATGTTTTGATTTATAAAAATTTGTGGTTTATTATTGTTCACCAATCTTTTCTAACAAAGATTGTTAAACATTGCTAACAATATTGTTATTCCTTCTTGATTTATCCTTGTAATTGAACAAGTTGAAGTTAACAAGTTAAATTGAAGAATAAACTATTTCAAACCTGTTTTAAACATTTCATTCTCTTCTGTTCTGTCTTCTAGGAACCTTCAAGATTAGTTACAGGTGGAAGTTATATATTTAAAACCTAGAACAGATGATTAGCCAGCAAGCACCACAAAAACACTGATTCCAATTAGCTCAAAAAAGAATGTCTGTGCACACTATATAGTTGCTCCTTCAGTTTGTCTCACATAAAACCTCATTACAAAAAATGGGATAGTCTAACCACTTATACTTGTCATTTCCCACAGTTCTTTGCTATTTATAGGCACTGTTAGAAACATGGCCATCACGTATAGCTCGTTATCAGTACTGTCATATTCATGACAAGTGCTTTGCAATTTTGTTATACGATTTTAGAAAAGATGCTGTTTTTTACAGTTTCTTTTGCAACATGCCATGCCATTTTCAGATGCGAGATATCCATCATCACAAAATTGCATTAAAACACATCCACATAGCATTGAAATCAATACTACTGGCATCAATGGCAGCTTCTGATGCAAGCAGCAGCCATTAACAAACCAGTCTACATTGAAACTATTGAATAGGGCAAAGGGTTAAGGTCCTTTAAAATTCCCTTCAACTATGGTTTTGATGTGACACTGTCTCTCCTTCTCATTCAGACTCACACTTTCACCCCAGTTGCTATCTAAAGGTTAACCATATTGTATCATGGTCAATGACGGTGGTCTTCAACCTTTTTTATGTTGGGAGCCAGATGGGATAGCATGATAGATAAAGCAAGAGTCTGGAGACCCTACTGCTGACCCCATCCACCATCACCCCTGCCCCAACACACAGCAAATAATTCCAGGAACTTGAATAATTCCAGGAATAATTCCAGGAACTTCCAGGAATTCCATCACAGAAACTTGAGTGAAATAGCAACCTCCCTTCTCACAACACACATACACACAGAGAGAGAGGGGGGGGGAGAGAGAGAGAGAGAGACCAGTAGAAAGAGATGGGGAGAGGAATAATTCCAAAACATTACAGACGCTTGAGTGAAACAGCCACCCGCCCTCTGTCACATGCAAGAAATTTCAGCAATGACAGTAATACAGCAGGAATATCCAGAAGTTTCGGAGAAAAAACAATCAACCCTCCCCCCCCCACACACACACACACGCAATACGAACATGAAGAGCAAATAATTCCAGGAACATCAGAGGTCTGAATGAAACAGCAAACCCCTCTACCACACATGCACAGGAAAGTAACCCACAGCGCAATCCTAACCTGGAGTTAGGGCAGAAAAGTTTGGCAGCGCAAGGGTCAACATAACCCATGTTTCAACCATTCTCAGAGTCAGTGAGAATGGTGCCCATCTGTGTGCTGGCCTCTCTGACTCTCGACAGTGGTCCAAACATACTTACGGTGTCCCTTGTGCCGGCCAAACTTTGCTGGCCTAAGTGTGCCAGCCTAACTCCAGGTTAGGATTGCATCCCAGTGTCATCAACATTAGCAGAGGAGGAGGCTCCACTGGCCAGGGAGCTTCCTCAATCGTTCTCACCACAGCATTCCCTTCTCCTAACTAGGAGGAATCTCCTCCACTGTGCACCTCACTGCTGCCAGTGCTGGGTTGTTAGAAGGGGGAGAATCTGAGCATCACCCAGTGGCTGCGGGCAAGGTCGGAGGAGGCAAATTTCCATGACCGAGGAAACTGCTTGATCACTCTCACTGCAGCCGTCACTGGCATTGGGTCCCGCATGGGCACCTTCCCTTTTAATGACCTGGTAGATGCAGTGGTGGCTGCAGGCACGGTTGAGGAAGCTACCCGCACCAGCTTCGTCCTGCCTGGCTCCACTGAAGGACAAGGCTGGTGCTGCCACAGCTAGCAGCATGCAAAGGGGCCTTCTCCTACTGAGCCAGCAAATTGCCGTAGGGCCAGCCTTTCCTGCTCAAAGGCAAAGATCCAAGCCCCCCCTCCTACTGCCATTGCAGACACCTTGTCTTACCCACCAGGCAGGGTGAGGACAGCAAGACAAAGGCATCACATTTGGCATAATTTTCTGGTTTCATCACCCTGCCCTTCTCACCTGCACAATGGTGGAGGCACCCCCGCAAGGTGGCACAGTGAAAAGGGAAGGGAGCCTGACTGGGAAACCTTCTCCAGTCTAGCACATAAGGGTGAAGAAACTCAAGTGCTGACACTGCACACACGGCACCCTGCTGGATGGAGGAGGGTCACTGGCCTGGGAGAAGCAAAGGAAGGAGCCATTAAAGACTTAATCCCCTCAATCCTGGGGAAAGATCTGGGGTCAGATCTGACCCCACCACCCACATCTTAATTGAAAGGAAATTCTCACAACAGAAGGTGTAAAAATCCAAGGTTTAAGGTGTTGTAAATTCAAAAAAAATGAAGCAAAAGTTGCTCCAACTCTGAAGCCACGTGGAATCAAACAGAATAACAATTCCTGCTAACAAATAATGAAAGTGAACAGCTCCTTCTGGAGGCTGGGCTGCCTTTATAAGGCTAGGCTCCACCGTTGCTGTGCTGGGATTGGCAGGTTTTTTGAGATTGACATTTTTCTTGACCTACTAATTTTGAATGTCTTCTCCAGCAGTGCAGGAACAAGAACTAGGAAGCCAGTAGGTAACCAGTAAGCTCCCGGGACCTCAACAGCAAGGTTCCACAACCCCAGTGGGATCGCAACCCAAAGGATGAAGGTCACTGGTCAATGACACATATATTGTATGGTTTGACTCTACAAAAGTTTGACCATTATGCAACAGTTCTCTGCATGTTTACTCTGACCCATTGTTTTCAATGGTGTTTACTCCAAGGAAAGTACACACAGAATTTCATTCTCAATCTAAGCTGTATGCTAAAACTCTATTTCAGCTGCAGTTTGTGAGTCAGTGATCATCCTGCAGAAGGGCATCAAGTGCAGCGTTTCCCAAACTGTGGGTCAGGATCCGCCAGTGGGTCATGGAAAGTTTCTGAAACATTTAAAAAAGCTTTGCAAACACCTTTGCCCAGTTTGTAGAAGAAAATTGCAGCATTGGGGAATTTGGATGGAGCAATCACTCTCAAGGCTGGAATGCTAACCTGCGGTACCAGGTAGTTTTCATACCCCTGAATTAAAATGTCACATTGTCTGATTTTCTCTAGTAATGGTTGGCATGCCATAGATTATGCATGAACCCAGTTTCAGCTTTTTGTCTGTCCTGGAAGTACCTAATTTCACATCTTACTCTCCAGTTCAGCCTTCTGGGCACCCTGGAATGACTGTAAAGGTTTGGGGAAACAGTCCTTAAGCTCCATTTTTATGGGGAGCCTAGCAAATGTCTGTACCCACATACTACATGTAAGGTCTCTAGCAGCCTTGGGAGCACAGGATTCCAATTAGTATTGATTAATAATTCATTATTTGTTAATAAAAATATTTCTCTCTTTATTTTTGTCTAGTAAAGCTATGTTGGTCGTGATAGATGGTCATTTTAAAAAATGGGTTCCAGTGCTAAAAAGTTTGGGAAGCACTGATCTAGTGTCAACTCACTTTCACATAGCAAAACCTTTCTTAATGAACTTCCTGGGGAAAGCATTCTCCTTACTCAGCACCAACGTACCCCTGACGCCAACTGAAGTGGTCAGCTGAGGTAGCAGGCTGGTGGGGGGAACCCATTTCTGTTCACCCCCTTGCCCCCACTGCTCTTCCTCCTCCCATTTCCAGAATTGGAAAAGGAAATGGGGTACAAAGAGGAAAAGGCAACATGGAAGGAAGGAGAATGCCAAGTTAAAACACTGGAGAGTGGGAGGAGCAGAGGCTGGCACACATCTAGTAAAGGAGCAGCATTTGGCATGCCATCTCAAGCATCAGGAGGTCTTAAGTTGGCCCTGCTCTTATTATTTACATCAGTATTCCTTTAGACTTCTGCTCTTCAAGTAGCATTCTAGGCACTCCAAGGAACATGTGCTTACATACATTAACTTGATTATATTGGGTACATTAACATACTAGTTTGGATGGTTTCATGGACCAAATTCCTCATCTGTACAGCTGTCTCCACATTTGTTTTATTCATACAAGCTCAATCACTGAATAACCAATTTAATTCACCCCAGCCTGAAATGTATTCCTACATAATCTGAAGTTCTCTGGCAATGGCATTCAGAAAGAACATTAGCTTGTTTTTTATAATATCACTTCTTCTTCTTTTTCTGATAACCCATTCTTCAATTTAACAATTTCAACTGCAATGGTCCGCTTTTCAGCTGCAAATGCTAACTATATTTTTACAAAATCAAGTACATTTTCACACTTCAAATACATTTTTAAAAAATCAAGTACATCACACACCCCATTAACAGTTAATAGAAACCTAGGTAAGATACATCTTTCTGGTATTAGCTTCTGCAAGTGAAATTGTAGAAACCTAGAAATTTTGCGATGTTCCTTTGGATGCAGCACATCCGTATGAATACTTGCAGATGTATCATACAAATACACAGTAGATACAATGAAGGGATCATTTATTCTCTTTTTAATCTCTCTCATTACCTAAGATTAGCAGAACACTCTATGTTAGGGGCACGACCTCAATGCTCATTAAGACCAGAGATAGGTGTACAATTTATGAACACTAATGTGGTTTTCCTTCTCTGAAGGGCTCTCACACATACTGCCAATTTGACACATATCTAGTCCTCCAATGTTAATTTACATTCAGCTTTATTTCATATTTTCACCAGCATGTTGAATGCCAGATAATCTTGTATGTCATATTTGGAGGTAAGTACCTACCAATCAATCATTGAATATGGGGAATCATGTCCTTGCTCCACCCTTTTGTCTTTGTGGGGTGGGACAGTGCTGCCTTTTCAGAGTTCATGGAATACTTATGTTTAGCCACATATGCAAAAAATAACATTGCATATACAATTCCATATACAATTCCATTCACTTTTGTGTTCCTTAACGTAAGTTTCAAAAGGGTCAACTGAAACCACTAAAGACAAACAAATTCATGTCTAAAACTGCCTGTTTAAACTTTTCCTTGGTGCTACCACCTTGTGTACTCATTTCAGTGTGTGAACAAGAAAATTGTAGAATATTTGGCAGTAGGGGTAAAAGAATGACTAACAACTTACCACATATCCAGAAAATGTATCACACCAAATCTGCAACCCTTTAGTCTAGAGTGTCAAACATAAAGCCCGCAGGCAGGATGTGACCCTCAGAAGCAATTTCTTTGTCTCCTGTTTTAATTGGGCTCTCCCATCATAATTGGGTTCTCTTATATCTTTAAGATATGATCAAGGTTTGCACATTCCATCCTCTGTCATTTGCAGCTAATGAGTTCCTATGTTAGAACAAGGTACTTATTTCTGACCATCATCTGCTTAATGACATCATTTCCTGCTTAATGATGCCACTTCTGGCCCTCTTGCAGGCGTCATGAATCCTTTCCGTCTGCTGTGTGAAATGAGTTTGACACCCCTACTATACACACTTACCTGGGAATGAGTCCCATTAAACGCAATGCAAAGGCTTGCATTGTGGACGTGCAAAGGCTTGCACTGTAAGGGCTGGGGAAGGACACTGCTTAATCTGCACCTTTTAACCACCAAATATGAGAGACTCTAGGCATCCATGCCCCAAAGAGCAACCCTTTTCTTTGCAACAGCACCAAGAGAACCACATTAGCTTCTGGGACAGATCACTGCACACTCCTGCATTTGATTTTGGAATGTTACAAGGTATCCCGGTAAACTAGGAGCATTGCCAGAACATTGTGCACAGTTTAAAAGATTCAGGTGGATTCTACAAAGTACAGAAAACTGAATGGCCAATGGCAGCTGCTTTCTTGAGGCAAATAGCAGCTTCAGGGTTAAACAAGAAGCTAAACAAGGGTTTTAAAAAAACTGCCTACCTCACCATAGTCCTGATCCTCCAGAGGCTGTTTACAAAGTAAAACATACAATGAACAAGATTAGCATCCCAATTACTCCTGCTCTTGGAGTGGCTCTTTGAGGCAAGGATGCCTAAAGTAAAGGAAAAGGTTTCCCCACAACCAAATGGTCTAGTCGTGACCGACTGTAGGGGGCAGTTCTCATCTCCGTTTCTAAGCCGAAGAGCCGGCGTTTGTCCGAGGATAAGTTTCCATAGTCATGTGGCCAGCATGACTATGCACCAAGGCAGATGGAATGCCGTTACCTTCCCACCGAAGTGGTACCAATTTAACTATTCGCATTTTTACGTGCTTTTGAACTGCTAGGTTGGCAGGAGCTAGGACAAGCAACAGGAGTTCACTCTATTGCATGGTCTCAAACTGCCAACCTTCCGGTCAGCAGCTCAGCAGTTTAACCTGCAGCGCCACCACGTCCCTAAAGATCTCATCAAAAGCCTCTCATCAACTGGGGCCTTGACTGTCCTGAATCAACTGCCAATCAATTTCATTGGGCAACCCTGAGTTCTAGTTCCGAGAGAGGAAAGAAGGCTTCCCTCCAATTCACATGTTTTGACTGCTAGACTTGTGCATTTTATACATTATGAGCAGTTCTAGAAAAGTGTTGGGAAGCCCAGTCCAGCTACATACAATAAAAGGTAGTCCTCACCTGGATAGGTCCTTACTACAAACATATACTGTTCAGTAACCCATCTGTACAATACAGGCATGCCTCAGTATCCACTGGGGTTCCATTCCGGACCCACCGTGGATACCTAAAACCATGGATAATGGGGACACCTTTTTGAAAGATAGGGGAACATCAGTGGTTTTGCTGCAACAAGGTAAAAAAAAGATTAGTTTAATTAGTTTCCCCTATCTTTTTAATAGGTGTCCCAGTATGCATGGATAACTGAAACCACGGATACTGAATCAGTTGATACTATGGCACACCTGTATATCATATGAGCCACAAGCACCCCATCTGCCTCTATAAATTTTTACCAGTAGTAAGAGTATTTGTAGTGGTATTCTGAAAGAAGAAAAGCTGGATAATTCTGTTTACAGTCTGGTACAGGAAGTCACTTCAGCTGCTGCATCATGAACAGAGGCTTAGTTTACAGTAGCCAAGGCTCTAGATAGGATCAGACTATAAATCCACTCCCATTTGGTGTCTTATCTACTGATATTAATCAGAAGTAGTCTGCAAAGCCACTGGCATACACATAGGTTTCCCTTTCTCCTCCAAATGTTATCTAATTTGGAAAGGACACATTTACTGTGGATAATACATGTATGCCCCGGTAACCGCCGGGATTCTGTTCCAGACCTTCCCATGGATAACTGGAACAGTGGATATGGGGGGATGCCTTTTTAAAGAAAGGGGAATATCAGAGGTTTTGCTACAATAAAGTAAAAAAAGATGTTTGAAATGTTCCCCTATCTTTTTAATAGGTGTCCCAGTATCCAAGGTAATAACTGGAACAGTTATTCCGTGAATAACTGAAACAGTGGATACTGGGGCACGCCTGTACTATTGGCAAGGAACCAACTTTAAAGTCAAACTATGTAGCTCCATGAGATTCGAATGAGTATGACTGACCTTAAAAAAATGTTCTCCTTCCTCAGACCTGTTGTGAATTTGGAGTGTTTATAGCAGAGTTGGGGGCTTGTGGACCCATTCAGCGCTTGCCTAGCGCGATCGGAGCGGAGGAAAGAAGCGATCGCTACATTTCAATAACAAAGCCATTTTATTGGTTTCAGTAGCGAAAGTGAGAAGTTCTATTTGCCGGTTAGCAAAAGCCGGCGAAGGCTTGCCGCGTACAAGCGGCGTTTCAGCGTATTCTTCACAGTTTGAGCGCACACATGGTACAGACAGACGAACAAAGGGTGCAGTCAGACTATATCTGGTAGGTGGGTACTTAGGGACCCCCGTGCCCCATGTTGACCAATGGGGTAACCTTTAGAACATCATGATCTCATGAGAAAGTGGATGCTTGCTAGCCAGCGCTTCCCGTGAGAAACATTGCTTGCTTCTGTCACACTATCTAAAGGGAGTTCAGCTACTGTGTAGCAGGTTGCACTAAC
>JAJKFI010000028.1:10326776-10365507 GCA_029204185.1 Lerista edwardsae | reverse complement strand
ATGCCAGTTTCCACCAGTTCTGGGGTGTGTGGTGTGAAACTGCAACAAGACCCATGTCAGTTTGACATGAAAAGCGAATGTTAACTCCCTATTGTCCTTATGAGACTAATGTTTAGATGGTGAGATGCATTCAATTAATCATAATGTCTGCACAATTTTTAGGCAGGAAGTTTGCATGGCTTCTCAAACACAGATATTAGACTTAGTTTATGGCACAGATTGCAAAGAGAACCAAAGAACGCTCTTCCAAACACAGCCTACACTACAATAGCTATTGCCTATACAATAGTTCACATGGTGGCGCAGCAAGCTAATCCGCTGTTGCTGGGCTTTCCGACCGGAAGGTTGGGAGTTCAAGACTGCGTGATGGAGTGAGCTCCCATTGTTGTCCCAGCTCCTGCCAACCTAGCAGTTCAAAAGCACCTAAATGCAAGTAGATAAATAGGGACCACTTCGATGGGAAGGTAATGGCATTCCGTGCACTACGGTGTACAGTCATGCCAGCCACATGACCACGGAAACTTGTCCTCGGACAAAACATCGGCTCTACAGGCTTTGAAATGGAGATGAGCACCGCCCCCTATAGTCGGTCACGACTAGACCATTCGGTCATGGGGAAACCTTTACCTTTATACAATAGTTACTTAAACAGACAATAGTCCTATATAAATGGGCTACATATTGAGTGGTGCAAGTTTTAAAACATTCACATAGTACTAGTGTTTCTTTTCCTCTTGTATCAAATATTTCATTGCTCAGAGCCTTATTCCTGATATTTTAGCTTTCTCAAGGCAGAAGGATTTTTGACACAGAGACACTTTCAACCAAATATACATATACAGGTACAGGTAAGCAGAAGGCTACCACATGCCAGCATAAATGCTGTTTTGCTGTTAAGCTGCAGGCAACATGCCACAAAATTCCACTGAGATCACTGGGAATTTTCCATATAATTGTGTCCAGCATTAGATGCCAATTTCTTTACCGCATCCTATACCAGAGATTTTCAACCAGTGCCCCACGAGACATTGGTGTGCTGCAAATGGTCCGCAGGTGTGCCGTGGGAATTTGGAGGAAGGTCATTTATTAGTAGGACCATTGGGGGATATGAGCCCTCCACCTAGTGTGGTGTGCCTTGTCAATAGTAAAAAAAAAAAAAAAAAAAAAAAAACACTGATGGTGTCCCTTAGCAATTCTAGCACCTTGTCAGTGTTCTGTAAGATTTTTTAAAAAGGTTAAAAATCACTATCCTATACCCCCATTGAAGGGTACTGCAGCTTTTCATGGTGCTGTTGATGCTAATCTTATACACATGCTCACAATGTCTATTGAACTCTATGTAACTAACAGGCAAGTGGAAATCTTGAAATCTTGGTTGGGATTCAAAGGGATGTAAATATACATTCCATGCATGTACCCAAATTTATTCCTGATTTGTTTTGCAAAACCTATCTTCCTGCACTGGCATAATGCATTCTGAACACCGGCAAGTTCACAAAGCAATTTATAGACTTTTTTTTTAAAAGGGGAAATCCGGGGGAAATAGTACATATGCAGCGGTATCCCCCTCCATTGAAAAATCTTACTATTCCTCTCAAATACCCCAGTTCATAGTTACTCATGACTCTTAGCCAAGACTTCAGGTGCTCAGGAGCCTGGCTTTAAGAACTCTCCCCATTGCCAGAATCTTCTAGACCAGTGGTTCCCAAACATTTTAGCATCAGGACCCCACCTAGAAAAAGTTTCACTTTACCAACCACTCTGGCCTATGTGGCTATAATGTTGATTGGGCAGCAGTGCTCCCCGCAAGTAACACATTGTTTAACCCTTGCTGCACATTGACAAGGCAGATTAGTCTGGTTTGCGACCCACCAAAAATTGGGTCATGATCCACTGATGGGAAACAGACCCACAGTTTGGGAACTGCTGCTCTAGACACTAACTCAGCAAAGAAAGGAGAAGAAATCTGAAGGCTGGCTTTTAATGGCTATTTTATAGTTTTATTTCTTTTTCATAGAAAATGAATTTTATCGTTTTTAACTATTAATCACCTTGGGTGCCCTTTGGAGAGGAAGGCAGGATAAAAATTGAATAATTACTGTACATAATAAACAAGATATTGGCTGACTCTTTTTCCCAATCTTTCTATGTTCTTACTTGCCATCTGTATGCAGTGCGATTCAACTGCAATTTCTTCTCACATAATTAGCTGTGTCTCTTTCCAGTATTTACTTTTACAAGTCCAACTGTAGCTTCATCTCAGTTAACCTTTCTGTTCCTCCACCACTAGTTGTTAGGATTCCTCTTTTTGTCCTGACTTTTCCTTGATCCCTCATCCCCGCCTCTGTAGGAAAAATATTACCTGCATCTTTCATTATTTCCAGGATGAGTTAAATGCAAGGACTTTCTTTCCCCATTCCTCTTTCTAGAAACAAGAGCTTGCTAGTCAGAACAATAGTGTTCTCAGGTAGACAATTCTCCTACCAATTACAAACAATGTTCTCTCATGCTAGGATTATGGTATTACATATGTTTGCATTACTGTTTTTCATTTCCTTCTGTTATTTTAATAACCCCCCCCAAATTGTACTTTCTAGTAGTTAATTCTAATTCCAGCCTCCTTAAATGCCAACCATCCCTTGTAATATACCATGAGCCAAAGAGAAACAGTCCCTAGAACACACATGTTCCAGTACATGAGTACACTTTCCTATGTTTCTGAACAGGTGAGGTAATGAAATCTGTAAAGATTTAGAAGTTTAAACCCAAGTATTATCTCACCAATATACTGCACAGACATAGTACAGATTCAATAAAAGGATTTCATTTTTTCGCTTGACCTATATTCATGTGATGACTTTCATTAAATATATAAAAAATGCCACAGACGGCAAGTGTGAAACAGTGCAACTCTCTGATTCATCCATTGTTTAGGAATCTTATGTTCCATCTGGAAAGCAGTTATTCTGTGCTACTTCTACACCTCTACAGGACCACTGCAAAGCAATTGGGCTATTAACTTTTTATCTTTGCTATTCAGAAGACCAAGACAGAAACATTGTCTGCTGGACTGATGCTCCATGACTTACAGGTCACCTGTTACCCTAGCAATGAAATCACTCCTAAAAACACAGGCATCTCCTCAAAGAGTGGTATGGTATCCAACTCAAAAATGGAGATGTGATCTCCATAACCTCATATTCACAGGGCTTCCTCATGGTACTACATAAAAGGGTCAACTGGACATAAGGCTGCTGGTGTAAAAAGATGAACAATGAAGCAGAGAAAGTATACAGTAGAGACAAAAAGAAGAATGTGCAGCCTGAATACTACAAGAACTGACACTACCTAGCAAAAGTATTTTGATGTTCTCTCTATATATAAAATAGGAAACAAAACATCAAAAAATATGGGTCAACATCCTATCATTGTATTACAGCTCTTATATAGCACAGCAACAAGTTAAAAATAAGACTAAACTAAGAGCAATAAATTTAACAACTGAATCAATATTAAGCCAAAACAATCTGAAATTATTTTACAAATTAAAAAATAGGAAGTTTCACACAGACACCATTATTGAAGAGAGGAGGAAACTAGCCATAGTTTCCTATGGCTAGCCATGTCAAGACACTATAATCTACACAACATTAAAACTCAGAAGAACTCATTGTGTGCTTTTTAGATTGCAGCTATTGTAGGTATTGTGCATTTTGTTTTGCAAAAGATAGGCAACCATATCCTTCTCTCTACTCTAAAACAAACTCATTCAATTATCTATACTAAAACAAGTGTACCTATACTAATACCAGCATGCCTTACAACAAATGAAAAGCAAGAGGACAAAGAGGAACAATAATTGTACCTAGAATATGATGATCTCCCACAGTCAGCACAGTTCTGCAACCCAGTTCTCCATCTCCCCCCCCCCACTTCCTCCAGTAGGTCAAAAAGAAAAGTAAGGAAATCATGCAAGCGTCACAGCTGTAAGCAACGCGGTGCCAATTGCTCCACTTTTGCCTTGAGAACTAATCAGCCACTTCTCAGATATCCCACAGTTTACTGTTTATCCAGAGTTTGCCTCCAAGCCCATTAAGTGCAAGTTCAGGGGAGGTCTTTTCTCCTCTCTCTCTCTCCCCTGTTTCCCCCGCCCCATTTAAAAACAAAAAAAAAAAAACAGTCGCTGAGCGCTTTGCCTCACCTGTCGTGGCCTGAATCCGGCCCGAACCAGGCAAGCTCGTCTTCTTCCCACCAAATCACGACAGCGCCAGACACCTTTTGTTCCCCAAAGTTCTGGGCTGCTCTCTCCAGGGCTCTGCGGAGAAGGCGAGAGGAGTTCATTCTGCCAAAGGCTCGCGAGGCGACCCAGGTGGCAGAAGTCAAGTGCGCGGGGAGAGGGTAAGAGAGGCGGGGAGCAAGTGTGCGCCTTTTTGCTCGTGCCCAGACTCACTCTCGACAGCCTGGGTCGCCCCCAGCGCCCACGCCTTGCGACCGACCCACTGGGTTCCTTCTGGGTTTCGAGTTCCTCATTTCCCTCCCCCCCAACGAGAGGACCATGCGCGGGGCCGCGAGCGCAGCTCCCTCGGCTGACTGTACAGCGAGGGGCTGCCCGTGGTGCTCGAGCTCGTCTCCCCCTCCCCCCGCGCCCGCACACGCTTCCCTCCAAGGGAGCTCTTACCTCTGGCAATGTCTCGGCGCCGCCGGCCGGCCAGCTAGGCAGCCGGCCGCCCTCCTTAACCCGAGCAAAGCTCGCTCGCTCTCTCGCCGCCACCGCCGAAGCGGGAAAAAAAAAAGGCGGTTTCGGAGCCCTCCACTGGTACTTACTGTCCAACCTGCTGCTTCTGCCCGGAGCTGAGCAGCCGCAGCCTCCGCCTCTCTCCTCAGAGGCTCTTCTCCAGCATCAAGCAGGCTGCGAGGAATGGAGCTCTCTCTCTGCCGCTCTTCCCAGACAGTGCACTGAATGACAATGTAGCGTTTGCTGTTTGTGTGTGTGTGTGTGCGCGCGCGCGCGCGCTCGGGAGGCCGACTCTGGTCTCCGCTGCTCGCAGTATTAGGGCCACCACCTGTCGATGCTGCTCGGTTCACCCGGCCAGATGCAGGCGTAAACAGGCACACGCCGTAGGCCCTCCTGGACTTCGGGAAAGGAACCCAAATAACTTGGCTACGAATCTCAAGCAAAACAATGGAAGATTAATCTCAGGGATCCAAACTCTCACCATGCAGAAATGATTACACTCCCGTCTGCTGCCCTAATGAGGACTATGACAGCCCTTAGCCAAAAAGAGTGCTATACAATGGGGCCTATAAATGATAGTAAGGGTGCTATCCTAACCTAGAGTTAGACCGGCACATTTAGGCCAGCAAAGTTTGCCTTGCACATGGGACACAATAAAGTATATTTGGACCACTCTCGAAGTCAGAGAGGCCAGCACACAGCTGTGCACCATCTTCCCTGACTCCAAGAGTGGTCCAAACATACTTTATGGTGGCCCTTGTGCTGGCCAAACTCTGCTGGCCTACCTCTGCTGGCCTGACTCCAGGTTAGGATTGTGCTCTAAGTCAGTGGTATTCAAACGTTTCAGACCGGGACCCACTTTTTAGAATGGCACTCATGTTGGAACCAACCAGAAGTGATGTCATTAACCTGAAAGTGATGTTGTGGCATGAAGTGACATAATCAAGCAGGAAGTGCTGTCATTGTAACATAATAAACACTCCTGAAATGCAAATTGGCATTCTTGGACTGCAGCAATTGTATAACCATGAAACATTCCTGACAAAATGCAAAATCAGGACAGAATATGACGTAAAAGCAGTGAACTAAAAACAAAATTAAAATAAAATTCTCACTTGAAAATTCAAACTGTTAACACTCACAAAAGGAAAATAACAAAAGTAAGATCTGCAGTTTGCAAGATGGCTGTTCCCAGCTTTCCATGACTCACCTGACATCAGGTCACGACCCACCAAGTGAGTCCTGACCCGCCGTTTGAATAACATTGCTCTAAGTTATCTCTAGTCATATTTGCTCATACAGATATTTTGGTATAGTACAGTAAACTGTCTTTTCACACATTTGAAACTCTTGTTATACCCTGTAATGGGATAATTCAGTCCATCATTTCTGATGTTTTTCACTTTCCCTCCAGCTTCTCATGCTACAGAAGTGTTCTCTTGGGGGGGGGGGGAGGTGCATGCATGGCACTTTACACAGATGGAAAAGGACAGTCCCAGCCCTGAGGAGCTTACAATTTAGATATCAAAGCACTTGCAAAACATGATTAATTTCAGTCTCACTGTATAGAAACATTTTGAGATAACTGCTGCACCATGGATAAATGTCGGTATGGCTACATCTATGCTAGAGATGTGAAAATCTGGTTTAAAACCAAGTTTAACCTTTTCCCCCCACCCCATTCTCTAGTTTTGTGAAGATGCTGGAGATTCCTCGTTGGGTATTCTTTGTTTCTTCACCCAACTTCAATTTCTGGGATTCCTTGGTGAAGAATCATGGAAAGACTAATGCCTTTCAGAGCACAATTCAAACCCCGAGCTGGGATAGGCAGGACCACACCCCTGCCCCATATCCAGCCCTGGAGTGCAACTGGCTGTGGCACAATCGGGGCAAGAGGAATACATTCTTCTTCCCCCACATAATGCAGTGGCCCAAATGGGGCTACTCAGAGCTGCGCCAGTGAAATCCCTCCCCACAGGCCCGCCTGTCTTTCCCCCACCCTGTTCTGCCTCCCCTTGCCCTCCCTAACCGCCCCCCCCCCACGCCAGCTGAGCTCGACCAGCCTTACCTTTGAGACGCTGGACCTGAGTCGAGATGCACAGAAACCAGTGCGTGTCCGTGTGCTGAGCTTTCTCCTGTAACGTCAGCGCAAATGTGTTTTAAGGTGCAGTTGTGACATGACTGGGCCAGCACAAGGGACTTGTCCTAGCCAAATCCAGGGCTTGGACTGCACACTTAAATGTATAGTCTAACAACTGAAAAAGGAGAATGGGATGAACCAAGACTTGGCAAAAAAAAACAAAAAACCAAAAACATATAAATCCACCCTCAAGGCAGCCAAACAGAAAGCACAATAGAGGAAAATTCTGGGTTATCCTCAGATGACTGTATTGAACATGGCCTTCCTTGTGAGGAAAACAAATTCCAAATTGTACATAAACCCTGTATAACTGCTACATAAGAACATTGGTTTTCAGTGTTCCCCAAATTGTAATTTAGGGTCCAATCCTATCCAACTTTCCAGTACCAATGCAGCTGCCATGCAGCAACAAAGTAAGGGGAGTGATGCACATTGGGGCCAAAAACCAAAAACCAAAACCTATAGGCTTATGGGTGCTGAGCTGTCTGTGACAGCTCAAGAGAGAGAACTTGGGGTGCTGGTGGACAATTCAATGAAGGTATTGACCCAGTGTGCGGCAGCAATTAAGAAGGCCAATTCCATGCTTGGGGTAATTAAAAAAGGGGTTGAGAATAAAACAGCCAATATTATCATGCCATTGTACAAATCGATGGTAAGGCTGCACCTGGAATATTGTGTACAGTTCTGGTCGCCACACCTCAAAAAGGACATAGTGGAGCTGGAAAAGGTGCAGAAGAGAGCAATGAAAATGATTACGGGGCTGGGGCACCTCCCTTATGAAGAAAGACTGCAGCGTTTGGGGCTCTTCAGCCTAGAAAAAAGGCGCCTGAGGGGGGACATGATTGAGACATACAAAATTATGCATGGACGGGATAGAGTCAATAGAGGGATGTTCCCTCTCTCAAAACACCAAAACCAGGGGGGAATCCGCTAAAACTGAGGAATGGGAGAGTTAAAACAGATAAAAGGAAGTACTTTTTTACCCAGCAGGTAGTTAATTTGTGGAACTATTTGCCACAGAAGGTGGTGATGGGATCTGTCTAGATGCCTTTAAGAGGGGATTAGACAGATTTCTGGAAGAAAAGTCCATTGTGGGCTATAGGCAATGATGGATTGTGCAACCTCCTTACATTAGTAGTAGGCTACTTCAGAGTACCGGGTGCAAGGGAGTGGCAACAGGATGCAAGCATCTTGTTATCTCATGCCTCCCTGGGGCACCTGGTGGGCCACTGTGAGATACAGGAAGTTGGACTAGATGGGCCTTTGGCCTGATCCAGCAGGGCTCTTCTTATGTAACAAATGTAAGTGATGGAAGGCATAGGAAGGTGATGGGACAGGGGGGGAGGGTAGATCGGGACAGGGAAGTGGGCAGGTTCAGCAGCAGCAGCACCTGCCAAATCCTGACTCCCTTTCTTGGCCAAGTCCCCTTCATGGGTCCACTTGGACTTGTGCCAGCAATATCACTGGTGGAGGCTCAGGTTGACCCATGAAGACAGCAATATGTAACCAGATATCATTGTAGTATGCTGATGCTAACCTGTTTTCTAATTCAGGTTCAGACCTGAGCCACATACACATTCCTGGCTTAATAGCTGCAGCTTCCACCATAAATGGGCGATCCATGAGCATCAGAGATTTAAAGAGCACTGTCCAGGAGCAGACCCACCACCCAGCCAAGAGACAGAGCAGCACGAGCAGGCAAAAATAACTTGCCAGGCCTGCCGAGTGATGCCATACCTGTTGCCCTGGTAACAGGACCACTGGCAAAGTGGATTGGAAAGTGGAACTGGTACTCTTTCTCTGGGAATGTGTCTCCCAGCCAGCCGGAACCTGGATGTCTCATGGACAGCAAGAGGGAACATGTGCAATCTGTTACATTGTCTTTAAAGTCTGCCAGGTGCAGGTAAGAAAGGATTCTCTTACATCTCCCGGGAGAGTCTCCAGTGCATTCTCATACAAAGGAAACTTCAACTGCAATCCTATGCACAATTACCAGGGAGTAAATACAGGTAAGATTTGTTTCCAGGCACTGCATCCCCTACTGTAGTGTTGCCCTGGCACTTCTATCCACACAGAAGTGGGGAACATTTAATTAAGGAACAACACATTTCAGCATAAGGCTACCTTGACTTTGAATTCAGTGCTTTTCGTGGGTAGATTAGCAGGAATAGGATGTCAGAAAAACCCAAAGTAATTGGTGAGGTCAAAGGAAGAGAAGAAGCATTTACAGTACTTCTTGATAACAGTATGGAGTTGGTCAAAGCAATTTTCTACTGCTTTTTCTGAATGTAGGTTATGAAATGCAGAATTGTCTCCCAAAGGAAAGGTGTTGAAAACCATCCTTTGTTGTGAACTATTCAATCTTGACTTCATAGAGTAGTGAAGAACGAGTCTTAATTGATGGAACACTTGAAGAAATGCTTTAAAGCAGCAATCCTATACACACCTCTGGAAGTAGTTCCCATAGAATTTAATAGGCCTTACTTCTGAGTAGACATGCCACCTACCAGAAGCAGTATCTCCTTCTCCTCCTCCTCCAGTCATCACATATCTTTGTTATCATCTTCATGATATACTCTTCTCCCAGCCAGATTGGAGTGACTGGGCAAGAGTCAAGTCCTACACATGGGTGTGTTCAAGTTTTAAACAACTCTGTCTTTAATCTTTTGGCTACAATTTGTCCTGGTACACGCTCTAGAGCAGGTAAGCCCAGTGTAGGGGCAGGGGGCGCAGGGAGGAGACGGGGCAGGGGGGTGGGCAAAGTGAGGCCAGGAGGTGGCAGGATTGGCAGTGCTGGTGTGCACCATAGCCACATGGATCCTTCCAGGGTTGGACCCACCTGCTCAAATCAACTCAGACTTGTGCCTGATGTACCACTGATGTAGGTAGACTCATTGCAGCTGCTGGGGTTTACCCAAGGCAAGGGGACAAATGTCACCTCAAAGAGACCTCCAACAGCCAAAGTTCCCCCAGAGAATAGAACGGAACCCACACCAGAGTCGCTGCATCTCAGTGCGGTGGGGTGGGGAGGCAAACCCTAGCCAGGAAAGCCCTGTCACTGCCCCTTTAAAGGGCCAGCACTCCCTTGATCGCCCTGGTGCTGGGAAAAAAGTATTTTTACAATAACCAAGGGGGGCATACCAGCCCTCCTGATGCTGCAGGGAACACACGTCCCCCCCCACCACAAGCTTCCCTGTGCCTCAGAAATACTGCTGATTGCAGTTTTGACCAGTGGTGTCATCCAAATGATTTAGGAACAGGTACTCACTTTTGATTGGCGCCTGTCGGGGTCCGCCCACCGGAAGTGACGTCATCAGCCGGAAATGATGTCATGGCAGGAAGTGAGGTCATGATTGTTGCCATGGAGGTGATCATGTTTGTAATAACTTCAGCTTGTGGTTAGTGTTGATTTAACTTCTATTGCTTTGCTTTCTAGAGATGTGTATATACATATTTTGCTTCAACTGTTCCCTGGTTAAATAGCAGGCTAGACTGTACTAGATTGTGAGCCCTTTTGGGACAGGGAGCCATTTAACTTTAATGTTAAATGCAAGGAGCCGGCAAGGAGCAGGAGGGGGAATGGGCGCCCACCGGGCCACGCGACTACGTGGGCGCCCGACCAAGCGCTGGGCCGGCCAGCAAGGAGCAGGAGGGGGAACGGGTGACCAAAAAAAGACTGCGTGGGGGCTGGGGCTGGGGGGAGGCTGCAGGAGGAACCAGGACGCTGGATCTGCGCGGCTGGTGGGAGCGGGAGCCCCAGGCAGCCTACCTTCTCACGCTTGCTGCCTTATTCCCGGGTCTCCCTCGCTGCTGCTGCTGCTGCTGCCGCCGCCGCCTCCAGTCCTCTCGCTCCGCTGCTGCCGCCACCACCACGCTGCCTGCCTGCCTGCCTGCCTCCTCACAGAAAGTGCAGGCAACGGGTTTGGGCGTGCAGTACGCATGTGCAGCTGCTGAGCCAATCAGCCGACAGGGCTAGCTTCGAGTGGGCGGGGCCAGCTCAACTTCTAGAAACCAGTACTCACGTAGTGGTGCATTACATCACTGGTTGTGACCCACTTCCAGTTTTCGGCTGTAAAAGTGTAAAAAACCCTTTTTCCCTATCACCAGCACAATCGCAAGAGTGCTGGAGCCACCCCCTCTCTTCCCCCACAAATACGAGATCTCAAACTCTCCGCCAGCCCAATCCTAAGCAGCGCTGGCCTAGTAAGGCTGCACAGCAGGGCCATATCCTAAGCCCAGCAGGAGGCAGCAGCAGCTCAGCACAGGGCAAGGGGAGGTTTTCCCCTTGCACCCGGGTAAGCAGTAGTCGTCTCTATGGGGCTGCTTGGTCCATGTGCGCAGCAGCGGCCCGTATCAGGGCCATCTTAGCCAGAGACGGGGCTTAGGATTTGGCAAAATGGTGGTTGGCCGTCGCCGCCCCCAGTACCGCCCACTGCGCCACTCCGTTATGCACCCAGCATGCCTCTGAAATGCCTTCTGTGAAATCCTGCACCAACCTGAGCGCCGCCGCTGCTGCTTACACCGGTCCAGTGCCCAACACGCTGGCGCAGACACGCTTGACAGCACATTTGCGACAACGCTGGACCAGCGCAAGAGTGCACGCTGGTACAACGCCAGTATAGGATTGCGCTCCCAGAGAGTTTGGGAACCTCTGACTTTAAGGATGTAAGTTTGCTTTTGATTAGAGTAAAATGATGTCATTATTTTGCAATAATACTGTACTACAAAGAACGACACCAATTAGATTTCAGAAGTTAACAAAAGATTTTGTTTTTAAAAAGAGCCATTAATTGAATTTGCCCATTTACCAATATATAAATATACTTTTCCCATAAGCAATCCTATTGATGCTCAACCAAAATGCTGCCAGTAGCATGACTTCCTGGATTGTAATTACGAGCCTGCTTGTTTGTTTATGCACTAATGTGCATAATCTGGAAACACACAGCCAGCTTCTTAATTCATTTGTGTGAAATTAGTGACAGTCTATCCTGCAGCATCCGATTAAACTGTTACAGTGGGAAGAAATGTTTTGTCCTTTAACCACACTATATTTCATGGCTTCCTCAGTGTTTAACATTTTTATATACTTCTGAGTGTGCCAAATGCTTCACATGAATTATTATCCTTACAACAACCTGATAATACGGTCTCTTATATTCACCCTGCTGTAGCTGGGAGGCTTAGGCTGCCAGGGAGCAACTTGTTCAAGGCCACCTAGTGATTTGTTTGAAAAATATTATTGCCTGCCATCATTATGAGTTGCATTCATTTGTTTTCATATAAACCAGCATATAAAAGGTCAAACTGATTACTAGACATGCTTCTACAGCATGGTATCATCTAGTCATTTGGGTGTTGTAACTCAGATGGTAATCATGTTTGCTAGTTATGTCTTAATGGAGGTGAATCAAGGAATCACAGCCTTTGAGAAACACGCTGGTGTAGGACAACCTTTTAAAATATTATACAGCCTGATACGCTACATGATTACCGGACATGTCATCTCAGGAAACGAGGTGTCTTCTTGGTGCATACGTTGGGGACAAGACCGAGAGGTTGCCAAGCTTCATAAAATCTGGTGGCCGCTGCCCCTGCCTGCTGCTCCATGTTGGAACAAATACTTCCACTCAGTGGTGGCCTGTGCTCCCACACCATCTGGATCCCCCCCCCCATTTTATTGCCTCTATGTTCACTTGCATGAGCATCCTCCAAGGTTGAGGAGCCCCCATAGCTAGGGAGGAGGGAGAGAGGCACTCCCATCCATCTTCTTACCTGAGCTGGGCATGCAGCCTCCACCCTCCATGCCATTTCTGATTGAAATGAACCAGAGTGGCATATTCCCAGCACATGCTGCTGCTGTTCATTCCAAACAGAAGCAGCACAGAGGAGGGAGGCTGCAAGCTGAGCTCAGGTAAGTAGATGGGTGGAAACGAGTGCCCCTTTCAGGTCAGAATTCTGACCTTGCCATGCCCCCCCAGTTACTTGCATGCGGTGTCTCCAGCAGGCTCCCTTCCCCAGTTCCAACCAGGGTAGGTCATTCTGGGGGACCAGCAATCCACTGGCAGGCATCACTTGTCAATTTATGGGGAACCTCCCTGCTCAGAAATGTTACATCTGAACATTGAAATGTTACATCTAAAATCTGTACTTTTAACAGGCTACTATATACAGTGTATGCTTTTAACAACGATAGTCAATGAGGCTTACTCCCAGGTGGCAGCTTCTTCCACCATATCCTGACTCCTTTTTTAAAATGAGCTGCCCAGCATGGGTCAAACACATGCACAGAGCCAAGGAGACCCATTGGCACCACTGCGACATTACTTGGGGTAAGGAAGCAAATGCTCCTTTATCCCAAGAAGGCCCCAGCAGTAGACTCAGTTCCCATCGGATTCAGCAGTTGCCGTTTAGCCATGGGCACTATGGGATGGGGCTGCCTGGTATCTGCTTAGCTATGGCTAGAGCTCCCACTCCTACCCCATACACATACCAGGTATTTCACAATTAATCCGGCACAGCCATTGTTGCACCCCAATGATAGTTGCTGTCAAGTCTCCTGAGCATGTAATAGTCACAGAGCAGATCAAAGAGGAAAAAAGTTGAGGATTAGAAGCCAGAATGGTATAAAGATTGAGATCGAAGCTGGTGGAAGATGCCAATCCTCTTGACAGGAGCAAGAATTGGAGCTGGCAACAGGCTGCAGAACGAGTATTGGAGCTGGCAACAAATTGCAGAATGGAAGCCAGAACTCTGTGTGCAAACATTTAACCCAATTTACAAAAACTCAGTAAAAAGAGTAGACTACTGGGTAATGGTGCTGGATTGTGCAAATAAATAGGGTTTCATCACAGCACGCTACCTTTTAAAAAGTCCAGCATCCTTGCTTCTAAAAGCATTTATGTACAAGAAGATCCTATGCATGTTTTCATGAAAGTAAGTCTCACTTGTTCAGTAGGGCTTTTCTTGAAAATACAAACTGCAGCCTTAAGGTCAAACTAGATGTTATGCAGAATGCCTAACATGGCCCTGTGCTTGCCTACCTGCTCTCTCTCTCTCTCTCTCTCTCTCTCTCTCTGTGTGTGTGTGTGTGTGTGTGTGTTGTGTGTGTAAATAGGAGTCCAAAAACAGGGCAAAATTGCAGCAGCGTGTAGAAGGAGTTTAGCATTGTCCCTACCGTTGTTTCAATATTGAGTGTGCCATTTTTATTGGTGGAAAAATCCATTTCCTCTGAACTGAGGCTTTTTTCCCCAACAAAAAACAACAGAAGAAATTGGAATCCAGACCACAGTTAAGGCTAAATGCTAAAGCCCTCCTACTTCCTGCTGCACCTTTGCTTCATTCATCATGCTATTTACACCCCTCCCCCCTAACACCACCAAAGCCAACACTGACGTCTTATGCATGCCATAATGTCTAATTTGGCCCATAGCTGAGTATAACAAAGGATTGCGGTAGATGCACTTTGTCGTCAATTATAGTGTTGCAGGAGACAGAGAGATGAAATTCCCTTTCTACTCAACAAGATCAATTCAAATCAGAGCTGAATATTGCATTTGAGGTCTAATTTTAGATGCTTGTTTTACCAACATAGCCAATATTGTATAACAGAGACGGTCTATACTCTGAAATGCCAATAGGTTTTCCCTGAAGAATCTTAATAGACTTGAATATTGATAGCTGTATTGATTGCATTTCCCTTGCAGCGCATAGAAATAGCAACTGTGGATCAGAATTCCTTGAGCAGTGCTCTGTCTGCACAAACCAAAGAGCTGAAGGGAACGCAGGTGCTATTACCATGACTCACGCTCCATGCAGAAAACTGCATGAAAGGACAGCAGTTGAACTGGCACCAAAGAGTCACTGCAATGAGACACACAGGATTTTTCAGGGTGCTCGAGATGCAGCCTGTGCCTCACATCAACCTGCAGCTTCTCTTTGTGGCAGCTCTCCGCATCACTGGCTTGGAGTTGCAGCCACACACAATCAGGAGTATGGATGTGCCCGGAAAGAAAGGCAGACACTTCTTCCCCTTCTTTCTCTCAGTGCCTCAACCCCGGAGAAAAAAAGCCAGCTGTGTGGGTGGCAAAGCCATCGCGGACCCAACTGAGTTTTCTCTCCGTGGTTCTCTCACCTGGCACGGAACCCAGGAACGGTTGATCCTGCGCTGAACAGATAGCACTGACAAGGCTTCTGGACAAGAGCAGGTTGCCTTGGCAAGGCTCAAGTGGCCCCTCAGTTTATTTTTGTATCTGTGATTACTCAACACCCATTGGGGGTTGTCTATTCTTATACCATAACAAGTGCAGGGGAGTAAAACCTCCCCTCCCCCACGTCTTAACACACTAGGCTGCTTCCAGAAGTTCTCTCCTTGTCCCACTTACTCCTAGTTTCAGATGCATTAAGATGTTTTTATTGTTGCATAAGCTGTCCTGGATCTTTCTATTTGAACGGTGAAATGCAAATCTATTAATAAATATGTTAAAAGCAGTGGCGCATAATAAGGTAAGATGGGGGAGGTAGGGCAGATTTCACTCCCTTTCCCTTCCTTTTCCTTCCCTGCCGTGGGGGACAGGGTTATTGCAAGGTGGGTTTTTTTTCCTGTTGATTTTGTTAACTGATGTCTTCCTTAGCTAGATCTTCATCTATGAAGGAACACTTACACCAACATAATCTCCAACTCTATTGAATTTAGAGCTATACACTAATGCAGTTATGGCTCTGCTGATGCAACCTAGCAAGAACAGATGCTGGGACCAGGATAGCTTCAAGGGGCTTTTAGACAGGCTACTTCCCCTGATGGAGTTTGAAAAATGTTGTCAGACAGAGCCACCAAAGCAGCATATATCACATATATATCTGTGATTCTGGTTGCCGAAGTTTCTACGAATGCCAGATGTGGGCAAGCCAGGCATCTCCAGACTTTTCAGCAC
The DNA here is from genome assembly GCA_029204185.1 of Lerista edwardsae. Lineage (NCBI taxonomy): Eukaryota > Metazoa > Chordata > Lepidosauria > Squamata > Scincidae > Lerista > Lerista edwardsae. Next base: position 10,349,699 of record JAJKFI010000028.1, on the reverse strand, counting down.
AAGGGTCACACTGTATACTTTGCAGATTTTTGCAGGCCAAAAAAAAAACCAAAAAAAAACCAACAGTTTTATCAATGAATGAAATTTAAATGAATGAATAAGTTTTACTTGGATCTTTTTTTATAATCAGCATGATATGATTCAGAACAAAAGAGAAATGCAACGTTTACAAAGAAACAATTCTGTGTCAACTGAAAAATTATATAATGAATAAAAATGCCTAAAAATTTAATTTGCTGCAGGCTGGGTAAAATCTTGTGGTGGGTCAGATGCAGCCCCTGGGCCGTAGTTTGGAGACCCTCAGCATAAGCTAAAAAAGCTAGTTTAGGGCCTCACAATCCATAGAGACCTAAAAAAAAAATTCAGAATGAAGGGCTTTTAAAATTTTATGTGTGCTGAAAATATAAAATAGGTATGTATTTTATTATATTAATTTTTATATTTAGAAAATTATAGACCTTTTCTAAATGGCTTGTGCAGCAAATTTTGGTGTAACTTTTTAACAAAGGGCCTCCAACTTTTTAGCAAGAGGCCTCCAAATTTTATGTAGCATAGGGCATACCTGTATATATTTTTATGTCACTATAAAACATAAAACACTAGGGCAGAAGATTTAGTCAAGAGGGTTAATGCCTCCGTTTGCCTGAAGATAAGAGCTGAAGATCTGAAGGTCGCCAGTTCAGGACTACCGGAAGTCTCTGTGAGCGGCAGACCTGTAAATTGCGACTGATTAACAGCTGAGCTGTCTCCGGCTCACTTGTGAGAGGGGGAGTTGTGCCAAAGTCAGCTGCTTTTCTGGTGAGAGCAGGGAAGCCACTTATCAGCCAGCAGAAGACAAACGGGTAGCCAGAAAGAAGACTAAATCCAGAAAGAGCCATCTGTATATGTTGTAGTTCTTGTAAGATAGAACGTTTCTGTAAATTGTAAAAACCCTTTGGGTTTATGAATAAAGTCTGCCTATGTAAACCACCTTGAGTTACAGTCATTAGAGAAATCTAGTGACCTAAGAAAGGCGGTATATAAATGCAAGTATTATTATTATAAGAGTGCAAGGACTGTTCTTCTGCCATCTACAGAGCTGGGCTTTGCTGAGCTGAGTCCCACTCCAGTGGTAGGGTGAGCCAGGAAGGGTGAGAGAGGAGAGGCTGGAGCAAGGGAACAGCTCTCCTCCCCTATCAGCATTGGCAGATGGTCATGTGCATTAGTAATAGCCAACCACATAAAATAAATTGGCAATCATTTAAATAACTGTGTGTGTGTGTGTGTGTGTGTGTGTGTGTGTGTGTGTGTGTGTGTGAAAAATGTGCAATAAATCAACTCCACAGTAATATTCATTCTCATTCACCATTATTGCCTACAGTCATTTTGCTGTCTGGATAAATGCAAGACATCTGGAAGCAGAGCCATCCAAATCCTGGATTGTGAGTGTTCCCCAGTGCATGTCTTCGGACTGTATATTTATACTGAGTTGTTTTACGCAGGTATTGCTACGTGCTCCAGGACATCATGATGGGGACAAGCAAACAGGATATTATTTATACAAACTGCAAAGCCAAGAGAAATCAGTTTTCAAGGCCATGCTTATACAGAAGAATGACAACAGTGCAAGGGACATTTCAAATCTCTGTGAATGCATGAGGGAGTGGAAATTGAAATCACACCTGCTGTCCCCATTCCCAGTATCCATATTCATCGGAACCGAGTCTACAATGGCATGTGCATAGGGTCTGTAAGCACAAACAAGAGCCCCATCTTTTGCAGTGATCCAAATTGTACAGATAAAACTTAGGCATGAATGATGCATGCAAGCTGTCTTCACGGATGAAGACCAAGTTGGGCACTGACCAAGGGCTCACATCCATTAAAGAACCCACTTGGCTAAGCCCCCAGTACCAATGGCACTGGTAATGCACAATACACCTTCAGGTGTGGATGAGGTGGGGGTTTGCCTCCAAGGCCTTCAGCAACCCCGATGCTGCCATTGTGTATGTAGATCTTCAGATGATTGATTTGAAATCAGGAACAAAGATGATCCCAGTCACAAACAGCAAGCGATGTCATCCGGGCACGCCAGGAACCAGAACGCCCAGATGATTGACAGCCCTCCGCCCCTATGGCGGAGGGCTGCCATGCCTCCCTGCGCCTCACAGCACCTGAATCGCTCCATTTCAGAGTGATTCGGGACGCGAGGGAGGGAGGGCGGGCCCAGGAGCAGCTCGCCCATCCTCCGGAGAGGCGGTGCGGCCTGGGCCCGTCCGCAGAACTGGTGGAACGGCGTACTGGGCTGTTCCGCCAGGATGACGCCACTGCAAACAGCCCAATTCTAATGAAATCATCCCACTGATGCAGCCATGCCAACAGAGTGCATGCTGTACCCTGCAGGGGAGGCAGTTGCAGAGGGCTCCTTGAGGTAAGAGGGCATCTGTTCTCTTACCTTAGAGAAAGCCTCTGCTTCCCCATTGGGTCTTTTAAAGCTGCACCTGCCATTTTGCTGAGGGAGAGGGAACAGGAATACAATCCTGATGCATGCCAGTGCCACCTCTTCCTTCCCCATTCCACCGCCCACCTGCACCCTTCCTGCCCAGGCACTCCCTATTCCTCCTCCTCCCTACCCTATTCAACTCATTGTCCACCCCACCACCATTTTATGGACATTGGTGGTGGGTGGATCTTCCACTGGTATACGTGCAGCCACTAGCTGTGTGCACTGATGGCCCCATTGTGCTTGCTGTTGCAGTGGCCAGCAGAATTGGTGTTCTGTTGGTGGGTCCGTCAGTTGGGATTGGACCCTGAATGTCTGAAAAGTATTAATATCTCTAACAGGTTCATAAGACAACAGGAAGGCATTGTATACTTCTTGTGGTCAGGAGATTGTAGCGAAGATATCGGAGGTGGCTAAACATAGACTTAGAGGAGGCTGTTGTTTAGCTGATGAGAGTTTGCTTTGTATACAGAAAGTCACAGATTCAATCTCTGTCATCTCTAGGGATGGCAGAGAAAAATTCCTCTCTGAAACCTGGAGAGCCACTGCCAGTTAGTGTTCACCATACTGAGCTTGAAGGATCAATGGCCTGGCTTAGTATAAGCTGGCAGCTTCTCATATAGAGTTTGGAGTATTTGGAGCATAGAGAATGAGGGAGCAATCCTAAGCAGCCCTGGAGTGGAGAGGCCTACGGGCCAATGCCCTATCAGAAGCTGCTTAGGACAGCCTGGAGCCTCCCTGTAGCAAGGAGCGTGCGCTCTCTTACCGTAGGGGAGGCTCCAGCCTCCTCTATGAGCTCCTTGGATCTGCGCCTGCTAAATAGTGTTTATTTTTACTAAACAGCAGGCGCAGATCTGAGGAGACTGTGAGGCCTCCCGAACAGGCTTAGGAGGCGGCCGTATGGCCACCTCCCAAGCCCGCTCTCTCCCCGCCTACAATCTCCCTCCTGCCACCAATCACGCTTCCACCTCCGCGCGGAGCCTCCCTCATGCCAGCTGGCTTCAGCCGACGCAAGAGAGGCTCAGCACAGAAACAACGGGACTGGCGCCGCCTGCAGCACTGGTCCCATTGCTCGAGGGCCGACGCGGGGGTGCCGTTGGGCGCCCCTGTGTCGCCACGCCACCCCTTGCGTCGACACTATGACGTAGCATTGACACAAGGGGCACAATAGGATTGCACTGTGTCTCTTTTTTAAACATTTGAGACAAAAGCAGAGTCATCTAGTTTAGATTTAATCTTTCTCCCTGTATTAAATATTGGGAATACATGCAGAAAGTAATTATTTTATGAAAAAATAGAAGGAAAAGGCAAGCTTCCTGTCCACCTTTGAGGTGACAGAATCCACAAAAGTAGCTACTATACAGTATATACACAGTTATTTCTTAGGGGACAGTTCTACTGCAGATCTTTCCAAGCTGTTTTCCTGGGCAGGGAACATCATATTACTTTGATTCAGTCATAGAACTTGCAAGGATGGGGGCATAAGTGATGACATTTTTATAATGAGTTACTGAATCAGTTGATTGATCTTGCGCTTCAAAATAAAACAACTTACCGACAGACCTCTGGAACCCAACATGTTATTCAGCAGGGAAGCTTCTCTACTTCCAAACAGGACACATGATTGCTCATGCTCAGCAGTCCCAGCAAGATGCATGGGAGTGATGTGGCTACATTTGACTGAGCAGTACCAGTGTTGAGATATGTGAATATTGTGTGTTTTCCTTCTTTATCGGTGAATAATAAACCAATGATACAATAGTACAGTGGTTCCCAAACTGTGGGTCGGAACCCACCTTGGGTTGCGAGCCAATTTCAGATGGGTCGCAAAGCATCTAAAACAGCCATATTATAATATGGGAAGATGGGTCGCTGAAAAGAGGGAGGGTGTGTGTGGTTGTTTTGCCGATGTCAGCGTTGTAAATAGGTTTTTTTTTCCTTTCTTTTTCGCAAGCCAAATTCAGGTGGGTCGCGAAGCACCTAGGGCAGCCATATTGAAAATATGGGAAGATGAAATGCTGGAAAGGGGGAGGGCTGGGTGGTTGTTTGTGTCAAGGTTGTAAATAGGCTTTTTTTCTTATTCACTTTGCTATTGGAAAATGACTCAGAAATAACCCAACTTATTGTTGCATTCTCAGAAAAGCAACAGGCTCTGGCATCACAATGACGGCACTTCTGGGGATGGTGCCACTTCTGGTGGGTCCCAGACACAGTATGTCATTCTAAGAAGTGGGTCCCGGTGCTAAAAAGTTTGAGAAATACTGCAATAGTCCATTTGCTGAACAGATTAGCAAATGTAAAATAAAAAAGTAGGGGGAAAATGGGACTGGGATGTGCATGCGTGTGCAGACTATTATTCATGATGTGGGATGAGAGTCAGAGACCCAAATCCATACTCTGCCCGCCCCCCTGCTCTATTGTCTCTTTTTATTTTTACTAATGAAAGTTATATTTTTATACCACAACGACTTGTTAAATTTCTTCTCTGAGAAACCACCTCCTGGCCACCATTTCATCCTTTTGATCTGCACAGAAAAATTTGATTTATTATAGTGTGGGGGGGAAAAAAATGTCACATTGCACTTCAAGAGAGTAACATTTCTGGAGATCAACGAAATAGGTCACACTTGCCAACAATTTATGCTCTGAATGTAAAACTTTTACTGGTTTGCCCCACTTCCTGGCTGCTGAAAAGTTTCATGGGCAAAAATGCCAGTATTAGTCTCCTTTAAAAGAGAGAGCGCTAGGATTCGGTTCCTGAATAGTATTTGGTCTATGTATTTAAAAACTCCAAACATGAAAGAAGCACACTGACCCCTCAATTAGTGATGGGACAAATCCCCACATCTCCCTTCAGATCTGGAATGGCTTAACTGAGCTATTTTCAACAACAAAGGAAAATACTTGATGTTTTCTGAGCCAGGTGTCTGAATCCTGAGGAATCCGAATCCATCAGATACTGCGTGCCCCAGGGCTTTGTGCTCCTAGGATTTAGCATATATATCACATCCAAAGTCTTACTCAGGTCAAAAGGTAGTGTTAGGGAAAAATGAGGCAGACTGGATCAGCAGCAAAGGCAGGTGGGGACTATAGCTGCAGAGCTGTGGAAGCTCAGTTATGTTTACTGATTCATCTCTGTCCAAGAAATTAAAATAGAGGCATCAGGAGCAAGACTATATTACTAGAGCCCTTGCTATGTAAATGCAAAAAAAAGTCTATTGCTTCCATTTATCAGCTAGGTGTATCCTTGATTAACTTCATAAACCTGCATTACATGCACTAGTTTGGAACCAGTTGAACTCAGTTCATCTCAATTCTAATATCACCGTTGTGGCATGGAACATGCTAACTAACGGTCCTGCCTCACATTGGGGTTTCTGAATAGGCACTAATTAAAACCACAAATTAATAGGCACTATGAAACCAATCCTACCTAAACCCCCATGTGGCTAAGCAGGGTTGCTGGTGCTGTTTCTGGTGCATCCCATGGGGGATTTTTTGGCTGATGGTGGTCTCCTCGGGGTAAGGACACATTTATCACCTTGTCTTGGTGTAAGCCCCAGAAATCACTATGGGGGTAACTTGGACCTGCACCAGCTCAATTGCTGGCGCAAGCCTGCTTTGCTCCAAGCAGGTGGATCAGGCCTGGGAAGGGGCTTGAAATTTAACATGCATCACTGCTGCCAATCCTGCTCCCCTCCAGGGCCCAATCTGCCCACCCACACCATCTCCTTCCATGCTTCTCCACCCCTTCCTGCCCCTTCCACCCCCAGCTCCAGGCTCATCTGCTCCTGTGAACCTCCTGACATCCATTGGTGAGAAAACTCCATCCTTCCCACCAGCCTGCGGGGCAGCTTGCAGTGCCACAAAACAGATTATGGCTGTTTTGCGGCAACCTGCACTGGCGGAACATGCGTTTTGCTGTTGCTAGTTGTGGATAGGATTTGGCTGTAAGGCTTGCTGATTTCCTGATGAACAAGGATGGAAATCATATGGACAAAGGAGAAGTCAGGTTAAAGACTTCAAAGGGCTACCAAAAGAAATGAAATGAATGGTGGAAAAAAGAGGGAAAGAAAAATCAGGTGAAGGTAACAGATGAACTAAATGAGTTTCATATAAATATGAAATCCACAGCGCAGTCCTATGGACCGTGCAGTATTGGCGCAACAGGACTGTGCCAATGCTGTGAGCTTAGCGCTGACGCAGGGGCGCCGATTGGCACCCCCGCATTGGCACTAAGGCAACAGGACAAATACGGCCAAATCCTAGACCTATTTGGGAGGCCATGTGGCCCCAATTTGGGCCGTACGGTCTCTTTGGATCTGGGCCTGCTGTTTAGCAGGCACATATCTGAGGAGCCCATAGGTAAGGTGACCAACTGTCCTCCTTTAGGGAGGACAGTCCTCCTTCTGTAAGTTCTGTCCTCCCTCAAAAAGTGTCCTCCTACATGTCCTCCTTTTCGATATTTGAAGACTAATCTGTAAATCTCCATATTCGATTGATGCCGATCCGATCCATTGTGTGTGATGTGACGTATTTGTATTTGACATGACGATTCGTCAAGGCTCGGTGTAAAGAGCAAACAAGAAAAAGCTAGGCCCTGGCTTGACTTTATTTTGAAAGAATTGTAACACACGCAAGATTGAGAGAGCTTATTTCATTGGTTGTTTGCAAAAGGTGTGAAGTTATAGCTGGGGTCAGGAATGCAAGCTATTCAGAAAGGTTACTATACATGTAGCTAGTGCTGAAAACAGGAGATGGCCCCTTTACCCTGATAGGCTAATTGATTGAGCCTGAGGGGTGTGGCCGCACAACCACCATCAAGACCTTCCAAACTGCAAGACTCCTCCAGATCATCCTCCAAGAAGATCATCAGACCTGATAAAGCTTGCAAACCTGCAGACTTCCCTTTGCAAGACTGGAATTGCTGTCTGAGGAACAAGGTGAACAACTAGGGTCTAGTAAGTGATAGGCGCCTAGTTTTCTTTGTTTTATAATATAAGGTATCTCTGTTAGTTCTAGTATGCTTTCTTAGTTGTGTAACCCTTGTTTATCAATAAATTATAATTAAATTCACTAGAAGCTTTGGTTGTCTTTGGAACCAGATAAGATTCAGCAGCTAAAGTGGCACGCTTACCAAATTTTAAGTTACTCATTGGAAAAAGTCCCTGTAGTTGGGACTTGTTTAGCCTCGGGAATTTTAAGGTTAAGAGGAAGTATTCTTAACTTTGGGCCCAGACTAGTAGCAGTGGTTGTGAGCCTTGTTGTGCTTAAGGTCACACGCTGCTGAAAAAAACCACAGATTCATAGGGGCCCGGAACTGATTAGAGGGCATATGAGCCTGTGATTTACACTTGGTACAGTGCAGCGAGACGCCATTATGAGATGCATGCGCTCCACACGGGAGACCTTGAGAGAGAGCGCCGCGCGCAAGTAGCTTTGTTTACTTCTTACCGAAACATGACACGGCACATACGCACGCAGTAGACTTACAGTAATTACTTCTTTCTTTCAGTGAATATTCAATCATACACAGGTAAGCACAATTCACGTTTTAGTAATTCATTATCTATTTAATAATTTCCAAATATGTATAATTTTATTTACAAGTTTATAAAACCCTGTTGGCGTGTAAGCATAATTATTTATCATATTATAGTGTATTATTGTTGCAATGACTAAAATGTTTCTTTTATTTACAATATTTTTTTCTTCAATTTATTTGTGTCCTCCTTTTCACTGTAAAAAAGTTGGTCACCTTACCATAGGGGAGGCTGCAGCCTCCCCTACGGTAAGGGAGTGCATGCTCCCTTGCTGCGGGGAAGCCTCCATCCTCTCCTAAGCAGTGCTAGGATATGGTGCTGGCCCATTACATCTGCCTTGCCAGTCTGGCGCTGCTTAGGATTGCGGCCTGAGTCTTTAGATCAGAGCAAATATATTAGTGAATGGAGGAACATCAGATTTTCAGCTGAGAAGAAATAGAAAAGGGTGCCCTCTCACTGCTAACCCCTGCTAACTGGGCAAGAGGCACTTTTTCCAGTGGTGTTCCTCTTATATTTAGCAGGGGGAGAGTAATTGTCCCTCATCACCCCTGCGCAGTCTTTTTGGTGGCTGTTGCTGGCGGGCTGCTTTTTTTTTTTTTTTTTTTTTTTAAGATTGTGAGACCTTTTGGGACAGGGAACCATTTAACTTTATTATTACTATTTGCCTGTAAACTGCTTTGTGAACTTTGTGTTGAAGTACCTGTTGACTGACTGACTGACTGACTGACTGGCTTCCTTTTTGCTACAGCTATGAAACCATTACCAATGAGAAGGACATAGTAGGAGTAAAAGTGAATGGCCAGGAATATAAAATGGGATTGTGTGCAGATTGACCTGCATCCTCAAAGACCCTCTTTCTCACCCTGCATCCTTTCTCACTCTCAGATGTAAAAAGGGTGAAGCCTGGGGGCACCTCCTCCAAGAAGCTATACCAAGGAGGGTCATTTTCCTGTGGACAAGTAAAGAAAAAAGTCCCAGATATCTTCCTCTACTATTGTGCAGCAAAACTGAATTTGGAGCGCTCTCCGGGCAAGTTTCTGAGGTCCCTGCGGCCTCTTCCAGGTTGCACAGAGGCTCCTCCCTTTGCCCAGGGGCACCACAAACACTTCCTTGCCCCAGTACAGGTGCTTTTTTGTCTAGTTATGCCTCTGCTCACCCTCCCTCCAGTCCTCAGGCCACTGGTGTTCCTGGCAACAACTCCAGCCTGAGTCTGCTGCTATTATGCCAAGCCAGTGCCCAATAAGACCAGCCTGACAGAGGATTTTGTCCTGGAAGAGGATACTGATCAGCATCATGGATCATGATCATGCATCATGGAGACCTGGATGGATGAGGTGCAGGAGCTAGTCTCTCCCAGGTGTACCCGCCAGGTTTCCAGGCACAGCAGCAGCAAGGGCAAGGAGGAAGTGTTGTGATAGAATCCCTCTGACCCTCTCTGAATGCCTCTACCTTGTGTACCTGAGAGATGATCCAGCTTCCTATCTTCCACTCTCATCAACCTCTGCAGCCCAGCAAACTAGAGCACGTGTCATCATCAAGATTTTGCTTTTCTTGCCATTATAATAGAGGAGGATTTCAGCTTGGCTGATCCCAACGACTTAAGAAGCAGGTTCATGAGTCAGGCATATGAGGGTTTCCCAAGGAGCTGTTTTCTGCTCTTGGAGGAACATTGCAGCAGTCAATGCCATGCAGAGGAGGCTGGGAAGGTGTTGATTCCAAGTCTTTACATTATGAGGCTTACAAAACAAATGAGTCATCTAGGCTGAGACTTCACAGGGCTGGTTATTGAAGAAATGTGACAGATTTCTTGGATGATTTATTTTATTTTTTGCTTTCTTATAACAGAATCTGCTTCTCAATCTAGAGAGATCAGATTTTTGTACAAGAATACCATGCTACTGTTTGGACGAAGTCTGGAAGTGATTTTGAAGCTTAAGGGACCAGATGTTTGTCCACTTATGTATTCATTTATTTTGCTGACTCATGCAGATTCGAGTCACATATATAAAGAGGCTTAGACACTGACTCAAGTATGAACCTGAAAAACTCGAATATGAAAAACCCCAAGTCTGACTTTTTTTCTACCATGAAAAGCCCCATAGGGCCATCTGGAAACCAGCAGTTCCAGTCAGAAGGCAGGGAATGGTTAATGTTTTGCATCAAGCATGAGGCAAGGGGAAGGAGGAGGGAACAGCTTCTTTAGTCCTTCTCTGAAAGAACCAGTGATCATTTAAGAGAGCACAAGAAGGAGCCTAAGGGATTCTTGCTTTAGGATTAGCCGAAGTCTGAGAATCCCAGGGAGGGGAGGAGAGGAGGCGGTTCTTAACAATCATGCCTTCCTCCAAACTCATAGCTCCGGCAGGCTCCATAGTTGCCTGGGAGAAGCCTCAGCGCAATGGGACTACTACTGATTAATCAAAGCTCCAAAGGGTCATACTGCTCCTAACATAAGCCTTCCAGCTGCTGCTGCATGACCCTGATGCCATTTGCCACTTCTGCCCCCATTCTCATGCAGCCTTGCCCCACCCCCTCCTGCCTTGCCCAATCCCTTTTGGTCCATACCCTGGTGTGCCTGCTTCACAAAAGACTCAAGTTAAAATGACCTAAGTCATGGTTCTGGGTGAGTCAGCAAAGAGTCCCCATGAGGACTTGTGCAGGAGTTCAGTCACAAAGGGCAGAGACAAAGGGCAGAGACTTGAGTCTCGCCGCAGTGCCAAATTCCCATCTCTGCCTATTCTTAATATGCTGGTAGACTGGGGCACAATGCCCTTCTGGGCTGCTCGCTTTGGATCCTGAAGATAAAAAAACAAAGCCAAAAGCTGCCTCTTGGTGGGCAGCAAGTGTAGCCCCTTCAGAGGTGAGGGTGGCTACTGAGGCAAGAGGCACTCCAGGAAAACCTCATGAAAAATTGACAGTGTAGAAGTCTCTATGGGAGGGAGAGACTATGAAAACAAACAGTGTGGCTTTCTTCAGTGAGGAAGAAAATGCGAGAATTCTGCTCCTAGAGCAAGGATAGTTTTAGGGCTTCATACAAAAATTACAAAGACATTTCTGGACAAATAATGATATCATGAACATCTCCTGGGTTTGCAGCCAGGAATTTCCTAGGCATGGTTGAATTTAGGAGTGTATTTCCAGGTGGGTGCAAAGGCTTAATTGTGCCCCAGTTAGCACAGTTGTGCCACAATTAGCACAGAGAGGCAAAAGGAATGTCAGAGTGTGGGCAGCACTCATGCTTATAGTATCACTGGTGGGAGAGGCTTCCTGGAGGATTCTGAGAAGGCTGTCCAGAGGGCCTATTCATTGGGCAGTTAGGCTTAAAGCATCACTCAGGAAGACTTGTGCTTGCAGGTGAGAGTGTGCCAAGCGGAGAGCCCAAATTTGCATGACCTTAGAGGAAGGTGACACATAGATGCCCTGCAGTGTTGCAGTCTTCTGTCCTGATCAATGGCCCTTTATTTCCATGACCTTAATTAGAGGGAACCATGCCGTGCTCCCTCCAGGGTGAAGTCTTGGCTGACTTTCAGGAATGTCAGCTAAGGAACTAAGATGGAGTTAGGAAAGCCTGTGTACATTTTGGGGAAAGTGACGTTTTTGGCAACAGCATGCATAAGCATTGACTTATTTGTTTTGTTTTTTAAGCTGAAGACCATTCATCACAGAGAAAGTGTCTCCAAACTTTTCACGACAAGGGCCACATAGCATATTTTACACACTTTTGTGCCCCCCCCCCCAAAAATCAGTTTTATAAATGAATGAAATTTAAATGAACGAATAAGTGTACTAGGATCTTTTTTGTTATCAGCATGATATGATAATGAAAGAGAAATGTGATAATTACAAAGAAACAATGCCATGCTTAAACTGAGAAATGCTATAGTGAGTAAAAATGTCAAATATTAGCAAATGCTCTGACCAAAAAAACAAAACAAAAAACCACAGGTTGCTGCAGGCTGGATAACATCTTGTGGCAGGGTAGATGTGGCCCCTGGGCCAAAGTTTGGATCTTATGGTCAAGCACAGCTTGATTTTAATTGGTTTAAGTAAACCTAATCCAGTGTTTGATTGTGCCCCATTTTAAAAAACACACACCACAAAATGCTAAAAACCCCATGAAACCTCACAACTTTACAGTCTTATTCTAACTTTTGTTGTTGTTGTTCAGTCGCTAAGCCGTGTCCGACTCTTCGCGACCCCATGGACCACAGCACGCCAGGCCTCCCTGTCCTCCACTAGCTTCCAGAGTTCACCCAATTTCATGTTCATCGCTTCGGTGACACTGTCTAACCATCTCATCCTCTGCCGCCCCCTCCTCCTTTTGCCTTCAATCTTTCCCAGCATGAGGGTCTTTTTCTGAAGAGTCCTCTCTCCTCATGAGGTGGCCAAAGTACTTGAGCTTCAGCTTCAGGATTTGTCCTTCCAGGGAGCAATCAGGCTTGACTTCCTGGAGGATTGACCGATTGGATCTCCTTGCCGTCCAGGGGACTCTCAAGAGTCTTCTCCAGCACCATAATTCAAAACTTATTCTAACTATGCCTATAAAAATGCCACACTTTCAAGTAAGGCCTTACTACTGGTGGTAGAAATGACTTACAACACTTTTGTGACACCAAAAGCGCAGCGCCAGCACTGGTGTTGATAAGACTGGGTCTTCAATCTGCTAAGTTAGTGCCCATCTGCCCTGAGAAACTGTAAAGATCAGGCACAGGTTGACATGTCCAAGGCAGGCTCTAGGAGAGGCAATTGAATACCTAATGTATGGCTGGTAAGTAAGAAGTCAGCTGGGGGGGCTGTCTTGTTAATCACAAATTTGTCTTTTCTTAATCTCAAGTGAGAAAGCCACCAGAAACTCTCTGGCTCCCAAGCCCTGACAGCTGCAGAAGGAGACACTGGAGTGTGAATACTCCCCCTCTCCTCCCGCTCCAATCAGTAGAGTTTTAAAAGGTGCAAAGCAATCAGACACTAACTAGCCAGCATACGTTGGCCCTGCACGGAGGGGAGAGTAAAGCATCGCTGTGCTGAGTACAATTGGCAACCAAGTCTTACCGAACACATTTTACTTTCTTTGTCTAAGGCAGTGAGATAATTACATACAGAAGATTGAAAAGAAGAGGCAAGGAGGGCAAAAGCTGTTTCAGAACTCCCAACACTCCTATACACACTTACATAGGAGCAAGCCCCATTTACCTTGAAGGGACTTACTTCTGAGTGGACACACATCCCACCTTAAGCAGGGTGAAGTGGCTGATATCAGACAGCAAAAACAACAACCACCCACTTTTAAACTACTGCTAAGACAACACACTCCCTATATTCACTCCATTGTTGACCCCGTCTCCTAAAGACTTCTCACCAGCACCTGGTATAAGATGTGCAGATACTGTATGTCTTTTCAAGGAACTGGCACAACAGTCACTGTTGAAACACACCGTTTAATTTAGTGCACTGGATCCCTGCGCTACAACACATGCCATCCAGTCCCTACAAATAAGTTTACCAGATACAAACTGGAGCAGAGTTCCTATACCTTTAACCATTGTATAGAAGAGGGAATTTGGGCAGGTGCAGCTCATCATGAAAAGGTTTCAAAAGCTGCACCTGCCAAAATTTTCTTTTGAAAACAGTCACTGTCATTCCACTCTCCCAGGCACCACCACAACTCCATTGTATGCAGCACACAAATCCAGTCCATCCCTAGGAACATTCATTCCCATGCAACCCTTACTGATGTTTTCAATCCAGCCATGATCCCAGTGGGTACACATTTAGGATCACAGACAGATGACTTCCACCAAGTTAAAAAAAAAATGACTGCAATTTAGTCTCAAGTGAACTACTTGTAATCCTAACACTTGTAATTCAATTAGCAGCCCCACTCAAAACAAATATATGTCACATAAAAAAATTTAGATGATCACCTATATTTTAAAGTTGACCTGTTAAAATTCCCACTGATTTCATATTACGAAGTCCTCATGACAAGGAAGTTTTGAAAACAAGCTTTAAGGTAATTTATGGCATTCCAACAAAAATTGCCACTCAGTTTTGGCTGGAAAGACATATTTCAATACTTGAGCGCTGAGTAAATCTGACTAGGATCCAGATATTCACCTACTGGCTAAAACATACTTTTTCTTTTCTTTTGCAAAATTAAGTTTGCGTTCTTAATCTCTTCCTGAATTCAAACCAAAAACTATTTTCCTTGGAAAAAGCTACACTTAACTGGAAGGCACTCAAGCATCAAACTTCTTGTTTCTGAAGTTTCCCATTAGAGTAAGGTTTGCTGGGTCTGCTCTAGAGTAAGTGCTTCAAAATAAGGATTTAATGAGTTCTGCCTCATGTTTGCAAGAGGTGCAAGGAACTACTATAAATTGCTTTTAAAGGTGAAGAAGACATAAATCAGATCACTAAGGAAACACAGGACATTTAGAGACCGTGCTCTATGAAATCAAAAGAAAGGTTATCCAAGCTAGCCTAAACAGTTGCTGTATTTGCACCTCTGCCTGCTTCCGTGGAAGTAAGCTTTTTTGAACACAGTGGAATTTACAGAGCATAGGTAAACATAAGAACATAAGAAGAGCCATGCTGGATCAGGCCAAGGGCCCATCTAGTCCAGCTTCCTGAATCTCACAGCGGCCCACCCCAGGTGCCCCAGGGAGGCAGGAGACAACAAGATGCTTGCATCCTGTTGCCACTCCCTTACACCCGGTCCCTGTAGCCCACCACCTTTGTAAGGAGGTTGCACAATCCATCATTGCCTATAGCCCACAATGGATCTTTCCTCCAGAAATCGGTCTAATCCTCTCTTAAAGACATCAAGACCAGATGCCATCACCACCTCCTGTGGCAAGGAGTTCCACAGATTAACTACCCGCTGGGTAAAAAAGTACTTCCTTTTATCTGTTTTAACTCTCCCAACCCTCAGTTTTAGCGGATGCCCCCTGGTTCTGGTGTTGTGAGAGAGGGAAAAGAACATCCCTCTATCGACTCTATCCCTTCCATGCATAATTTTGTATGTCTCAATCATGTCCCCCCTCAGGCGCCTTTTTTCTAGACTGAAGAGCCCCAAACGCTGCAGTCTTTCTTCATAAGGGAGGTGCCCCAGCCCCGTAATCATTTTTGTCGCTCTCTTCTGCACCTTTTCCAACTCCACTATGTCCTTTTTGAGATGCGGCGACCAGAACTGGACACAATATTCCAGGTGCGGCCTTACCATTGCTTTGTACAATGGCATGATAATATTGGCTGTTTTATTCTCAACCCCTTTTTTAATTACCCCGAGCATGGAATTGGCTTTCTTAATTGCTGCCGCACACTGGGTCGATACCTTCATGGAATTGTCCACCAGCACCCCAAGATCTCTCTCCTGAGCTGTCACAGACAGCTCAGAACCCATTAGCCTATAGGTGAAGTTTTGGTTTTTGGCCCCAATGTGCATCACTTTACATTTGTTTACGTTGAAACGCATCTGCCATTTGGCTGCCCATTCCCCCAACTTGGAGAGATCCTTCTGGAGCTCTTCACAATCCTCTCTGGTTTTCACCACCCGGAAAAGTTTTGTGTCATCTGCAAACTTGGCCACCTCGCTGCTTATCCCTGTCTCTAAGTCATTTATGAATAAGTTGAAAAGCACGGGCCCCAAGACAGATCCCTGGGGCACTCCACTTTTCACCTCTCTCCATTCTGAAAATTGCCCATTTACCCCCACTCTCTGTTTCCTGGCCCTCAACCAATTCTGGATCCATAAGAGGACCTGCCCTCTTATTCCCTGATTGTGAAGTTTCTTCAGCAGCCTTTGGTGGGGGACCGTGTCAAACGCCTTCTGAAAATCCAGGTATATGATATCCACAGGTTCACCCACATCCACGTGCCTGTTGACCTTTTCAAAGAATTCCAAAAGGTTTGTGAGGCAAGACTTACCCTTACAGAAGCCATGCTGACTTTCTTTTAGCAGTACTTGTTCCTCTATGTGTTTTAGGATTTTATCTTTGATAAGGCTTTCCACCATCTTACCCGGAACAGACGTTAGGCTGACCGGCCTGTAGTTTCCAGGGTCCCCCCTTCTCCCTTTTTTAAAGATTGGCGTGACATTGGCTATCCTCCAATCCTCTGGCACCGTGGCCGTTTGAAGGGACAAGTTGCATACTCTAGTTAAGAGGTCAGCAACTTCGTTCTTTAGTTCCTTAATAACTCTTGGATGTATACCATCTGGGCCTGGTGACTTATTTATATGTAGTTTATCAATTTGATCTAAAACATCTTCCTTATTCACCATTATCTGCTTTAATTCCTTAGTTAGGAAGGGCTGTTCGGGCTGTGGTATCTGCCCAAGTTCTTCTGCTGTGAAGACGGACGCAAGAATTCATTTAATTTCTCTGCAATCTCCAAGTCCCCTTTTATCTCATCTTTCCCTCCCTCACCATCCAGCGGGCCAACCGCCTCTCTGGCAGGTTTCCTGCTTCTAACATATTTGAAGAAGCTTTTATTATTCCCCTTTATGTTGCTAGCCATGCGTTCCTCAAACGCTTTCTTGGCCTCCCGTATCACCTTCTTACTTGTCTTTTGCCAGAGTTTATGTTCCTTTTTATCCTCCTCACTGGGGCAAGACTTCCATTGACGGAAAGAAGCTTCCTTGCTCTTTACAGCTTCTCTAACTTCGTTTGTCAGCCATGCAGGTACCCTCCTGGACCTTGTTGAACCCTTCTTTCTTTGCGGTATACACTCCCGCTGGGCATCTACTACTGTCACTTTAAACAGCCTCCACGCAGCCTGGAGGGATTGGACTCTTTTTACCTTCCCTTTCAATTTCTTCCTAACTAGCCTCCTCATCTGAGGGAAATCTGCCCTTCGAAAGTCCAGGGTTCTTGTGTCAGATTTGCTCTGCACTCTTTCCTGGACATGCATGGCAAAACCAATCGCAGCATGGTCACTGTTCCCCAATGGCTCAGTAACACATACATCCCTCACTAAGTCCCGAGTGCCACACAATATTAAATCCAGAGTCGCCTGTCCTCTGGTCGGCTCCATGACTAGCTGCTCTAAGGCACAGTCATTCAACACATCAAGGAATCCGGTCTCTCTTTCTTGACCAGAGCAGCAGTTGACCCAGTCAATATGAGGATAATTGAAGTCCCCCATGATTACAATAAGTCAACATGCAGTCAACATGCAGAGTCAACATGCAGAGGCTTAGGTTGCATGGTAAGTTTTATAGGTACTCCCTACCTCCAGAGGGGAATGATTGTTGCTTTTGCATCTTTTTTTCCTCTAAGGACCCACTTACTTGCAGCGTCTGCAGAGATCTATTGTGCCCCCTTTACTGGAGTCTGCCAAATTTTTTAAATAAATAACTGCATTCTCTGCTGCTCCTCTGCAGCTGAGATAGACAGTTTGTTACCTGCTGTAGCTGCCCACACTGAGCCGAGTACTTTTCCAGTGTACACCCAGATTCAAAATTTCCTCCTGACTGCAAACTCTGGCAGGCTACAGGAGCGGGTCCTAGCACAGCTGGGTCCCACTGCCAGGTCCTTATTCCAGCCTACGGTACAGAAGGCCACCAGCGGCGGCAGCTGCCCTGCTATTCCCGCTCGGGTGGGGGGAGATGGAGTTGGTTCTGCAGCCACTTTGCAAAGGCTTGCCTCAGGCTGCCTATTGCTCACCTGAAAAGGAGCAAGAAAACTAGCCGGCTTGCGGTTGGGTGCAGCCAATCAGAGCCTTAAAGGAGAAATGGCAGCTGAGGCAAAAATGCACTTGAGGTGCAGAAGCAGTCAATTGCCTTAAGGCTTGCAGCTCCAATTCCCCTTTACCTGCTGTAAAGGGGAATAGAAATTGAAAAGGAAAACTGCGGTTGGGGGAAAAATGCACTCCAGGTGCAGAAGCAGTCAGCAAGAACAAATGGGTGGGGCCCACTAAGGCAGGGCCGGATGCCATGACATCGGTCACATTGGCCTAAAGCCGGCCCTGGTTGTCAATAATTCTACTTCTTCTAAGTTTGCCGCACCTAGAAAGGTAACTTGAGCATTGCACCCATTTCACACTAAAGTGACTGTAATGTCTCTTGTAATACAGTTTCCTGCAGTTTTTCTGTGCAGGATATCTTAAAATAACATTTTTGTTTACAGTGTTTTTTTAATGTTGAAGTGGATGACCGAAGTTACTTTTGAGTCCACTAGATGGCAGGCTAGTGTAATAGAAAGAGAAGGTTTTTAAGCAAAAGGGAAAAAAATGTAAAAAACATTCAAATCCATTTGCTTTTTGCTTTTCAATTCAGGGACAAGGTGAATGTTAGCTCAGATTCAACATTTGCCTAAGTGATTTCTTTCTTGGACACCTACTGTTGTTCGGTCACACTTTTCACAAATTGCATTGAGCATCCCATCTTTCTTGGAACTAAGTTGTGATTTGTCCTAATATAAATAATGTGTCTGGTATCTTCTGTTAAAATAAGTCACGCAATTACAGAAATGTCAGCATTGCTTTAGAGAACTTTAGAACAAAGAACGGAATGCCAAAAATGCACAATATGTATCCCCAAGGTGGGAGTTACAATACTCACCATCCACTTAGCACTGGACTTGGCAGTTCAGGATGTACTGAACCTAGCGGGAGGCCAACTTGAAGTAACTGCAAAGAACACACAAACATTTGCCTCCCCTTGATAAGGCACATCTATATGAAGTTCTGGCTTGGAATTTAAAATTACTATTCCATGCATCTGACCAGCGGTGCCACTAGAGTTTGCGTCACCTGGTGCGGGGGGTTAGCACGTCACCACCCCCCCCCCCGTGATGGATTTCCTCCTCCCAAACCATACAGAATAAATTACAATACCATATGCACAACCTAAATGCAGTGTTATTATTAGGGTTGATGTTACCCCATCAACTTTGTTTATTTATTTATTTAACTACAGTACTGGTCACACAACAAATTAGTAAACAACAAAAAACCTGTGATCAATTTGATGACACACAATTAAATAAAAGTTCTAGTATTAGCTCTGATACATGGAAATAAGAACTGACTCATAATAATGATTTTTTTTTTAATCACAATGTTTTCATAAAAAGTTGTATTTTCAGTTTTTAATTCTTTGGCCATAGCTTTTGATATAATAAAGATATGACACTGTTTTTTTCATCGAATTCCTCATGAAATTCCACATCCAACAGTATATAACATGATGGTATTATTTACAAAATTGCAATTTTTACATTGTTTTATTTTTGGTTTTCAGTGGTTTGGCCACAACTTTTGATAGAATTACGATATTACACTCCAGTTTTTTCCATTGAATTCCATGTGAAAGTCGGCATCCAACAGTATATAGTATGATAGTATTATCTTTTAAAACCACGAGTCTAGCAATTTTGGTCCCTGGTGGTGTCACCTCCCCTGTGCGCATCATCTGGTGTGGCCTGCCCCTGCCCCCCCCTCACAACACCACTGCATCTGACCCAGCAAATCACAGGTATCCTAAGCTTCAATCAATCAATCAATCAATCACTAGTATTTATATACCGCTTTTCAACATAAAGTTCACAAAGCGGTTTACAGGCAAATAATAACATTAAAGTTAAATGGCTCCCTGTCCCAAAAGGGCTCACAATCTAAAGGAATGGAGAACACCACCAGCAACAGCCACGAGAAAGATACTGTGCTGGGGTGAAAAGGGACAATTGCTTTCCCCCTGCTAAATATAAGAGGACACCACTTGAAAAAGTGCCTCTTGCCCAGTTAGCAGGGTATTAGAAGCTTCAGGTATGCTTCTGAATGTGGCAGCAGCAACCCCAGTGTGTGCCACAGTGTTCACAGAATGTAATAGAGGTGGCTGTATAAGGTTTTCCCTTGCCACATTCTACAACTCTTTCCCCAAGGAATTGCTTCCATATTCCCATTCGGGAACTAGTGAAAGGAATTGATTAGAAGAAACATTTCCCATGCAGAAATGCCCTGGAGGAACACCTAAGATTTTTGGTAGCCAGTTCAGGTAAGTTTGGGCATGCATGATCACTTTGAACACAGAGCCACAAATACTCTGTTAATGGTTTCAGGTTTATAAAAATGTGTTGATGCATTACAAAAGATGGACTGGATTGGCCGACTCTTCTTCTATGTGGATATCCTTTGAGTCATCAGTATGCAGGGAGCTGCTTGAGAAGCACCCATTCATCTATCCACTGGCATACACCTTTCAACCATCTATTCAGCTACACTTTCCATCTATTCATCCACATGCACTTTCCACCTAAACTTCTCTGTCGGTTCTTATCTCATCTATCCTCATTCAGTCCTTCCTCATCTATCCATTCATCCCCCCTCTTACACCTTGGGCAGCCCGAGGTTCAGGTTGGGCCCTTGATTGCGTGGGCCAAGTGGCTCAAACTGTGGTGCAGTGGCTGTGGCAGGCAGGTGGGCATCCATTATCCTGAAGGAACCTCATCATTCCTGAAGGACCAGCCTGAGGGGGGAAGAGTGGGCAGGTACACCACTGTTGGTGACCATGCTGCTGCTGCTGTCAAGTGTGGGCAGGTGCACCACTACTGCCACCTATGACTGGTGGTGGTACTGCTGCCACTAAGGCTGGGAGCATGAGCAGGTAAGCATGCTGCCCTGATGCTGCCACCACAGTAACAGAGCCTTGCTTCCATTGGCCACCACGGTGAAGCTCTGACTCATCCTCTTCTTTCAGATCAATTATGGTCAGAACAGTGGGAACCGGAAGGGAAGAGGCCACACATAGTGCAGTTTCATCTTCCTTCGTCTTCCTGGGGCTGGCAAGCAGGGCCTCTGTGACTCTCTAGGAAAACCAAGGCTTCAACTTGAGCCAATGTAGTAATTGAATTCCAGGTCTCTGCACTGGAACAAAGAAAGGAAAAGCAGAAAAGAGCATACCTCACAATGTGCACATTGTTTCCCCCCCCCTTCACTAACTGACTGCCAAGAGCTGCTCCACATCTGCATTTGATGTCCAGGTAAGCCTGAGCCCCCAAGCCCCTCCTTTTTGCAAATTATGCATTTTGAAAGACTCAATCAAAACTAAGGCATGCATCTGAAAGGAAGGAAGAAACAACTACCCCCGTTGGCCAGTCTGAACAAGTTAAGTTGTTGGATATGACAAATGAGCGCAGATAGCAATCAATCAATCAAAAGTATTTATATACCGCTTTTCAACCCAAGGTTCACAAAGCGGTTTACAGGCAAATAACAATAATAAAGGTAAATGGCTCCCTGTCTCAAAAGGGCTCACAATCTAAAAAATGCAGACCATGATCAGCAACAGTTACTAGAAAAGATACTGCGCAGGGGTGAAGAGGGATAATTGCTCTCCCCCTGCTAAATATAAGAGGAACACCACTTGGAAAAGTGCCTCTTGCCCAGTTAGCAGGGTTTATTTGTTTGTTTGTTCATTTGGCCCAAAGAAGCTTGAAGCAAAACACAACCACCAAGCCTTTGGAGGGGAGCTTTTGGGAGCCGAATGACAACTACCCAATCAACTTTTTTTCTGGTTGACACAGCAACTTATACGACACGCTTGATGCACAGAGTTTGGAATACCAAGACTATAGCGGGAACACAAGTGGCACAGGAAATAAGGACCTTGATGCTGCCATACAGCCAGTGACACACCCAGCCCATGCTCTGCCCAGGGGTCAGGTTGGCGCTCTGAGCCCCCAGCATCAGCTCTCCACCCCTCCCTTCCCACTGACACACTCTCCCGCCAGGCCAGGTTCCATTTCGGAGCTGTAGGGGGGCAAGAGAGGGCAATGGGCCGAAACCACTTGCCTCTTTGAGAGGCAAAGCGTCTCATCGCTGCCTTCCTCCCACCCCAGGCGTACCATGCGGGAGAGGGGCTGCCTGTCTGTCCAATGGTAGGTCCGTGACTGTGTACAGCTTCCAGAGCATTTCATCAGTTCTGAATGACCTCGCAGTTCAAAGCATCTGGCTGCTCTGCCCCAGAGCTTTCTTACCCTCCCCCTTATATCATGGGCACTGCACGAGAGTTCATTCAATATCGCAAGTGATCCACCAGGCACTTTAAGAAAAACTCAACCCACAGAAGAGCACAAGTCATTTTAAAAATATAATTTCAACAGTAAACATTTTATTCACAAAAATAAATACAAAAGTACTCTGGCAAGTATTATAAAGCACAACCTAAATGTACACTCCAACAACTAAGAAATAATGGTTCAAAGCCCAGTTTTGAAAGGAATAAAACAAAAAAAATTTTACATTCAAATACTGCGATTAGGCAGACAGAATGGCGTAATAGCCTAATAGACCATAACTCTACGTATACCCAGAACACATAAAAAACAACCTGTATATATGTATACATAAGCAATCGCAGTTTAAAAAATAGTGTATTAATTTAAAAATATAGCATTGAGCTGTAAGTGACCCGCAATAGTAAACAGCATGTGTTAATTCAATATAACCGAGTTACATTCTTGAAAGTCACTAAAAATGAATCATGGATGTATATTCCACCTGGCTGTATATTCAAGTGTAACCTGCATAAACAATGTATCACTCAGCAAACCGTACAATTGCACTGCCAAAATTATAAGTATCAACCCTGTTTTGCACTTAGCAGTGGTTGAGGTATATTGGTAGGAAAGTGTGGGTTAAAAATTAGTGATAGCACCCTGTCCTGAATTTTTCCTGAACAAAATCAGAAGACCAGGGAAACATGCTGTTTGGACACAGTTCTACTTTGACTTGTCAGGATGCTCAATGTCCATCTACAGCTGCAGCAGGGGTGTACTTGATACTGAAGTATTGGAAAGCTATATCCATACCTGATGCTCCACTAATATCAATGAACATAGCTAAAGATAGTCATTATTGTGTGTGTGTGTGTGTGTGTGTGTGTGTGTGTGTGTGTGTGTGTGT
>JAJKFI010000028.1:10315101-10326766 GCA_029204185.1 Lerista edwardsae | reverse complement strand
GTGTGTGTGTGTGTGTGTGTGTGTGTGTGTGTGTGTGTGTGTGTGTGAGTGAGAGAGAGAGAGAGAGAGAGAGAAATGATTCATTGTTGGAAGGGACCAGTTTCGGGGATTCTAATCCACCTTCAGCATGTAAGAATATCAACTAATCAGGTCGTTATAGATCAATGGTTCTCAAACATTTCAGCACAGGGACCCACTTTTTAGAATGACAATCTATCTGGGACCACCAGGATTGATGTCATGACTAGAAGTGGCATCATTGTGATGCCAGAGCCTGCTGCTTTTCCGAGAATGCAGCAAAAATTGGGTTATTTCTCAGTTGTTTTCCAATAGCAAAGTGAATCAGGAAAAAAAAAAGCCTATTGACAACCTTGACACAAACAACCACCCAGCCCTCCCCCTTTCCAGCATTTCATCTTCCCATATTTTCAATATGGCTGCTCTAGGTGCTTCGCGACCCACCTGAAATTGGCTCGCGACCCACTGGTGGGTCCAAAACCCACAGTATGGGAACCACTGTTATAAATTGTGCCACAAGCAGAGAGGAGCTGCACTACAAATGCTCAACTACTAGTTCCCACTGACTTCAGCAAAATAGGCAAAGAAGCTCTGCTGCAGGGTCACAAGCAACTGGGACCTGATTCCTTCCCCCCACTCCACAAAGGATGAGAAGCTGAGCCTTGAGCACATATGCTCCCAATCTTTCCAAGTTCCTGACACGACTGCCTTAACAGGGGCTTGGAGCTGTTTTAGCAGTCCTACAACCAGGGCGTATAAAAGCACCCTAAAAACATTGCTATTCCAGGATCAGAAATGTGTTGGGGAAAGAGCCAATGGCGGCAGCTGCCTGAGTATGTGCAGCTGGCCGCATGACAACAGGATGCTGTAAATATTGCTTATGACAGCACATAAAGGTAAAGGTTTCCCCACGACCGAATGGTCTAGTCGTGACCGACTGTAGGGGGCGGTGCTCATCTCCATTTCTAAGCCTGTAGAGCCAGCGTTTTGTCCGAGGACAAGCTTCCTTGGTCATGTGGCCAGCTATACGCCGTAGCACACAGAACGCCATTACCTTCCACTGAAGTGGTCCCTATTTATCTACTTGCTTTTAGGTGCTTTCAAACTGTTGGGTTGGCAGGAGCTGGGACAAGCAACGGGAGCTCACTCCGTTGTGCAGTCTTGAACTCCCAACCTTCCGGTCAGAAAGCCCAGCAGCAGTGGTTTAACCTGCTGTGCCACCACGTCCCTTCTATGACAGCACATAGTAAACACCAAAAGCTTTGAGGGTATTGAGACAACACTACATAAAGCTTGCTATTGGTTTCAGGGTCAGGAGAAGCCTGATAAACAGAAATCCCTCTGTCTTCTCAGGCTGGAAATGTATCCTCGACAATTTCCCATTCTTCCCTCAGCAGAATATAATGTAGTCATGTAAGGAAAATGTCTGTGAAGTTCTGCTTAAGGCGAGAAGGTGCTGCAGCTCAACGTTAGAGCATGTATATCTGTATTCCATTTCTGTGGTAAAAAAAATTAATGTTACAAGCCTGGGAAAGCTTTTTGCTAAAAAAACAAACAACCTTGGAAGGTTTTGTCATCCTGCGTAGAAAAATATTGGAATAAATGAGTATGATTCAAAAAGAGGATCTGACTCAGCACAATACTAACCTGGAGTTAGGCCGGCACAATCAGGCCAGCAAGTTAGGATTGCGCTCTAAACGAAAGGCAAAACGGTATGTCTTGATGGATAGCATGAAGTAGAATGCACATTTGCCCGAAATCATGTCCCTGCCCCATGTCAATTTCTCATGTGCAAAAAAATAAATAAATCCCATTTCCAGTGCTTTTACAATGAAAATTAACTGGCTCAACTCCAGAATGTTGACATTACCTTACTTGTGATACTTTGATGCTCCAGTCAGTCAAGTGCATTGCATCTTTCTCTTAACTGCTGGAAAGACTTCTAAATAAAGCTTTTAATAATAATAATTCAGAAGAAGATCAAGGGAGGTTCTGCCCTTTATACAACACAACATTTAGAGTTATTTTATAAAGGAAGGAACACGGAGCAACTTATGAGCAAGAGTTAAGCATCAAATTTACCTTCAGCAAAAAAAACTCCACATCTGGTCTTGCTAACTGGGCTTCTATTCTGACAAAATTGTATCTTACCCCATCACTTAACTTTTACTTGGGCCTTGGAGGGAGTTTATTCATGAGACATTTATTCTAGTTCTCAATGTTGATTTCCAGATATTGTGTAATAAGTGAATTGGAAAAACTCTCATAATCCAGATTCATTGCTCTTTCATGTAAGCCCATTCCCTTGACTGGAAAAGTACTCAAATTAATCCAAACTGCTTATTATCTAAATCCTCTTGATTGTCCCCAAGCAATTCACACAAGTGAGTTTGTAACTGTTTCCAATTTTGATAATCCTCCCCATTGCTTTCCAGACAATTTGAATACTTGATTGTACAACAATACATAGTTCTCCAAAGACATGAGAATGGCATTATGGTGGGTTTGCTGCGTCATAGAATATACTGGGTGAAAAGCTACCAACAGCAATTTTAAAGGATGTATTACATAACAGTTGCCAACGCTCCTAATCATCACTATTGAAGACATGATTCTGAGCCATTGTAGCTTTAGCTACAATAATCACTAAAGATTAGGTTGGGAACATAGATAGAACATAGCAGATGGTGGATCTGGAATATGCAGATGGTGCCTCTGTTATAGGCTTTGAGAAGTGTAAGACAATGTAAGTTTTGAAATTTAGTAGCTATTCTAGGGAACCTAATATAGCTTTACCTGCCTATGCCAACTCAAGCAGACTCAAGCAGCTGAGAATGTAGGGATTTTCTCATTGGCAATTGCAGTTAAAGCTGTAGTTCTCAAACTTTTTAGCACTGGGACCCACTTTTTAGAATGATCATCTGTTCGGGACCCACCAGAAATGATGACATGGCCTGAAGTGCCGTAATTGTGACATCAGCACCTACTGCCTTCCTGATAATTCAGCAATAAGTGGGGTTATTTCTCAGTCATTTTCCAAAGTGAATCAGAAAGAAAAAAAATCTATTAACAACCTTGACACAAGCAAAACAACCACACTTTCTAGCATCCCATCTTCCTATATTTTCAATATGGCTGCTCTAGGTGTTTCGTGACCCACCTGAAATTGGCTCACGAACCACTGGTGGGTCCCGACTCACAGTTTGGGAACTGCTGAGTTAAAAGCATGGGAATAAAAAGTCAAAACAGTAAACATTGTGGTAAGTGCACACAACAGTGGTACCTCTATCTACAGAAGCTATGTTAGGAGCACTAGGTCTTTGCGCTGAAAGGCACTGAGCAGTAGGAGAAAAGGACTGAGTAGTTCCCAAAGGGTCTTTTTTAGAGGATACCTACCTCAAGTTGTGTAAGTAAGGACAAAAAGATACCATCAAAACATAGTCAAAGAAGGGGCCTAGTCTTCCAGTGTCCAAGTTACCTGAAGAGCAATAACTACCTTTGATTTCACCCAGAACCCATCCTGCATTCTCCTAATCTGGATTTAAGAATGCCACAATTAGCCAAGCAACATAAAAATGAGAACAGTTAAGGCACATTGCTCAGAATTAGAGGCACAGCAATGAGAGAAGTTAAGGTGCTACTAAGAATACAGCTATGATTAAAAAGTGCTAAAGGTCTTGAGACATCTTGCCAGGTTTAGATTGATATATTTTCTCCTTGACAAAACAAATAGTGGATTTAACATACAGAAAGCTTGCCACTGATAAGCCGAACACACAACTCTGAGGGCCCGGGCTGGCCTAGCAAGGAAGCTAACAGGAATCACACAGTTCGAGCAGCAAGTTGGGGGAGGGGCAGTGTATGCCTTGCATCTGCCCACTGCCTCCAAACCACGTCAGCTCTTTGAGCCAATTGGGGCAGCTGGAGCACAGCAATCCAGAGCCCCTCCCCGCTCACTTCCCCTTCTGTTCCGGCCTCATCTCCCCTCTTTTACTTCACGTGGTCCTAGGGAGCAGAGCATGATGAGATCAGTGTACACTGCTCATCCTGCTTATTTTAAACAGGACCACGTGGAGCAAAAGCAAAGAGGCGATGACAGAGCAGAAGGTAAGGAGGCGTGCAGGCAAGGTTTTGTGCCATCATTGGCAGGTGGCAGGGGCAGCATCTTCCTCCCAAGGCAGATGGCATTGCCCTCAGCTGCTCCTGCCCATGGCTAGTTGGTGCTGCCTGCATTCACTCAGCAGCATTCATCCAATATATGTTTTTGGATATTCTGTAAGAGCTTTTGGTTTGAGCTGGATTAGTTGCGATAGCTAAGGCTAAATTGGAAGGGCGGCTTAGGGTACTCTACAAATAAAATGCAAATGCTGGCCAAGCGAGGTTAGAAAGGTGACATTGACTCCACTTGCCATTTGTTGACTTTTTAAAGTTGTTTTAGTAAGATGAAGCATTCTTGGGAATGTGGTGAAATTGTGGCGGATCGCCACATCCCGATGACTTTAGGACACGGACATTGCAATCCTATTCATGCCTACTTAAAAGCAAGTTGCATTTTGTTCAATGGCTTACTTCAGGAAAGGGTGGATAGGACTGCAGCCTAAGTCATGATCTAGACATCCATAATACCCATTCAGTAGATGAAATCCACTGAAGAATGTCAGTTTTGTTGATTTTGCCGCATGAAAATCACCAACTTTGGCTACGTTCTCTCTACTCTGGTACAGCACAGTGCTGAGGGAGCTAAATGTAACCTTCGTGGCTGAGCCCATGCAAGTCCTTCCTCAATTTTATTTTCCATCTACACATCCTCATACAATAATACAAAAGCTGAAAGTTACTGTCAAAAGTTCTTCCAGGTTGCAACAGCAGCTTTGCAGGTGGGGTGGGGTGGGGGATAAAGGCACCATGGAAGGAAGGCTTCTAAAGTCCTGCTGTATCCATGAAAACTTTCCTTTAGATATTGCCTGACTGCAATAAATTGCTTCTCTAGAACAGCTTACACATTGAGGGGCTGATTGTGAACTTCATTGGCTACCCTCTGGAGGTCACATGGAGGCCTCTGCAATCACATGATTCAGAACACAATCCTAACCTGGAGTTAGGCCGGCACAAGTTTGGCCAGCAAAGTTTGGCCTGCACAAGGGACACCATAAAGTATGTTTGGACCACTCTCGGAGTCAGAGAGGCCAGCACACAGACATGCACCATCCTCCCTGACTCTGAGAGTGGTCCAAACATACTTCATTGTGTCCCTTGTGCCAGCCTAACTTGTGCTGACCTAACTCCAGGTTAGGATTGTGCTCTCAAATAACGTATCTGCTAAGTGTTGTGGGTGGCTCAGGCAAGACACTAACTTTCCAACACTAGCATAGCTGTGCTGGTCGGGCATGTGCTGTATCCTAGTTGGGGGCCAATCACAGAGGCCTCAACACAAGGGCATGTTTGTTGCCTTACCTTGGAGCTGCACTGCGCTTATCCCAGTGCAGGAAAGTTGGTTAGAATTGCGTCCTAATTCACGTTTTTAATTGACTAAGCAAGTAGATTATTAGGAAATCTAAATTAATTTGGTATATTGAGGCGAGAATAGTGATTGTTGTGTCCCTATGGTGGATTTGCATTTAGCTTTCTCAAAGTAACTCGCCTTCCCTAGCTCATGTTCACACCAAACAGCTTAAATTTTTGGCATTGCTTTAAAATTTTGTGTCACTTGTATATCAATGCAGCTTTAAATTATATCATCTTAGCACATATGTACATATTTTGAATCTGAACGTTGTCTCGTGATGGTAAAAAGTGACCGGTATTGAAAATTATACAAAAATACTTTGGTATTTATAATGTTATGTATGTATGTATTTGGATTACCTGATCTATTTAAGAGTGTGAGCAGAACAGCAGTGTCACCTCACTTAGCAGTTCTGCTTTCTATACTTTGAGGTATAAGGGCTAAACTAGGACAAAAAAACCCTGGGCACATGTAAATAAGAAATGGTGCCCCTCCCCCACCAGATGGAACCACTAGATGGTGAGGTGGTGATTAACTTCTCACCATCACCACAGTTCTGACCCCTCTCCCGCTGTTATTTGCCTCAGCAGAAAATCTGCCATTGGCCCGCTGGACAAATGAGGAAGCCAAATTGAGACTGCTGCAGGAGAGAAATGCATCATACCCTCACCAATCATGTCACAGTCCTGGTATGAATTTAGGAATTTGATGATCATGCAGAGTCCATTTTAGTCCATTTACATCCCATGATTTAATCATGGGATGTACTTAATGCCAAGCTTTTCCCCATCTTAGTTTATCCACACTAACACTTCCATATTGTTCCTCGTAAAAGAGGCCTTAAAGCAGAAATACTTTAGCGCTATCGATAGTATTGATTCCTCAGGAAAACTTTTTATATTGTATTTCAACTATTTGTTTACATGGAGAATACCAGCTGCAAAATGGAGATGCTCTTTCACTAACAGCAGGCTGTCAGTTTTCTTGTGTACCTCTCAACCTACTAACAGGCAACCCAATCCTTAACCTGCGCTGGCATAGCCAGGCCACATGCCCTGCACTGTATCCTATGCAGGTTAGAGGCAGCTGGATGTTAGCTCGGGTTAAGGTGCTTTGCCCCCCCCCCCCCCATACCAAGAGTAAAGCCTCAGCCGTCCTTATGGGGCTTCTCAGATCTGCACAAGCTATTTAGCTGGCACAAATCTGGGAAGATCGTGTAGGGCTGCCCAGCCCAGAGATTAGGATACAGTGGAGACCTCCACCAACCCTGATCCCCTCCTGGACCCAATCCTCCTCTGTTCCCTGCCCTAAATGTCCCCTGTCTCCATGCCACCCTCCCACCTTATATAGCCTGGCATGAACTTACCTGTGCCAGCCAACACGGGAAGTGGATCTGCCACTGGCAGGCCAGTGCACACCTTTGTGCCGGCTCCCGAGTAAATGCAGACACACCTTATGGCACCTTTGATACACTCGCAGGGAGGCACATTAGGATTGTGCCATTAATGGGCATCTTACATCTATTATGTCCTTTTCTTGGGCAGAGGTAAGTGTTGATTTCCTTTAGTTGTGGAAGAGCCACAAATGAGAACAAAATCTAAAATGTCACCTACTTGACAGAAAGTAGCTCTTACTAAATTTCGTTTTCTTAAAATTTTTGAGAGGTGGCTTGCTGGCTTCTTAAAAATTCCATGCTGAAACCATTATCTTTGCCCTTCTACACACATTTAAACGTATGGGAATTACAATCCACTGGGTGCGTGGATTCACTGCTTGATATCTGGATAGCTTAATCAGAGGCTGTGCTGATGCAAGCTGTAGCCGTTGCACAAGGAGCCCCTCCATGCAGTACAGTTCCAGTCATTGTTTTCAGGGGCTGCACAAGCACATCCATGTCACAAACGTCTATGCTGGTGCACAGGGCTGAGAAATTACAGAATAAGGGAAAATCCATGCAGTTGCTTCAAGGCTGAAAAACAGCTCAAGAGACTAGAAGTGGTGGCAGAAGTTCACGATATCAATTTCTTCCCCTCCCACTCACAGTTCCAGCATTTTGCCTGCACCTATAGAGAAAGCCCTCACTGGAAAAGCTGTCAATGTTCTTCTGCAAACAATGATGCTTGGTGGTGAGTTACCACTATACTGTTTGCAGATACAGCATGACAAAAGAAGAACATTTTATTCATAGGAGTATGTATGAGCATTGAGTATTATTTTTGAGTGAGTCAAATTCTAAAAGCCCAACAACATTATTGCTGAAATCTGTAATAGATGGGAGTCTTAAGGTTCCTTCTGCATTATCAAAGAGTGTACCAATTGCATATTAGCCTCAGTACTGCCACAAGTCCCCTTCCTGTGTCAATAGCCCATGTCATGGATGGGAGTGGGAGGAAGCTAAGGAATGCATTTCATGATGTTACCTTTCTCCCTGCCCCAGTTCTACCAATGTAGGGGGAGAGGCAGGGAAGTTTGCTTTTTATTAATTTAATCCAGGGTGGGTTTGCTCTCCAATCTTAGCTTTGTGTGGCAGGGGAAAGCAAAGTCACCACAGAAATACCATCTTTAAAAAAAATAACCTTAAAATGGTAAAGAGATAAAAATGGTAGAGTCATGACAGGCTTGGGGAGAGGAGTTTTTCAAACTGGCGACACCACAGATAACATCCAATACATGCTCCTTACTTTCATTCAACCACATTTCACTTAGGGAAGCTGTGCTGCTACCCATTTCACTAGTGCTGCTGCTGTCAGGAGCTCCTTTGGGGAATGAAAGATCCCTTCAGGCACAGAAGGACCATTTAATTCATGCAAGGGATCCAGAACCCTAGAGCAGAGGTTCCCAAACTGGGGCATTGTGTTGCCCCAGCCAGGGAAGCCGTCTCTGCCCTGTTAAGGGGAAGGCTGAGGGTGAGGACAGCAACACCATCGCCAAGATTGTGCTGCTGCCAGCAGCAAAAGGGTTAAAAAAGACTGTGGCAATGCCTGCCCTCAAGAGAGTCCAGGGAACCCTGCAGAGAAGTTTGCATGCTCCCTAGACCTTCCGGTAAGCTGGAGCTGCCACAGATAGGTTTAAAAACCCCTTTTGACCCCGGCAGAGGTGCAATTGCGGTGACTGCATCGCAGCCTTTGCCCCTCCACTGCAGGAACTTATGGCAATTGCCAAACTGCCCTTGAGATTGCCCCTGAGAGTAGCAGCACTAATCGGGATGCAGCCCAAAGACAATATTATCTGGTGGAAGAAAAACATTTTCCCAGGTATCAAATGTTGTTGTACCGGGGAAACTGTGGAATCATCACAACAGAAGCACAACTTCAAAGGAAGCTATGTGGACAGTGGCTAAAACCTGAACATGTGCCCATTCGTTGTGCAGATACAACTCTTACAAGAAGGCCCGTTACGGGGAAAACACGTTGGACATAAAATGTGAATGCCATCATTAACGTAGGAAGCTGGCAAGTGGCAATATGTGTTTAGGCTTTGCTACTGGCTGTCTCATGCAGTTTAATTGTCAGTGTCTGAAACTGTGGCATGTATGGTATGAAGGTCTGACCAGGGGATTCACATTTGCTGATAAAGGGATTCAGCTCACAGGATGTATTTGGGGGAAACCTCATGCCTTTGAACAGAGCATTGGTGTGGACGTGACACATCATTTTAGAATTTTCAGTTAAAAAAATGTTATTTTCACTTCTTTTGATTGAGCTCATCCCTAAGTAGAACATGCTTCTCTCTGGAGTGTCTTCCTCAGTGAAAATTTTATCCTGGTCTGAAGGTTCTGAGAAGCCTTCGGATGAAACAACAGAAAAAGACAGGGCTTTTCGGGGTGGGTCTGGATGGCAACTGGGTAATATCAGAAATGCTTGATTTCCTACTAACCAAGAGGTGCTAGAGAAAGAAGTGGAAACTAAGGAATCATGGTCAAGCAAACATCTGCCAAAAGAATTTCTGAAATCCCTGGGTGGCTCAATTGAAAGCCCACTTGACTCAGAACTGCATATAATAGTTGCATATTTTACATTAGATTGTCCTGTAGTTCCTTCACTGGTTTCAACATCATGGACACTCTCAGACAGGCTATTGCTATTAAAATGACTACTAGAGCAAGCAGAGTCATCCTGAATGGCTGCAAATAGTGACCCCACTGCTAGTACATCTTGTTTGTCTTCAGTTTTCACTGCGTTATCAATACTGATATCTTCCAACACTATTTCTCGCTCCAGAAGTAGAAGTCCAACTGAAAGTGCTTCAGGATGCTTGAGAAAGTGATGCTCAAAGGTTTCAGGCTAGAAGACAAGACACATTTTAATGCTCATTATCCATCATCCATTCATGGCTTGAATTGAACAGAAAGCAAGGAAAGGAAAAAGGGAACACACGGCCATCTGGCTTTCATTTTATTACACTCAAACTGGCACTTCATTTAAAGAGCTTGGGCAATGTTTTGAAAACATAATGAACTCATTCTGGAAAAAAAAGCCAAATGACGCTATTGCATTCAGATGTCATGAAGTTCTGCACTTTATTTAAGTTGTGCATATACACATGATAAAAAGGCAAAGATATTAGGGTTAAGGGTTATTGCCAGGACATTTTCACACATTTCATTTAAGATACGATAGCAATTTGTCAAGTACTGTAAGTTCAGTTCAATTTTGAATTCAGTCTTTGAGCTTACACAAAGAAAGAAAATAATTTTTTAAAGTGACAGCTCTGAGACAGAGCTTTTTATATTTCTATTCCTGTCAACAAGGAGGAAGAATGTACGCATAGCATCTTCCTTTTAATAAGAATGGGAAAGAACAATTGTACTTAAAATTAGCAAGCTGGCAACAGAAAGTTTAACTGTTAAATAATTAACAATATTTCCAAATCAAAGATCAGCCAAACCTATTCATCCTAGAGTTATTATGGCTCACAAGTTGTATAATATATGGTACATCAGAAAGAGAGTACGTGGCCATATCTGCACAATGTTTGCTTTTCCAGCCCAACAAAAGCAATTACTGACATGTGTGTCTTCTGAAAATAGATATATCAAGTTCAGGCAATCCCCACATACTTCAAGTCATTCAAGTGACTTTCCCACTCAAGTACCATAGCAGTGGTATCGACTCAAGTTGCTTTCTTAATTCAAAGACAAGTTTTCTATTATCTGGACCAATCCTACCTAAATGATAATGCTTAGAAAGGTAAAGGTTTCCCCACGACCGAATGGCCTAGTCGTGACCGACTGTAGGGGGCAGTGCTCATCTCCGTTTCAAAGCCAGTAGAGCCAGTGTTTTTGTCTGATCATGTGGCCAGCATGACTCTACGCTGTAGCGCATGGAGCGCCTTTACCTTCCCACCAAAGTGGTCCCTATTTATCTACTTGCATTTTAGGTGCTTTCAAACTGCTAGGTTGGCAGGAGCTGGGACAAGCAATGGGAGCTCACTCCATCACGCAGTCTCGAACTCCCAACCTTGCGGCCGAAAGCCCAGCAACAGTGGATTAACTCGCTGCGCCACCATGTCCCTTCTTACAAATATTTAAAAAAAACACAGGAACCTGGCTTTTATATACTGTATGTGCCCAGAAAAGTGAAATGATGGTTGGGACTGAAGGAGTACAGAGGGTCACAGTGTGCCCCAATGGAATTCCTTTCAGCAGACAAGCAATGCCCCAGTGCCAAGGAAAGGAAGGCAGTGTTGCATCCACCATTACAGCATTTTGTGGCAGATCTTTGATAAATGAGCTCCCTTCTAACTCTGGATTTATGACTGACAGAGTCAAGTCAGAAACAAAATTTGGACAAATCAAGTACACCATACGTTAACATGAATGGATTAATATGAAACTAGAATATGGATTTATGTGGATTATTTATATGTGTTTTTAACTGGATACATTGAAGATACTATTTTCAAGGAAAATATAACGCTGTGATTTATAAAATAGTTAAATGCACCAAGTAAAATAATGAAACTTTGGTGTCAAACATTTTCTCTTAAATAGATGAATGTTGCATGATTGCCATGAAAATATTTTACCACAATTTAGTTCAGTCTATGAAAAGAACACAAAGGGAACATTAAACCCTAAGGTTTTAACACACTTAATTACATATAGTAGGTGTAACACTAAGGTACTAATCATTTAGGGCC
>JAJKFI010000028.1:10304250-10315091 GCA_029204185.1 Lerista edwardsae | reverse complement strand
TAGGTCAAACAGGTACGTGGATCTTTTCATGCATCTTTCCATACATTACCTAAGTATGTATGAACAGGCCTCACAAGGAGTCACACCCAATTCCTAAATAAGGATGTCAGATATCCCTTATGTATAAGAAATGTTTCTTAAGTATAAAATCATATACTCATGGAACATAACATTTCCATATCTTGCAGCTCTACCATGCACATTTTTCCTGGAATTCTGATCTGACCATTTTGCATTATGTTGGAACATTGGTCTAGCAATATTTTCCATTGTATGGTTACTACTTCAGAAACAGGAGAAATGTCAAGAACTGTGATGTCATAGATACTAGATAGTGGGGTTTTTTTTCTTTTCAAAAAGCTAAAAAAAAGAACTTCTTCCAAACAATAACACTCTCCTTGAACTGTGAATATTTAAGACTTCCCACAACCTCCCCCTTCATACTACAATTAATCTGAGATACCCATGGACCTGAAGAGATGAATAGGCTGTTGAGTGAATATGCTGTTAAACCACATTAGTGCAGCCCTCTTGAAATTGTGCTTGCATAAAGAAGGTCAGAAATCATGTCTGACCAGATAAAACACACTCCATGCAGTGTGAGGTGCCTGTTCAATTGGCTAAACATACACATTAAAAAAGAAATTCTCATAAACAAATGAAAACACAGCTGAACTAAAGACTGCTAGTGATTACTGTTTTTGTAATATGAACATGCAAAACCAAGACCCTTTCCTAGGGTCTTGACTAGGGTAATTTGTTGCTTTTGCATTGAAGATTGCAATGTAATTATATTAAACCTGATACTGATGCTTAAGAATTTGCACCTATGAATAAAAACACAAAACACCACATTTTGCATTTTAAGTCAACAAATTTTCAAAACACAATTTTCAAACACCCCAACCCATGATCCCTCATTAAGTCGGTCCCATACTGCAGGTTATCTGTTCAGACTCATTTCTGGGGACCATATCAGCTCAGGTTGATAAAAGACGTTTTTGAGGAAGAAGAAGTGGTGGCACAACCACTATCATCCTTACTTTCATCCCTATTTGTCCTCTTGCATATTCAGAACCCTGATCTAGTCTGAAATATGGAAAACGTTCTCAAGAGCATGTACTATTAGTGTGACTTCTGAACAAAAATATTTCCAGCACCATTATTATGTATGAACAAAGTCAGTAAATAATATATAAGTAAATAACTCCTGTCTTCTGAATGCAAATAGATACATTCTTCTAACAACTCTGTATAGAAGTCTGGGACGTGTCACAATGGTTCAGCGGGCAGTGACCATGATTAGACTTCAAAGAATGTCCATTCTCTGTTTAAATGAAATGAAATGTTTAAAAGATGAGAAAATGAAAATTCACTGGGAATGTTAAACTAAATGTTTTCTGTAAAACATAAAAAAAATACGCAAATATTTTTCCTGATGATTAATAGCTTTCTTCTGCGCATGCTTTAACTTAAAATACATGAATCTGAGGCCAAAGCATTTTATGATAAACATGGTACACACTGGAAAAGCCCTATGTACTCTCCATGATCAGAACATGATCATTACCAAAGGTTCAGAGTAGAATTTACTGAACAATTGTATCAAAGTCCTACTAACATGGAAGGAATTAGTAGGATGAAA
Organism: Lerista edwardsae; assembly: GCA_029204185.1. Taxonomy (NCBI): domain Eukaryota; kingdom Metazoa; phylum Chordata; class Lepidosauria; order Squamata; family Scincidae; genus Lerista; species Lerista edwardsae. The sequence continues at coordinate 10,313,446 of JAJKFI010000028.1, read as the reverse complement.
GGAATTATGTCTTGTAAACTATACCCTTTCACCAATATCTAGAAGAGTATTCCAGAGGCATATGGAATGATGTGTGTATGTGCAGTGCCCTAAGGAATCGGAACCTCTATGGATCTATCACTTTGAGTGAGATTATGCCAGAATATCTGAGGATATGGCCTCTATTAATTAAGAAAATACAACATTCAAGAAGGAATGCTCAATGTGCACTGGAGCTGCTGCCACTTGGACAAGATCCTGGGAGCAGCCAGAGAAGTGGCTGGGTGTTAAGTACTGCAGGCAGCACAATGTACCACGCAAGTGACTTCTCTCACTCACCATCACAGCCAGCAGCAATGACATTCTAGGCCGTGACGGCAATGCGCAGGCGCTCGCTGATTGGCTTGGCAAGCGCATACATGTTGCCACAGCTGCCTGGAATGGCTCCGATGGTGAGTGGGAAGGGCTGCTTACATGGCATGTTGCAGTGCCCGCATTACTTACTGTGTAGCCCCTCCCCAGCTATGTGCTTGCCCAGGAGCCCCCACTTGTCTTTGGCTGTGTATCTATAGAATTTGGTATCTAATTCAACCATAGCTTTGGTATCTAATTTGGCCATAGCTTTGGTATCTAATTCAACCTAGCCTTTAAAAGTGTTTGCATCCAAATTTCAGGACCCCAGTCAAAAGTCTCAGATCCTTGTTGTTTTAAATAATTTTTTCCTGTTAGTAAATAAATGCTTTTCATACTCAATAAAGACTTAAAACAAATAAGTCTATAACAATAGTGTAGCAGAATTGGAATCCATACCTTTTGGAAATTAACTCCCTGTGCCCAGGAGCAATTCTTGGGGTTTGGGATATCATCCCAGAAAATATTCTTCAATCTGAAACATTCATACAAAGCATTGGTTTGGCACAAAAGGAACACAAAGGATATACTATACCTCCTTCTTACTGCAAAGATAATGTGTGATGAAAAGGGATGTACGCCTTTATTAACCATTGTGATAGAGCATTTTAGGTAAGCTTCAGAAATTCTGAAAGCTGCATGCCTGCATTCAAATCTATAATTTTGTTTTAAAGATATCCGCACACACACACGCGGGGCACACATTTGAATAATCTACTGCAGCTACTTGTTGAACTCCAAACTAATAACCTGATACTGACATTCTTCTAGATCAACATACATTCACTGGTCCTGTGCAAATCACGCAAACACTTTGAACTCCTTTATAGAAAAATTATTTTATCTTGTACCTCTTTCATCATGTTTATATCACCATGCTGTTTCTATGTCCTTGACTCTAGTATGAAGTATCAGTCCTAAAGGGCCCAATTCTATTCAATGTTCCAGCACTGATGCAGCTGTGCCAATGATGTGTGTGCTGCATCCTGCAGTGGACTAGTGGAGGCCTTTCATCGTGCTGTGCACCACTACCCCAAGATCACTTTCCTGATCCATCACAGATAGCAGAAAATATCCACCAGTGTACAGTATATGTGAAATTTTGATTTCTTTCCTCAATGTGCACTACTTTTCAGTACAGGAACTTACTATGCTTTAAAAAAAAAACACGATGCAGTAACAAACTACCAATTGAGTTTAAGAGCCACAATCCAATCTCTGTTCAGCCATGAAAATCACTGAAATCATGGAAATCTTTTCATGACCCCCCCCCCAAAATCAGTTCGCAACTCACTGTGCAACCCACAGTTTGGGAAACACTGCTATAGATGTTTCTGACAATGTGCTAATATTGGAGTTGTAAATACTTATCTACTAACAGATTCAGGAAAACATACATGAAATGTTACCTTTGGTGCAAGATCAGCAAAGCTGCAAGCAGTAAAACTAAGCATGAAATAACTAGAGGTAAAATCACACTGAAGATCACATCATTCTGTTTTTCAGTCCCACCTGAAAGAAGTCAACAGTTTGAAGTCATTTATCCCAGCATTGCAAAAGTACAGATTAAGTGTGTAATTCTATGCACATTAACTGAGGGCACAATCCTAACCTGGAGTTAGGCCGGCAGTTAGGCCAGCAAGGTTTGGCTGGCACAAGGGCTACTGTAAAGTGTGTTTGGATCACTCATGGAGTCAAGGGGGATGGCGCATGTCTTTCTGATTGGCCTCTCTGATTCCGAGAGTGCTCCAAACATACTTGACTGTGTCCCTTGTGCCGACCGAACTTTGCTGGCCTAACTGTGCCAGCCTAACTCCAGGTTAGGATTGCACTCTGAGTCTAATGAGACTTACACCCAGGAAAGTAAGCTACACACTGGCAACACATCTCTCTCTTCTCACTGTTACATCAATTGACCAATTATTTCAAAAAGCTAAATAGGACTTGAATATATAGTTAGAATATACATTTTCTTGTGGCCCAATCCTAAAGGGCCTATCCAGTGGTGTCATTCAAATGATTTAGGAACAGGAACTCACTTTTGATTGGCACTTGTTGGGAACCCAGAACCCAGGGCACCTCGTTAGGATCCGGAACGCCCGTTCTGGTCCGTTCCCCCTGAATGACATCACTGCCTTCGCCCCCCTAGGAATCCGGAGTCGCTCCCTTTAACCCTCTGAGTGCCGGCCAACCAAGAAGAAAAGCTCTTTGCAGAGGAATTGGGAGGGGGGGGGAGGGAGAGTGAAGTGGGCGGAGTCAGCCCTAATTTTAACTAGTGGAACTGAGTTCCCCCGTGTTCCCCCTGCATGACATCACTGGGCCTATCCACTGGCAGAACTAGTGTTCGACTTGGGTGGGAAGGAGGGCAGATCTGATCCAGGAAGGAGGTGGGTTTGGTGGCATGGCGTTAGCTGAATCAAAACCCTCTTTGCAGACCTGATTCCATGACCCAGGTCCACATTAACCTGTGCCAGTGATTTTGCTGCCAGTGCCTTGGAGGCTTACCCGTTGGTAAGGGAACAAATGTTACCTTATCCAAAAGAGACCTCTGGGACTGCCCTCTCTGCAGGTACAGCAGTTTTGGTGTGGCTGCACTGAAGGGAGGGGGAGCACAGGATGGGTCTGTTGATTTGAGAAATCAGCCATGAAGCTATGCATGCTATGCATGTTTAAGCTAGAGGAAAAAGCCACTGACAGTCCTAATCCTAATTATCTGCTGGATGGAACAGCGTTTCAGCAAAGTGCACTTTACATTGGTAAGTTAGAGCGGGCGGAATGGGCCGGGGCTGGAGGACGGGGCTGGAATGGGGGAGGAGAGATGAGGGTGCACTGGAGGCAGTACTCTGCAGGGGTGGCACCTAACATGGTGCCACCTCTGTTAGATTGTGAGCCCTTTTGGGAGAGGGAGCCATTTAACTTTATTTTTGCCTGTAAACAGCTTTGTGAACTTTTTGTTGAAAAGCAGTATATAAATACTGCTTGCTTGCTTGATGATTGATTGTACTGGAGCCTGCTGGGAGCTTCCTGAACCTGCCAACACACCCCTTTTGTTTCCTTGGACTTAGCCAGCTAAAGAGAGACTCACAGGTCTCCTTGCAGGTCTAAGGAGACTCACTGGCAATTGAGGGGCAAGGGAAAGTATTTTCTTTACTTTTTTGTGATTGGTTCTGCTTATCATAGCATGCAGCTATGGCATGGCTGCATGGTATGGTGGGGAAAACAACAGAAATATGCCATGGAACTTAAAAAGATGACCCCCATGACCGAATGGTCTAGTCGTGACCGACTGTAGGGGGCGGTGCTCATCTCCGTTTCAAAGCCTGTAGAGCCGGCGTTTTGTCCGAGGACAAGCTTCCGTGATCATGTGGCTGGCATGACTATATACCGTAGCGCACGGAACGCCGTTCCCTTCCCACCGAAGTGATCCCTATTTAACTACTTGCATTTAGGTGCTTTCGAACTGCTAGGTTGGCAGGAGCTGGGACAAGCAACGGAAGGTCACTCCGTCGCGCAGTCTTGAACTCCCAACCTTCCGGTCAGAAAGCCCAGCAGCAGCGGTTTAACCCGCTGTGCCACCACGTCCCTGCCATGGAACTTACTCCAAATAAATAGAAATAGAACTGTGATCTCAGTTAAGATGACAGGGTTCCACATATGATATTTATTTCTTAACTATTATTTTATTAACACTTGTGTAGTCCAAATTGACACTATCTAAGTTGTTAAATCTCGGAGCCGGAAGTTCAGATCTCAAGAAAAAAATTTAAGACAATCAGAGTTGGTCACCTTTGGAGAATCCATCTGTTACTGCAGGCTTGGTCACTCCTTCAGGAATTAATGTATACAGACTAAACCGGTATTTCTCAATGAGAATAAAGTTACCTGGAACAAAAAAAAAAAAGGAATCATGTTTTTAATGTTTATACTAAATTCTTCATGATCTTTTGAACTATTCCTTATCTCTAAAGCTCAGTGTGGAAAAATCCTTCATCTTCCCCCACTTTTTGAATATTTCCTCTATTTTAAGATGCTTCTAACCCATCAGGAGTTTCTGTGGTGCTCCAGCCTCCCAAACCACTCTGCTGAGAAATCCTTCCGCAATAGCCTTTTAAAATTCAGATCCATTTCAGGAGAGTCACCTAACAGAGCCACATGCCAGAAGGAAGATTCTCTGCCTTCATGACTGGTCCAGTGTGGACAAAAAATCCATAGCCCTCCTGCTGAGATTGGCATATGCCTAGTACTTTGAACCAGGTCAAGGGGACCAGACAGAGGTGTCCAGCTGGTCATAACTCATTCAGGGCACAATCCTAACCTGGAATTAGGCCAGCAAAGTTTGGCCAGCACAAGGGACACCGTTAAGAATATCTGGACCACTCTTGGAGTCAGAGAAGCCAGCACACAGACATGCACCCATACTCCGTGACTCCACGAGTGGTCCAAACATACTTTACGGTGTCCCTTGTGCTGGCCAAACCTTGCTGGCCTAACTGTGCCAGCCTAACTCCAGGTTAGGATTGCAATCCCAATCTGCTAAACCCATAACATCATCTGCCCTGGTTTTATTATGTCATGCTCAGAAATGCCTGTGTTTTCCCCCAGTTTGTTGCTGAAACTGGGGAAAACCAGTTTTGTTTTTTAAATAAACCCACAGAAAGTCTGAGACCCTGGAACACTGCAGGAAAGAAAGGGTAGAGAAACACAACCCATTAACTGTGCCAGGGATTTGTTTTATTTATTCGATTGCATTTTAATTTCCTTGACACCCTTCAAAAACCTCCTTTTGTCGCTGCTGCTTCTTTGTTCCATGTTTTTGCTTTGATCCTTTGTAAAGGATACCTTACCCACCCACGTTATTTCGGTTTTGGTCCTCTGGCATTTAAATAAAATGTGGACACAATCGTAACCAACTTTCCAGCACCAGGGTAAGGGCAATGCAGCTCTGAGGTGAGAGAACAAATACTCCCTTATCTTGAGGAGGCCTCCATGACTGCCCTCCCTCAACTGCAGGATGCAGCACATATCCCATTGGCACAGCTATTTCAGTGCGGGAAAGTTGGTTAGGACTGCACTATGTATTTTTGTAGTGGTTACTTGCTTACCTCAGTCTAACGGGAAGTAGGTTAATCTTCCCACATCCCCTACCCTGCTACTGTTTCAAGGGTTACCCCTTGGATTTTAGAGACTGCCCCCCCCCCAGCGACTGTTGCTGCCCCCCACTCACCTTAAGCTCCTGGAGCCTCACTCCACATCCTTTTGCACAGTGAGCCATGCTACTTTTCTCATTTGGAGAGGAAATTAGTCAACTTCTTTTCAAGGCAAAGTTGACATGAGCCACAAGGGGATTGCCTATCCCCCAGTAAACAGATTGTATTTGACATCTCAAGAAGACTGCCACCTCCCCATTCTGTTATTACCATTCCAGTCACGGTCACCCAAGAACAGCCTCTTGAAACCACCGAAGAATAAAAAGTGATTATATCATAATACAACAGTCTGCAACCTTACATCTTCCAGAGAGCGAGAATCCATTTCGGTTCCATCAGTCTTGTCTTAAGAGGGATAATCTACAATATCTTCAAAAGATGAGCTAGGAAACACTATTTTATACTTTTATTACATTAAAATTATGGAAACTATGGATTAAAATGAGTTTAACTATTTTAAGCACATTTAAGAATAGGTATATGGGGGCCTTGTATCCGTGGATGCCGTATCTGAGGTTTGACCTAACCAAAGACGGAGGGGGCACCCCCACATCCATTAACACAATTGTTAGGCTTACCTCAGCCAAAACCCTTGCTTAAACCAGGTCACTATAAGCTTAGAAGCTCATAGCGATCTGCAGGGTGCCTCCTGGCAGCCTGTTCATTAAAAAAAAAAAGTAGTTCAAAGTTAACAGGAAGCAGAAGTTCAACTTCCTGTTAACTATTTTTTTAAGTGACCAGGCTGCTGGGAAGCAGCATGAAGTTCATTGTGAGCTTCTACGCTTATAGCGACCTGGTTTAATTTTTGGCTGGGATCAACCTAACAATTATGTTAATGGGCATGCAGGGATATAAGGGGCCATGGAGACCAAGAAAGGGTAATTAAGGAATTCAAAGTCTACCACTTAATATGTGGCAGGCAATGTGGGCTCTACAATCACATAAAAGCCATCGTTCCCATCATGGATTCCTTTTGGAATCTAGGAATAAAAAGTGGCAGTAAAAAGTGGCATAGTTCCTAGTCTTTATGATTTTGTAGTGAATGTGTAGATATTCTCAAAATGTCACTATCTTTCTGGGTCTTTCCCTCTCTCACCCTTTCTATTCATATATCGCTGTCATATATACTTCAGTACCTATCAATTCAGATCTGTCATGTGCTAAGCTGTTCTTATGCGATTTTTGATAACTGCAGCACTATCAGTTATACTCCAAATAAAAACTCACCATAAAGATGAAACTTCCTAACATTTGAAGGAGCCATCATCCATTTAACCTGCTCTTCTTCATTTAGGTTTTCCCATTCAATCACAAAAGATGTAATAACATATGATGAGGGTAAAAGAGTCCAGGACACAATTACACAACTGCTGTTTACTGGGTAGGCATTGAAAGACTCCACAATGTTTACTGAAAAAACAGTAAAAGAACAACCGGTAATTATTTCTAGAGATGGAAGAAAACCGTGATAACGAAATAGAAACATATAACACCGCTTTCTGCTTTTCTCATTTTTATAAAACAACAACACCCTGAAATCTGCAAAAATCCGGTTTTTATTTATTATTTAATGTGGGGAGATGAAAAATGACTGTGGTTTCATTTTCTATACTATACCACTTGTATCACCTACCCAGTATCACCTATAATGTATCACCTATAATGTGACTTTTGAGTAAAAACACATGCTTTCTTCACTTCTACCTTTCGAAAACACCAAAATCTGCAATAAAAAGATTTTTTCTCCCACCTCTAATTATATGTATAAAAAGAACGTACATATGTGTGTGTACATATATTCCGCATAGGCTCCGCAACGCCTGAAGCGACGTGCACCAAACTTGGCACGCGCATGCCTTGCGGCCTGGCAACAAACGCTGCTGAGGTCACACCCCCTAGCGCCCCCAGGGGTGGGGGTATGCGGGGGGGCTCCACATGAAAGTGGTCGAAAACGGCCGCAATCGGCATCAAATCCATAGTTTCCAGTGTTGCCGGGATGAGCGGCGATGCTCCCGATGCCGTTGAAGTCCGGGTTTGCCCCCCCCCCCTTGGCATGGGGGGCGAGAAGGGGTGCAAAACAAAATGTCCGCCACGCCCTGCTGGAACGCCTGGACTGATGTACACCAAACACGGCACACACATGCCTTGTGGCCTGGCGACAAACACTGCGGGGGTCAGGCCCCCCTAGCACCCCCGGGGGTGGGGGTGCACAGGGGGCCCCACGTGAAAATGGTCGAAAACGGCCTATATCTGCATCAAATCCGTAGTTTGAGTCATTGAGAAGAGCAGTGACGCTCCCGACGCTGTTGGAGTCCGGGTTCGGCCCCCCTCAGCATGGGGGGTAAGAAGGGGTGCAAAACAAAATGTCCAAAATGACTGACATTACTGTCAAATCCACAGTTTTTGGGGTCGCTAAGCTGATTGGTGACAGTCCCGATGACATTTGTTACCTGGGCAACGCCGGGTACCAAAAAGCTAGTTCCTTATAAGCTGGAATAGAACTTTAAATATCAGATCCACACAGACATAGTATAACTGCAATAGGTTTGAGGGTTTTGTTTTTTTAAAAATTGTGGCTTAGAGTTAATAAAGAATGAAGTAAATCATATTTCTGGATCATAAGTTAGAAATACTTGGATAACTAAAATGTTTGAAACTCACATTGATCTTTCAGGAAAAATGGTCTAAAAATGGGTGAGCGAGTAAATGAATAAATGACTTTTTTCCCCAGTCAACATTTCCTACAAGTTTCTAAAATTTATGACAAGTTTTTATCATTAGGTATAGTATGTGATGGATTCCTTTCTAAGCCTCATTAATTTGAAATGCTTATGTACATCAAGTATGTCTCCCATGTGGGGAATCCTTGGGGTGGGGGCCAGCTGGCATTTGGCAGGATGGTTCTCTCTCCTGTCTATTAGGTGAGATGGGGATGTTAGAAGGGATCTATCCAGAGGCATTTCTACAGGGATGGCAAAGCTCAAAGTGTTGCAAGAAGCCTTACCCTGTCATGTAAATCCCTCCTCTCCCTTGCTGCTGTAGCCAGTAAGCAATGCCAAGATGTTGCTGTTCCCTGTGAGAATTGGCTAAAATGGTGCAGGACAGGAGTGATTTCCACTGCAAGGTAAGGCTTCTTGCAAAACTTAGAGCTTTGCCATCCCTGTAAAACGCCACTGGATCTATCAGACTTATGTCAGTGGCCCTCTTACCTTATGCACAGTCTAGTCAGACCTAGCAGATGAGCTGGGGAATTAATACTGCCAGCAGTCATAGTAGCAGTTTAAAGGGGTTCCTGCCCTTTTAGTATGCCCTTTGAGAAGAAGGAGGAGGAGGAAAAACCAGAAAGGCAGAGTTACTATCACCACCTCCATGTGTCAAGGGCTTTTGAAGCGGAATTGTGCATCCCCTCTTCATTCAGAAACACCAACTGGCCTGTGAGGAGGCTATTTACTGTTGTTTTCTGTTACAATGATAATTGGACACTGCCTTGGGCAATTCCTGATGTAGAGAGAAAAGATGGGATATAAATCTTCTATCTATATAAAGAAGAACGTGTGTGTGTGTGTGTGTGTGTGTGTGTGTGTGTGTGTGTGTGTGTG
>JAJKFI010000028.1:10287670-10304240 GCA_029204185.1 Lerista edwardsae | reverse complement strand
GTGTGTGTGTGTGTGTGTGTGTGTGTGTGTGTGTGTGTGTGTGTGTGAGTGAGTGAGTGAGTGAGTGAGTGAGTGAGAGAGAGAGTGTGTGTGTGCGCGCTCTGTGTAGGCTCCGCAATGCCTGGAGCGATCGGCACGAAACTTGGCACACATACACCTTGCGGCCTGGCGACAAACACTACAGGGGTCAGACCCCCCCTAGCGCCCCCGGGGGTGGGGGTACGCAGGGGTCCCCGCGTGAAAATGGTCGAAAACGGCCAATTGGCGTTGAATCCATAGTTTCCGGGTTCGCCAAGACAAGCGGCAACGTTCCCGATGCCATTGGAGTCCGGGTTCGGCTCCCCCTCGGCATGGGGGCAAGAAGGGGTGCGAAACAAAATGTCCGCCATGCCCTGCTGGAACGCCTGGACCAATCGACACGAAACTTGGCATGCATACACCTTACGGCCTGGCAACAAACACTGCGGCGGTCAGACCTCTCTAGCGCCCCTGGGGGTGGGGGTATGCGGGGGTCCCCGCGTGAAAATGGTTGAAAACGGCTGAAATTGGCATCAAATCCGTAGTTTCCAGGGTCGCCGAGATGAGCGGCGACACTCCCGATGCTGCTGGACTCTGGGTTGGCGCCCCCTCGGCACAGGGGGTGAGAAGGGGTACGAAACAAAACATCCGCCATGCCCTACTGGAATGCCTGGAGCAATTGACACCAAACCCGGCACGTGTACGCCTTGCGGCCTGGAGACAAACACTGGGGGGGTCTGACCCCCACAGCACCCCCGGTATTGGGGGTGCGAATAGGGCGCCGCATGAAAACAACCGAAAATGGCCGAAATCGGCATCAAACCCATTGTTTCCAGGGTCGCCGAGACGGGCGGCGATGCTCCCGACGTGGTTGGAGTCTGGGTTGCCCGCCCTCAATGTGGGGGGTGAAAAGAGGCACAAAACAAAAGGTCCGCCATGGCCTGTTGGAACGCCTGGAATGACTGACACCAAACTCAGCACGCATATGCTTTGAGGCCTGGCCACGAACACTGGGGGGATCTGACCCCCACAGCGCCCCTGGGGTGTGGGTGTGAAGGTGACCGAAAACGGCCAAAATTGGCGTCGAACCCGTAGTTTCTGGGGTCGCCGAGACAAGTGGCGACGCTCCTGAAGCCGTTGGAGTTTGGGTTCGGCCCCATCAGCGTGGGGGGGGGTCACCCCCGCGACCGCCCTGCTGCCTCAGACCAGGGACAGGGGGCTTACTTGGCCGCAGGGGGCCGTGGTTGGGTGGTTAAGAAGCCTGGTGTTGAGCCCCAGAGGAGTCGAAGGCAGCACACCTGGCACGAGAAAGCCTGGCTGAGCTCAGGGAACTTGCAAGCAGCCTGGGGTGACTCTCTGAATAGAGGCAAGATCCTGCAAAGGACCGGCCCAGTCTCACAAGAACTGGGCCTGGCAATGAGATAGGAAGGGGAGGAGCTCGGGGAGGCTGCCCCGGAGCTCATAAGGAGCTCAGACAGCAGAGGGAGAGGTCGCACCTCCAAGGGCTAGAGAAGGGAGGTAGAGGGGCAGACCATGTCTGAGTGGGAGGTTGCCCCACTCTGGTCCTCACCTTACCCCAGCCTTGATGGGGCAGCTCAAGCCCTGCTCTTTGGGGGTCCCCTGGCCCTGGAGGTCCTAGAGTTGCAGGCAGGCAGCCAGCCAGCCAGCCAGCCTTGCCTCAGCAAATCTGGCGTCCCCCGAGAGGCAGCTCGAGGTTCTTGGCCTGGCCGTGGAGAGCGCCAACCCTCTTACCCTGCGGGCAGCTAGGCCAGCCCCACTCCAACCACCCGAGGGACTCACAACCGACTGGGACCCCACAAGCCGTGGACTCTGACCTGGCTCAACCCACCGCCACACATTCTGCTGAGAAGGGGTCTTCGGGAAGGAAAGCACCCCTTGGACTGAACCCTGCGCCCCGGCGGGTGCCACCATTTGAATGGACTATCTGGTGTCCCCGTGAAGTCACAGGCCCCCATGAATGTCAAATCGTTGACCCGAATAAACCGGTCATGTCGAACCTCTAACCGCCTCACAGGTAATTCCCGCCATGCCCCGTGCTCTTGGTCCCCCCTAGCCCCCTGGACCCGGCATGGAGATGACAGGGGGTGAGAAGGGGTGAAAAATAAAATGCCCAAAATGACCGACATTAGTATGTGTGTATGTATGTTCCAGCATAACTCTGGAATACCTGGAGCAATTTACACCAAGCTTGGTACACATATGCCTTGCAGCATGGCGACAAATGCTGCAGGGGTACAGCCCCCCTAGCGCCCCCAGGGGTGGGGGTGCACAGGGGGCGCCACGTAAAAATGATCGAAAACGGCCAATATCGGTGTCGGATCCATAGTTTTTGCGGTCGCCGAGACGAGCGGTGATGCTCCCGACGCCAATGGATTCCGGGTTCTGTCCCCGTTGGCATGGGGTACAAGATGGGGTGCGAAATGAAATGTCCACAATGACCTGTTGGGAAAATTTGTTACCCAGGCAACCCCAGGTAACAAAAAGCTAGTGTTTTAAATAAAGAGAAAAATACTGCCTTGTATCTCTGGAGGATATAACACATTAAAAGGTTGTGGTCTGTAATTGATAGAGCATGTTTACTGTATTTTCTCTTTCGCTGCCCCTGCCCTATTGTGGTCACCATATATTTTACACCATCAGCAGTCTACTCGAAGTAAGATGGCTATGTCCAACCTCTTGATATATTTTAATATTTTCCACTGAAATAAATGGAAGTGAAATTCACTTCCAAGTGAATGAATTAGGATCAGAAGCTAAACCAGCAAAGCAAATGCTGCTCTGAAGAAAACCAGTAGTTTCACTACTCAAATAATATAATTAAATGTCAGAGTATTCTAAAATGAGAAAACTTCAGCTATTATAAATTCATGCATTGAGTCACCAAGTCTTAAAAATCTCCAGACATTTCCAAACTGATACAATACATGCGGTGCTTACCTGTGGTCATTTGTTGTGAAAGCGTTAAAATAAAATTTACAGAGGATGCTCCAATTGAGTTGATAGCTAGAATCTTAATGGTGTGTATATCTTCCATCCATGAAAATGTATAGCTAGTATCATTTTCAACATAGTCAGACCAAGTGACGTTTTCTGAAGTTGTATGCTCTACCACATAGTCTAGAACACTGCATAATGAAAGATTCTTTGACAATGGCTGTTAGGAAAAAAAATCAATATATATTGGGCATTTTATTTTGGATGGGGCTGGGTTGAATAGACAAAGGTCTCATCTCCACCCCACCCCACCTCAACCAATCCCTGTTACTACTGTGGACCACAGCTTCCATTCTTTTCATAATTCTACTGCATAATTCATAGATACATTATACTGAGCAGAAATTAAAACATCAGTATAATTAAAATTATACTGAGCAGAAATGAAAAACTGTAAGATACAGTTTTTGGTCTTGCTGACATTAACTACCCATTATGCAGATGAAGCAGAAATTAAAAGACCTAGCAAAAAGCAGCTAAAAAGAAGCCAAATCCAAATAAAGACCATGTTGTTAAGAGATTAACCTTCTCCCCCCCCCCCCGGCCAATTTCCTGTGAAAAGCAATTATTACTAAAAATATTTAAATACACGAGGGCCCCTGTACCTGTAGATCTGGTACCCACTGATTCAATTATAAATGGATCCGCCCCCCACAGCGCCCATTAACATGGTTTAGCTCCTTACCCAGGGCAAAAATGTTCTTCCTTATACAGGTCACCATAAGCATTCAGCTTGCTATAAGCCAGCAGCCCAAATGCTTGAAAAGACTTGATCAACTAACAGGAAGGAGAAAGTTGACTGCTTCCTGTTATCGTAGATTGAGTCTTTTAAACCATTTCAAGCAAATATGGATCCCGCCTCTACTGCTTTTCAATAAAAGCATTCATGAAATGATTTTCATAGAAAACTGAATTAAAAGGTCATTCTCTGTCCAAAGGGCTCATGACCTTTAAAAAGTTCTTTTACAAAAGCTATACCAGCAAATAGTCACTGGAAAAGATACTATGCTAGAGTGCATAGGGAAAAAGGTCTCTCTCTACTTAATATAGGAGAACGTTCACTAAGAGCACAATCTTAAACTGGAGTTAGGCCGGCATAAGCTAAGTCAGCAATACAAAGTTTGGCCAGCACAAGGGACACTGTAAAGTATGTTTGGACCACGCTTGGAGTCAGGAAGGATGGCTCATGTCTGTGTGCTGGCCTGTCTGACTCCGAGAGTGGTCCAAACATATTTTACAGTAGCCCTTGTGCTGGCCAAACTTTGCTGGCTTAGCTTATGCTGGCCTAACTGAGTTTAGGATTGCGCCCTTATAATGTATCTCTTAGATCAGTTAGGATGGGCAAAAATTAATCACTGATCTTCGCCCCCAAAATTGGCATTTGTTGCAAATAGTCACGTTGGAGAGTGAAAAGGATTTTGTAGGCTTTGATTTTGCATGCGAAAATGGTGAAGGGGGAAAGGGGCTCCATGACAGACATGACCCAGACCAGGGGGAGAGGGCGTGGTGGTTTTTGGTTAAAGAAGAGGACAATTGGGCAGCCAGATCCTGAGGTGCCGTACTGCCAGTGCGGGAGCCCCACCCAGAGAGGAAGCAGCGCCAGCAAGGAGGCCTGCGCCACCCTGTTGATGCTGCAGATCAGAGCAGAAGTGAGTGCTGAGCAACATGGGGGCATGTGGAGGAGGCGATTCTGGACAATGGAGGGCAGACCGGGGGGAATGTTCCCTTCCTCCAACAATACCTCCAGCCTGCTTGGAACTAGCATAGGATCTGGCAGTGGCCATTTGTAGCTGCTTCTCCTGTGCTGTATAGGATTGGGCCCTTAAACATACCTCCTAACAAACATTGAATGTAATGTGTAGTTTGGCCCTTTGAAACCTACTACAAGCCCTTGATTGCCAATAACAGGAGTGCAAAACCAGTATTTTGGATCATGTACACTTCAAAACCAGCCAAGATCTGCAACAGTCATATCACAATGCACAGTGTAAGTGAATTGAACATAGACTTCTATAAGTCATTTTCCCTCCCCCATCGCCACTAGTTTACCTTCCAAAATAAAGTAACATTTTTCAGGTTCCTTACAGGATCTTCATTAACTGTTCTCCAGAATTCTGGTCCTCTTAAAGGAGCTGAAAAAGGTTTACATTAAAAGGATATATTAAGAAGCACCAATTGTTTGCTTTACATTCATTCAAGTAAAAAAAAAATCACAATATATCAGTAGTACACTGACCTCTAATATCCTTAACAACGGTATAGGCAGGTCTGCTCCAATCACTCCAGTAGCCTACTCCATCAATCACACTGCAGCGTACCTGAACAATATGTATTACACAGGGATCCTGCACATCTAAACTGGCAGAGCTACCTGATGCAGGAGAAACTTCATGCATCTGTAAAAAAAAAAAGGTAAGAAGCAAGAATGCCTAGTCTAGTAACGAATGAGGTCACAATCCTAACCTGAAGTTAGGCCAGCACAAGTCCCTTTTGCAGGCCCAGGAGTGTCACAAACATGCCGTCAAGCACATTTCTCCCTGACATGCACCATCCTCCCTGACTCCAAGTATGGTCCAAAAGTGCTTTACACTTCTGGGCCGGGACTTGTACCAGCCTAACTCAAGGTTAGGATTGCACCCTGAAATTATTTTTGAGTGACAGAATGAGATTTTAAATCTTGCAGGGGTTTCTGATATGGATTCCAGAAATAAAACACTTGTACAGATATTTCTTTTGCAAGAAAAACAAAATACTACTGAAATTAATGGCATTTCTTATACATCAATGAAATCACGCATTGTGGTAGATGTCACAAAACACTACTGCAAAAGTGGATTGACTAACTTGGATAGACCATACCTTCCAGGTAATTTCTGTTCCATTGACAGCATAACGAATCTGGAACTGAAGATCAGTCTTTGGAAGTTCAGGGTTTTTCCAGTTCACATGAAGCTGCCCCGCTTCCCTTGTAATTTCTGCTTTGACACTAGAGGGAGAAAATGGCTTCACTAGAAAATTAAACAAAAAAAAGGTTTGATTGGTTTATTGATCTTTAGCTGAATCCTACAGAACTCTTCGTTAATTCCTCCCTACTCAGCTGCAGTTACAGCAGAGCATAAAAGATTTCTGGAGGAAAAGTCCCTCGCAGGCTACAGGCCATGATGGTTAGTGCAATCTCCTTATTTTAGAGGTAGGCTACCTCGGAGTGCCGAATGCAGGGGAGTGGCAACAAGATGCACATATCTAGTGGTCTTGTGTATTCCCTGAGGCATTTGGTGGGCCGCTGCGAGACGCAGGAAGCTGGATTAGATGGGCCTTTGGCTTGATCCAGTGGGGCTCTTCTTATGTACTTCAAGACGTTTATGTTTTGCTATGACAGGGCTGCCTCTCTGGAAGTTATTTTATTTGTCCCTTCGCAAAAGATCTGTTTTAGGTTACATTCTTAATGATCATTTGGTGGCATTAGAGCTGCAGTAGTACTACTCCTTCCAACTTGCCAGGGTAACATGAGAAGTTCAGGACCACATGGGCAAAACTCAAGCTGAAGCTACTCTCCAGTGTCAGCCAGAAGAAAAAACAGGTTAATGCTGGAATAGGAGGTAGTCACTGTGAGGGATACTCCCAAATACCCTCAGGCTTTCATGTTATCCTGGTGAGCAAGAAGCCACTGCCATGGTTCCTGTGCTGCCATGGTAACATAAGAATCCAGCACTTACTTTTCAACAATCCTAGGAGACAGGTTAAGCAACAAAATGTTAAAATGCCTAGGACTACCGAGTGTCTTACAGCCCAATCCTATGGACCATTTAAATGGCCCTGCAATGGTGTGGGGAGCAGGCTGGAGGGGGTGGGCCTTGACAGCAGAAATCCAAACTGAATCCTATCCCTGATTGTCCAACTTGCCTCACCCCCTTTCTCTCCTTGGTCTTACACCAGCAATACCTGGTGTGGATCCAAGGAGAACCATGGGTGATCAGAAGGCCTACTAAGAGGTAATTAATTTTTTACTTGCTGGCTTTCTGACCCCTCCCCCATCATAGCATAGCATGCACTCTGTTGGTGTGGTGCCATGTGATGGAGTGGTAAGGTCCTGGATCAGGCTATTAAGGCAGTAAAAATCTGAACACCAGTTTTCCCACAGCCAAGCACAACATTTTAGCCACTACACCATCACTGCCTGCTAGAGAGATAAAGTGAGATATACATTTTTAAATACATATTGGGGAAAGATTGCCGCCAAGTTGCATTAATCTGTTAACAACATGTCTGTGCAAATGTAATACCTGTTATATATAGTCTGGAAATATTTTTTCCAGTAAAGTCTTAATTTATAAAAGCAAGAACAGAGATTAGGGGGAAATGCAACAGATGTGAAAATCAGCTATTGAAATCATTTTGCATTTTAGAATGATTAATAGCAGGAATTCTCAAACTCCTTACCTTCGTACCCCACTTTGTTGTCTGTGGTGGGTCTCAGGTTGGATGAGATCAGGAAGCTGCATGGTAATATGGCACATGATCCCAAAACCAATTTCAGGTCATGTTGGCCTGAGACCCACATCATTGGGCACTGTGAACCATCTGGTTTCTGTAAGACATTCTGGGGCGCAATGTGGCCAATAACACTGGTCATGGGCCACCATGACCCCCAAGTGGCCTCCAGTTCACACCTCGTATTTCCTTGCAGTTTTATGTTCATGGCGAGCCCACGACCCACCAAAAAATTGGCTTAATTGTGACCCACAGTTTGAGAAACACTGACTTACACTTTTAATCCTCTAGATGTATACGCAGAAATTAAGGGCGCAATCCTATACTGTGCCCGCCTTGTAAGGCCGACATAGCAGGGCAATATCCTAAGGCCCATTAGGAGGTGGCAGCAGCGAAATGCAGGCCAAGGGGAGGTTTTTCTCTTACACCCGCATAAGCCCCAGACACCCCTATGGACCTGCTTGGATCTGCACCTGCTGTTTTGCAGGTGCAGAGGAATGTGGACAGGAGTGGCCAAATCGAGGCCGCCATGGCCGGGGACAGGGTTTAGGATTTGGCACTACAGCCGTCCTGCGTCACAATCACGTCATAACCGCAGTTTCCGCCCACTGCGCCACCTAGTAACGCCCCCGGAACGCCCTTGTGGAGGCCCTGCACCAACTGAGCGTTACCGATGCTCGCCTGGTGCACGGCCGGTGCTGCCGCAGCACCCCAGCATTGGTGTTGCCGCAAGTGCCGGCCGAGTGCCTTAGTGCCAACGCGGATGAGCTTTATGGCACATTCGCAACTGTGTCCGGCCGGCGCAAGAGTGCAGCGCCGGCACTAAGGGGGGTTTAGGATTGCGCTGTAAGTCCCACTGTTTAATTTAATTAGGCTTACTCCCAAGTAAGTTGACTAAGGATTGCAGTCTTAATAAAGAAGCTAACCATTTCTCTGTTCAATAGGTGTATGCCTGTTAACAGAGATGGGAAGTGTCAGGGCCTGCGTCACATGTCAACCTGGTCAACCATGCGCCCTGGATCTCATACCTATGCCCAGCCATGCCTCACCCAGCTGTGGTAACTGCTGTTCCTTTCTTCCCATTTCCTGGTAAGAGTTCCATGGCTAACCAGGCCACGGGGAAAGGAACAGCAGCTGCAGTGAGCCTTCTCCTTCCTGGAGCCAGCCTGTTGGAAGTTCCTGGATGCCGCCCCCTTACACAGTGTCAGAGGCCAGAGTACCTGGTAATTAAAAAATGGCCAGCCGAGGAAAAAGGATCGCTGGAGAGGCTCCATCACCCAATAAGCCACAGGGCACCTACCTGATGATGCAGAAGGGGAAAAACTGTGAGGTGTGGCATGCAGGAGAGCTTCCCATCCTCCATCTTATGGCCCAGCTGCCAAGCAGCTAGACAGCCAGAGTAGAGCACGAGGTGGAGATGTTGGTTGTGCCTCCACTGCAGGCTGAGTAGAGGTGTGAAGGAGAAATTCTCCTTCAGCTTTCTATTTTCTGAGCAGACCAGGGGTGGGGTGTTTTTGCATATGCACTTATAAAGGTGCACAGAGTTTGTGCCTGATGCTCAACTTCCCTTACTTCCCCATGTTCTGTGGCTTCAGGAACTTTTCCTCATAATAAAGGCTCGCCCTTCAATGAGCACCCTTGATGTTAGAATTAGACCCCTTTCCCCACCCTTGCCCTGTATTATTTGTAAATAAAACAGTCACATGAGCTTCAAATACAATTGCTCCATTATATACTTTGGCCATCAGACAAAACATTAATGTAGGTGCAATATCAGTTTGTGGATGTCAGTTGCTAAATCAGTCTTTAAATAAGCAAGCCAAGCTGGGAAAAGATGTTCGTCAAGCAATAATTTCAGATCTTTGGAATCCGGGGACAACTGAGTGAATGCCTAGAAAGTGAGTAAAAAGGCAGAAGTTTCTCTTGTAGCATTATCAATATTTCAGAATTTAGAACCACCTCCACTTTCAAGGTGTTTCAGAATAGTATTCTGAAGTTCTATTCTACATGCCACCAGAAGTTCCGTATATTAATTGAAGGAGAAACCCATCAAATGATGTACAATCCAAAAGCACTGATGTACCAATATTCTATATAGAATTACTAGCGTTTTGTGACCCGGCGTTGCCCGGGGGCAGAAATCATCCCCAGGCTCTATTGGGAGGAGGAATGAGTGTGTTCTGCAGTGCACCCCCACCTCTGGGGGCGTATGGGGGGCCCTACCCCCACAGCATATCTGTCCAGATCGTAAGGAAGGAGTGCACCACGTGTGGTGCACATCGTTCCAGGCGTTCCAGAGTAATGGTGGAACATACACACAAATATGCAAACCTCCCTCAAAAGCATGACATAGTGAGATCCATATGTAGACATATAGAACCCGTCCCTGAAATAAAACAGTATTGACGACCTGGAACCCACAATGCACACTATCAGTGTGAAATGAATGAGGAAACAGGGACAGCATCAACTAAGAGAACAACATGAAGGTCCCACTTACTGTCTGCAGGTCCAGCCCTCACGTATGAGAAACAGGCAGAGGTGGCCTGTGAGCTCCCTGGACATAGGCCCCTCTCAGATCCGACTGGCTGCTGGAACGCTGTGGATCCTGCTCTTTCCTCCCTGGCCCACTCAGGCCACACAGGCGAAGCACTTTATATTAGTTTCACTTTCTGTTCTGCTCAGTTTCAGCTGAGCTGCTGCAGAATCGTCTGTGACCACAGGGTGGCAGCAGACCTGTAGCCCCATGCAATCCCCTTGGTTCCTGACGATCCGGCCCCCTCCCTGAAAAACGGGGGGCTGTAGGGGGGTCTGACCCCCGCAGTGATTCCTTCCAGGCTGCAAGGAACGTGTGTGCCAAGTTTCGTGGCCGTGGGTCAAGGGACGGAGATTTGTATAAGGAACATACATACATACACACACACAAACGTCCATTTTTATATATATAGATATATGGCACTCCCTACTGAAGTATACATTTAATTCAAGACAGAGCAAGGGAAAGTAACAAGCAAATGGTGGAAAATGGAAAAGAAAATTAGAAGTACATTACTGAAAAATTAATTCCTGATTTTAAATATATGGTTATTGCATGCTACAGTGATTCTTAATGCTTCTGTGGATACTTAATTTTCTTTCAGTTTTAATACTATCACTGCTAGCCACCCACTAGCTCCCACCATCACTGGCTTAATAATTTAAATAGCAAAGGAAATTAATGCTTCGAGGAGAGATGCTAAAACTAAAAGATAAAGAATGGAAGGAGACGCAAAAGCATGTATGCATGATATTAGTGTAATTTTACAGACTGCAGTGCCATTAAAGCCTGCATTACAGGAAGACTCTAAAAACAAAAAATATTGTGGGAGAGTTGAAATTCACTGTATTATATGCATATTGAACATAGCATCTGAAGTAGTTCTGGACTGTGGCATGTGCCCTGCCACAGGTCATCACCACATTGCTTCTTCTTAACTGGTTGGGCTTGGGGGGTTCTGTTCTCAGGATCCTCCCTACCCAGCCAGTTTAGAAGCAGCAGCAGAGAAGGAAAGGCAGAGGGGGTGGTCAGTGGCACCAGCCCTCTCTCAATCAGGATCTCAACAACAGCTACCTCCTTTTCCACTTGGCAGGCCTTCTAGTCCATCCGCTCTGTTCTTCCCTTTGTCCCTCGTTTGCTCCTCATTCTGCATTTCAAAATATTGCAGGGGAGCAGGGTCAGAACAAGCTCTTTGGTCCTTCCAAAAAAGGAAACTTTTTTTTTCTTTTTTGAAAGTGGTGGAGGAGCAGGGCTTCCCCACTCAGAGCAGGGCTTACTGTTCTACTGCTTTGCTCAGAATCTCCCTTCCCAAACTGGACAAAGTGACGTTCTGGGCAGTTGTATCCATTGCCCAGTGCCCTAGCAACAGGATTTCTGGGCAGATGTGACTTGTCCTTGTCCAGATCAAGAAGGGAGATTATGAGCAGCACAATGGAATAGTAAATGGAATGGGCAGGAGGTTGTAGTCGAGAGGGTTAAAGCCTCCGCTTGCCTGAAGATAACATCCGAAGGTCGCCAGTTCGGGATCACCGGAAGTCTCCGTGAGCGGCAGACCTTGTAAACTGCGACTGATTAGAGCTGAGCTACAGCTGCCTGTGGGAGGGGAGTGTGCTGGGCCAGCCGCTTCTTGGTGGGAGCAGAAGCTGCTTATCAGCCAGCAGGAAGGCAAATTGTGCGGCCAGAAAGAAGACTACACCATGAAAGTACCATCTGTATGTTGTATGTTCTTGAAAGATAGAACTTTTTTGTAATTTGTAAAAACCTTGTGTTTATGAATAAAGCCTGCCTATGTAAACCGCCTTGAGTAATTGAGTCAGAGGAGTAATCTAATGACCTCAGAAAGGCTACCGCCTTTCTCTAATACAAATATGAGTATTATTATTATTATTATTATTAAACACTGCTCTGAACAGAAAGGGCGTTTTTGCTTCACAGCAGCCACGAGTTCAGCAGCTGATGGCCTGGTGGCTCCCCTCCACATTTCCAAAAAAGAAAAATACCATACTTTTTTGGAAGAAAGAAAAGCAGTGCTTGATCTGGCCCACCCTAAAGCTTTATTTCAGAAAACAGAGTAGCATAGAAAGAAGCATGATGGGGCAGAGGGAACAAGGTTTGACAGCTATGGAGGTACCCAATGGGAGCAGGGTACTACCTGCACCCATTTGGGGCTCAAAGCAGCTAATTCATCTCATCTCATGAGTGGTCCAGCCCTTAGGCAGAACATGTATCCACAGCTTTTAGAATAGTTTCCACCCTTTTCAATTCTTACTTTTTCGCATTTAGCCTTTTAGCTTTCAGCTTTGAGTTTTTAATGTTGAGTATCCAGCTTTTGGGGGGAATGTGGTGGCACTGCGGGTTAAACCGCCGAGCTGTTGACCGGAAGGTTGACTGAGACCAAGCAACAGAGTGAGCTTCCGTTGTTTGTCCCAAGTCCTGCCAACCTAGCAGTTCGAAAGCACGTAAAAATGCCAGTAGATAAACAGGTATCACTTTGGTGGGAAGGTAACAACATTCTGTGCACATTGGCGTATATTCATGCTGGCCACATGACAACGGAAGCCTGTCCTTGGACAAACGCTGGCTCTTCGGCTTAGAAACGGAGATTAGCACCGCCCCCTACAGTCGGTCATGACTAGAACATTCGGTCATGGGGGAACCTTTACCTTTTAACCTTTTTATTCAGCTTTTAGTGTTCAGTTTCCTTGTGCAAAAATTTAGACCACGACACTTAGAGCGCAATCCTATACTTGAGCTCTGCCGGCGCTGCGCTCTTGTGCTGGTCCAGTGTTGTTGCAAACGTGCCATCAGGCGCCAGGCTCTGGACCAGCACAAGCGCACGGGCGCCTGTTGGCTGTGCACTGGTTGAGTGCAAGTGGCGCTCGGTCGGCGCAGGACATCACGAAGGGTGTTCCAGAGGTGTGCCGGGGTGGTGCAGTGGGCAGCAATGGAGGTGGCAACAGCTGTTGCGTCAAATCCTAAGCCCCATCACTGGCCAGGGCGGCCCCAATTGACACCACTGTGGCATGTTGACCTGCGCCTGCAAATCAGCAGGCGCAGATACCAGCAGCCCTATAGGGCTGGCTGGAGCTTACCTGGGTTCAGAGGGGAGAACTTGCCCTTGCCCTGCAGTGTGCTGCTGCTGCCGCCACCTCCACTGGGCTTAGGATACCGCCCTGCTGCGCCAGCATTGCTATGCCAGCGCTGCTTAGGATTGGGGCTGCTCGCCTGAAAAAACTTTTCACTGTTTTAACTTGGCAATGTCATGAGAGTCAAACAAATTGGTAAGCATGCCTATGAGGAGGGCAATATGCTGTGTACTTACAGGCACAAAAGCACAATCTTTGGGGAAGATAAAAATATTTCTCAGTCAACAAGGTTTTTTTGCATTTCATATTCAATATTCGTATTTTAAAAAAACACGGTGTACTCATCTGGCTCATTGAAAAATTTGTGAAGTGTACAACTTCTGAATCAGACAATGGAACGTTCTCTCGAAGGATGGTTACTTACCTACTTCTTTTGGAAGGATACACACTGGTTGAGATGTAAGTGTTCCCAATGAGTGCTTAATCTCTATCCACATAGTGTATCCTGAGAGAAGGTAAAAAGGCTGAAAGATGCACTCATAAGAATTATTCGTCTGGGAACTGCATTCCTTTACTTCTGACTTTGAAGGCATACTAGGAGACTCTGAACAATACACATCACTCCTTAAAAGACACAAAAGCATTATTTTTAGTTTTGAAGTGAGATTATATTCTCATCAAAAGTTAATATACATCTAGCACTATCACCAACTGTGAAAAAAGAAAAACATTCTGGCTTTCATGGGCCTTATTTTTTTAAACCACCAATTTATTTGAATTGGTTTAAAAAAAAAAAGAATTTCCCTCTGCCTTTTTAGCTGATATGAACCATCTATAACCTATTTCTGAATCAGTCATTTTAAAGTTATTTCAGAGACTTGTCTATTATGTGTAACAATGCAAAGGGACTGTTAGATACAGGGACTATATGAAACTATTTGTTGAGATTAAGGAGCTTTTCAATGTTTTGACCTATGGATGCCAATGAAATATATTATGGTGCGACAATTCTTAAGTCCTCTTGCCAAAAGGAACTGAGGCTTATCCTGGGAAAACCATGTCAATGGCTTGGATATGAAACAATAATAAACATGTGAGTGCCCTGAGCAAGTACAGACCACTGACCAGAGGCATTTCTACAGGGATGGCAAAGCTCTAAGTTTTGCAAGAAGCCTTACCCTGTCGTGTAAATCCCTCCTCTCCCTTGCTGCTGTAGCCAGTAAGCAACGCCAAGATTGGCTAAAACGGTGCAGGAGAGGAGTAATCTCCACTGCAAGGTAAGGCTTCTTGCAAAACTTAGAGCTTTGCCATCCCTGTAGAAACGCCACTGCCACTGACTACCTCTCGCCTCTCACACTCCTGCGGGGAGAAGAGGCTTCTGGGATCACAATCCTATGGATGTCTACTTAAAAGTAAATACCATTCTAATCAATTGGGCTTGCAAATGCAGATAGGATTGCAGATAGGATTGCAGCCTAAACCAGTTGGTGTGAGATCCATAAGGGGCTGAAATGAAGTGCAGATCAGTAGCTATTGCAGAGTTCTTGAACTGAAATGCTCCAGGGCTTGAGACTGAAGCAGCTGCACTTTCTCCATCCTGTTCCTTTGCCTGTTCTTCTACTACTGTTCACCCCAGTTAAACAGCAGGTTGGGAGAGGGTGGCCAACACGACTAAAAGAGGATGGAGTGCTGGAGTGCTAGGGGTACTTAAAGGTGCAGGCACTGTGCCTGAGCAAAGGTCCGGCAAGCTTCCTTGAATCCCAGAACCATCTAATTTTAGAAATTAAGCACTGAGATGAACTGACTCTGGACTAAAGAGCTAACAAGGCAACCTCAAAGTGAGCTTATATTTCTATACAAGCTTATAAACACAGATTTTTTTAAAACATGGGAGAAAGTTAATACTTTGTCTGCAACTGCTCTTTATCAAAAAAACAAAACACAAATGCAGGTTCCAATAGAGCATTGAATGAACTATATTTTTTCAACTCACAAGACTGACTATTCAAGATAAAATCTGCCGCTGCTACTGTCCTGTCAAGGAATATAGGAATATTTCTTCAGAGGCACGTTCTGCAGAGGTATTAATCTAGAGCTGAATTTTGTGGCTGCCTCATTAGAAAAGGGAAGGGACTGGAAGTGTTGTTTAAAATTTAGAATAACCATCCATACCTGTAGAGCACAAAACCTTTCAAGCAGATAGCTAGAAAGGTAACTGCTTATTTAATTGGTCTCTGAGTTGCACTTTTAATTATGTTTTTTTCTGAATACCAAAGAAACCAATGCAGATTACATCAGTGCAATCTTCTCTGAAGACTAGCACAACATACATGTTTTTCATTAAATGGTCTTTTCAAAAAGATGTTTCTACTTCCATTCTCAAGGGCAACATAAAATCCAGTCAGACTACCTCGTGTTGAAGAAGCATTATGGAATTTAGCTGCAAAATTTCTATTAATCGATGCAACATATAAACAGTACATTTATGTACGTTTACAGATGATGCTCTGTATCATTTGCTGTACTATCTATTTGTGAACTATGCACTAGGTTACAGATAAGAATTAACAGTCCAATCCTGAGCAGCAGTAGCAAAGTGGTTATTTCTTTATCCCATGGAATCCGTGGCAGCCACCGGGGTCTCCTCGGGGGAAGGGGACATTTATCCCCCATCTCCTGGAAAAAGCCCAGGTTCCCACATTGAGACTCCTCGAGTTTTCACTGGCTATTTTGGTGGTGGAGAATTGAGCAGCCCCATGTTGGGCTACCTGGCCTAAGGCTGGGTGTTGGATCTGGTGGTAGAAGCCACCACCAGGTCCCATTCCCATGTGGACCCAATCCTCACCCACCCAGTTCTTCCCCCCTGCTCCCCCATGCCCTGAAAATTCCATTTGCTGGTACTGCTGGAGGGCCACCAGTCCTTCCTTGTGGCACTGAGGCTAGGCGCTCAGTAATGCCAGCTCAGAACCAGCACTCCCTCCTCTCTGGGATACATGAATGTACTTTACAGTATGTTCGCAACACTTTTAGCAGGTGGTACACATGTACTGCCGGTGATAAGGCCCTTTGTATCAGGTCCTGACTAAAGATACACTTTTTATCTCAAGCATCTTTTTCAAGAAAACACAAAATCTTCACACATAAAAAGACAGAAAAAGGAAGCGCTTGCACCTAACTAGACACCTTCAGCTAATTTAAAAGGCTTGGATTCTATAGTCCTCTTGTAGGAGTAATAATCATTTCTTTTTACGCATGTGAGAGCAATATTCACAGACTTCCTTTCTGTTGTAGTCCCCATCTCACAGGCCATCCTGTCTAAAGGGGCCCCACAAACTTCAGGGGGATTTTCCAAGAGGTGCAGGGGGTTGTTGTAGAAGAGTAGTAGTAGTAGTAGTAGTAGTAGTAGTAGTAGTAGTAGTAGTAG
>JAJKFI010000028.1:10269714-10287660 GCA_029204185.1 Lerista edwardsae | reverse complement strand
AGTAGTAGTAGTAGTAGTAGTAGTAGTAGTAGTAGTAGTAGTAGTAGTAGTAGTAGTAGTAAAAAAGTTGGTGAGCAGAACTCTGTCCTGGCAGATTATGTCCTGGATCCCATCATTTATTTCCACACAAATACACTGAACATAGAAATACAGGTATCCCCAGTGGTGTCATTCAAATGATTTAGGAACAGGAACTCACTTTTGATTGGCACTTGTCGGGAACCCAGAACCAGCCACAGAGCCCGTTAGGATCCGGAACGCCCGTTCTGGTCCGTTCCCCCTGAATGACATCACTGGGTATCCCCCATATCTGTGGGGGTTCCATTCAGCCCCCTGCAATATGGAAACCACTGATAGGGTGAAAACGTATGTATAGTATCAAGCAGTCTGCATGCCATCACCATGCCTTCATCTTTGTTTAGTACTTGTATTCCTTGCTTTATTCCTTGCTTTAACAAATGGACAGACTAGCTTTACTGAAGAACGCGACTGACAGGCAACCAGTCTGCACGCTACAAGGAGGAAAAGACAGTTCCTGCTTTCTGTTAAAATTCAGTTAGTCTCCCTCTAGCCTGCAGGCTAGTTGCCTGCAGTCACATTCTTCGGTGAATGTATGCCCCCCTGAACATGCCCCCTTGAATCCAATGGGATTTATATCTGACTAGACACGCATAGGACTGTCCTATCAGTTCACCTAGCTCAGCTTGTTTCTAATGTCCAGCTGAAGGTTCCAATTGTAATACTTCCTTTATCCACCTTTGGAAACAATTTTACTCTAGTACTAAAGTAACAGCTTTTAACATCAAATCGCACATACCTGTAGTATCTTAACAGCAAACTGCTCTCCAGAAGGAGCGGATCTGTACTGCTGGACCATCTGCAAGTCATTTTTTGTAAGTTGCCGTAAGTTTCACATGTGATGTTGATATTAACATCTATTTGAGACACATTACGATAATTAACAGAATAATGAAAATGCAAATATTAGCAAGCATGTACAATTGTTTATTAAAAATGAGAAGATATCTTACCTACTATATATAATTCAGCGTAGCGATGATTACATTCCTTGTTTTCATTGCAACAGTACAAGGCATTGAAGAGGAAATTCCCTTTTGGTTTCATTTTATGTAAGTTGACAAGCGTAACTTTGCCAATGCAGTCATTCACAAGGGTATATTGGCTTCTGGGGATTTCTTTCACTAAATTTAACCACCACACTATCTTCTTAGATGAGATTACTTGGTTTTTTGTTTTATAAACACAATAAAAGGAAACATTCGTTCCAACACTTGCTAAGATCTTTGGAGGGAAGTACATGACATCTAATAAAACAAATGAACAAAAGACAATAGAACAATTATAAACTCCCAGAAAAAAAAACTTGCATCACAGATGTATTCAGTGCAATGAACTTTCAACATACACGCTCATTGCAAATTATAATAGATAAAACAGTATCCATTTCTTATCAATCGCAGTTATTATTTACAACTAAGTTATTATTTACGTGTTCTAATACTTAAACTAGGGCTGGGTTCCCAAGCACACTTACCTGGGACTGAGTTCTATTGAACTCAATGGGATTTATTTCTAAACAGACATGTCTAGGATTGCACTGTAAATGATTCACACCATCTCGATTACATTTTTAAAACATAAATTTCAGGTTCCATTCACGTCTAACACAGTGGTTCTCAAACCTTTTAGCACCAGGACCCACTTTTTCGAATGATCATCTGTCCAGGACCTGCCAGAAGTGATGCCACGGCTGGAGGTGCCACCATTGCACTGCCAGAGCTTGCTGCTTTCCGATAATGCAACAATAATTTGGGTTATTTCTCAGCCATTTTCCAATGGTTTTTGCCATGAAACTGGAAGTGGGGTGTTTTTTTGTTTACAGCAGTTTGGAGGCGCAGGGAGGGCTGCAGAGGGGGTCACAGGCTTCCCAGACAATCTGGAGAACCATAATGACCCCCAAGGAAGTTACAAAAACCCTTTCCTTAATGCTGAGCCTAGGAAGAGGGTAGCCTCATTTGATCACTAACAGAAGAACACTACTTTGAAAACGTTTACTATAAGGATCTGGTTTGTTGTCAACAGCTAGCTGACTCTTCAATACATGAAAATAGATTTCCCTGGTAGTTTAGAGGAAGTTCCCACCAAAACAGGCTCTCTTGTAAATGGGACAGATCAGTACCAATTTGCTCTAAGTGTGGACTTCCTGGTTAAATACAGGTCTGAACGTAATGCTAACTAAATACATAAAATTTTAATGTTCCAGTTCTAGGATTTTGCATCTCTTATTAATGTACTGAGATGAATGCAAAACGGGCTCTCAGTTGCCACGAGCAACACTATTAGCTTTAAACCAATAGATGGACTGTAAAACCAACACTAGTCATTGAAAAAAAAGCTAATTTGAGCTCCTCACGGGGAAGAAATTATCTTTGCTTTGTTTTCAAGCTTATCGCAACGTATCTGACCAGTAAAGCACGTGTTTCCTGACTATGAATATTTTATACTATATATTAAACCAGCAATTTTCAACCTGAAGGGGGAAGTTCATATCCCCCAATGACTCCTACTAATAAATGACTTTCCCATGGCACACCTATGGATCATTCACTGTACACCAATGTGCAAGAGCACATTGGCTGATAATAGCTTTACAGGTAGATTACCCTTATCCAGACATCTGAAATCCAGCCACTTTTGGCTGGATTTTTTAAAACAACTTTCTGAAGTATGAACACTAGAAGGTCTTGTGCTTGTTCCCACATACAGTGCAGGTGTAGACTGTTAGTTCTATTCTCTGGTGTGTACTTGTACAGACATTATTAACAAATATCAAAGAGGCCAGGAGATGCCCATATAAGTAATATTGAAAAGAGCAAGAGGAAGCATTTCTCATTATATTTATGTAATTATTCCTAAATCCAGACAAATCCAAAATCCAAACACCTTCCTGTCCCAAGCAGTACGGGTAAGAGATTCTCAACCTGTATTACACTGGCAGTTATCTGCCAAATGAATTTTGTACTGGTAAACAGAAAGCAGAAGACCCATCAAGTCTGACTGGTGTGGAGGTAGAAAGGCAATTGTTACAGGAGGAGCAAGAGATTTGGCTAGGGTCACTTCTCAAAATCTGGTTCTTCCCCTTCTCCAAACAAAAACAGCTTCCAGGCTTCTCACTCAACACAGAAACCTCAACAGAAACCTTTGCTATCCTCAACACCCTTACACACAGACACAGACATAGACACTACTCCTTTGGGTTTGGAAGCATAGAAAATGGTCCCCAAATCAGTGCTTTGCTAAGCTCAACAAAAACAAATAATACCTATTCTTTTATATAGGAATCAGCAAGGGAATGCATTTGGAACACACCAGTGTGAGGTGGCTATGGGACAAACTAGAGATGCCTGTAAATATGTATCATGGCCTGATAGGGGAGTTATATTATTAAGGGGAGTGCTGGGCAGGTCACAAAATGTGGCATCATTGTTGTAGGGGGTGGTGGTACTCTAGTACTTTGTCCCTGACAGTTTTTTAAAAAAATTGTGACCTACTTCTGGTTTTGAAATTGCAACCAGGAAGTGGGTTGCTATAGTTTTTGTTTTTACTTTTTTAACACATAGGGAGCCCTGCAGATGTCTCCCCAACCCTACTGGATGCTGGGGCAGGCACTGGTATGCCCCCCCCAGCCGCAATCTATGCCCAGAAGCGACGCGATTGTAGCGACTGCGTTGCTGCCATCGCCCGCCCCCACAAGCATTTACAGTGGTTCTCACACTCCCCAAGAAAGTAGATCCCAAGAGGTAAGTAAAAACATTTTCCCCACTAGCAGGCTGTTTGATCGCCACTGCCCTTCCAGATAGCTTGCAGCATGTAGTCCATTGGCGCATCTGCATGCTATGGAATATCGGGGGATAGGATTGGGCTGAAAGAGAATGGCCCAGACCAAGACTCTAGTGGATGAGGACTAAGGCCACTGGAAATATGAATATTTGCTGTAAGGAAATATTCCTTTCTCTCCCAGGCATACAGAATTTCCACTTCCAGGAGAGGAAAAGCAGATCCCTAAATAATGACAATACATACAGAGCCCATACCTTAGGGAGACAACACCTGCTGCAATATTCTGCATTCACACTAGGTGCAGGGACAGAGATTGGCTTTGCCATTTCTAGTGAGAATGTGAGCTGAAATCCAGGATGTAGCTTTATAGATATCTTCCAACAAATAGCTACAGTCCAAAAATTGCTGAGTCTCCCTTTCTCCTAATTAGGAAGTCATGCTGATACTCCCTAATGTAGAACTTTCCTTGCAGCCTTGCATGCTACAGCAATTCTGTCCCTGAACCTTCTGAATATGGTTGCCTTAGAAACCCCTTTTCCCATAGTGAATCTTTACTAAAGGGGGAAAAAAAATGTTTGCCTTAGATGCTGAATGCTATTAGGTAGAATATTAGCACTAGACTGATGTACTCTTTGTTTCAAGGCTTCCTCATCTGATGAACCAAGGATAGCAAAGAATGGAGGATTAATTCCATTTACCTATGAAATGTGCATGAAGGATTGGTCTGTTCTTAAAACTATCCCAGCTTTGTTAAAAATAGATAGTTCATTGAGTATTGAAAGAACTTCTAGCTCAGAAACACGAAGGGTGGAAGCAAGGGCCATCCAGCTTTGATACAAGATATTTGGTAGCATCTTCATGAATAGAGGGCCATAAGAGCTATGAAAATCCCTGCTACATTAAACCTGTGGTTCCCAACAAAGGAGGTTGCGAACAATTTTCAGGGGGTCACAAAGAGCTTGGGGAAGCCATCTTTAAAACAGGGCATCACCATCCTGGAAGCTTCATTTGACTAGGGAAGAGGCTTTCCCATTAAACTACCTCTATGTTTGTGACTGCTAGAGAAATTAGCTTTGCTATGTTTTGGTGAATGCATATGCGTGTGATGAAATCTCTCCTGGCGCTTTTTCCAAGCATGTCTGTGAGTCTCAGTACAGGGCGAAGAGGAACATAAATACTCTGAAGATTATCTAAAATTTGGGTACCACCTTGACCAGCAATGGCATAGATAAGCCACAATGCATTCTGTGCAATATTGTTCTCAATGCTGAATCAATCACTGAACTCAAAACTCAACTGTAACTTTCATACAAAGCATTCAGAACATTCTAAAAAGGATGTGGAGTTCTTTTGATTTTCAAAAAGTGTGATTTATTAAAAACAATGACTTCCTGCTTAATGACATCATTTCGAGACTTAGGTCTTAGGGGGGTCCCGACAGTTTGTCGTACCTAAAAAGGGGGTCCCAGTGTAGAAAAGGTTGGGAACCATTACACTGAACTATATTTAATACAGTGATTGAAGGATTCTTCCATACCACACCTTCAAGGACCAACAAATATGCAGATAAGAAGTTACAAAATTCCCGTGACGTTTCTTTGTGCATCTCTGCACAAAGCCTGCTGTAAATGGTTATACAATCTGTCAGTCTGAAAAGATAGCAAGGTATCTGAAATCCCTTCTACTGTAGATCTGTCAGATTCTGCCACTCTGTTTCTAGGCTGCTCAAACAGGTTTAGATTCAGGTGAAACACCAGGCCTCACATGGTCTTTTCCAAACAGAAGCATTCAGTGAGACTTTTGACAGTGACTTGAGACTGGCAATTCAGTGCATGTGATCCTTGTTTAGTTGTAGAAGGATAAACAACAGTGGACCAAGAAGAACCCCTCATAATCACCTTATTATGACTGCATTTGACTTAACCAATCCACTGTCATGTGGGAGATCCTTGCCATGCACTTGTGTTGATATAAAATGTGCTTCTTCTTTTAAGAAGAAACTCCAAAATGCCACCTCTGAATTTGTCCATGTCACTATTCTTAAATTCTTAAACATGAGCTCCAATGGTGCAGTAGGCCCATATGACTGTGTCATAAATGTTGTTTTTGAAGTTTCACTTTTTGCCAAATATATTTTGCCAAATTTTGGGAAAATAGAATAATAATAATAATAATAATAATAATAATAATAATAATAATAATAATAATAATAATAATAATAATAATTATTATTATTATTATTATTATTATTATTATTATTATTATTATTGATGATGATGATGATGATGATGATGATGATAGAATTGTAATAAAATATGTTTTATATACAAATATATTAAAATTAAATATATTTATATTATATTGTATGAATTTAATATATTTATAATATTGAATATATTTACTAATATAGTCAATAATGTATAATAATTAAAAATAATAATAATGGAAATTATATATGAGACAAATATAAGTATGTAGAGTTTCCTATGAGAGAGTACAGTCTAATCTTTGATACATGCAGCATCTAATAACAACTCTTTGCCTTGTGAGTTCTCTCCTCACCCTTGCAAACTCTCATCTTCCCACTGCATTTTTCCATGTTTATCTGGCTAGTTTATTTTGTAATAGTTGAAATACGTTACAGAAAAACCCAATAAAACGAAGCATATAAAACATAATAGAGATGGATCAATTCAAATATGCTAAAATTCAATTACTTCCCCTACATTGAAAAATCAGATTATAGTTGCGGTCATACCTTGTAGATTCAAGTTATAAGGTGTGCTCCAGTCGCTCCAAAGGCCTAGTCCATTACGCCTCTTGCACCGAACTTGAACTACATATGAAGAGCCAAGCAATGCACTGCTTAGGATCAATGAAGACTCCGTGGTAATCTCAACCACCTTTTAAAATTATTTTAAAAGAATGCAACACATTAATGCTGTTTTGCGATACCATTTCAAAAGAACAAAGGTCAAGCACATGTTATTTTAACACACATTTAAAAACTGAAGTTAATGAACTCAAGTTTTTCTGGCTATTTTACACTTGCATAAGGAATGGTGTCGACTTGGGTTTCTCATACTGTGGATTGGAACCCACTAGGTAGATTGCGAGCCAATTTCAGGGGGGTCCCCATTCATTTTAATGTGTATTTTATTTTTAATACATTATACTTGATGCTAATTTGGTATATAAAAATATATATTATTTTAATATATTAGATCTGGTACTAATTGATGCTATTGTGACTTCATTGGGAAATGTTACAGATTGGTAGTTTTAACAGGCTGCTATGTATATGAACAATGACTGTCTATGTGGCTTACTCCCAGGTAAGTGTGTATAGGATTGCAGCCTTTGGGATGCTTGGGGAATTTTTAAACAGATCAGCAACTGCTTGGAAAGGTTAGGCTTGGGATTCTTTATTGGGATTTTTAATACTTTTTAAACTTATTGTAAACTTTTAATTTACTTAATTCACTAATTTAATTTTGTCATAGGTGGGGTGTTAAAATTTTTTGTTGCTTTATATGATGTAAGCTACATCTTATAAAGAGAATCTATATAAGATGTTTTACAGATGGCATGTAACCCCAGAAAAAATATCTAAGATGTATGAAGGGGCATCCAATAAATGTTGGATTATCATCATGCATGGTGGACCTGTCTGAGAGTAAAGAAATACTGGCAGACTATACAGTACATATAGCTCTATGCTGAACTGTGTAATCCCATTTAAACCTGAAATGTTCCTTTTGAATATTTTACCAGATATACAAGATGTAAAAAAGAAACATTATTGTACATGTTGTGACAGCAGCTAGGATACAAAAATGGAAAAACATCAAGATACCCAAGTTAGAATATTTGATAGATAAAATATATGAAATAGCTGAAATGGACGTGTTGACCAAAAGATTGAATGAAGGGAACTTAGAGAAAATTGAGCAATATTAGAAACCATTTTATGATTGGATTGATAAACAATGTTGATATGATAAGATTAATATTAAAAATGTACTCTAAATATGTAAAAAGCAATATATTTGATGTACTCCCAAGACGTTGATAACTAGAGAACAACTTTTAGAATAGAAGCATGTTTTGAATGGATGTACTTCAGCCGTTTTATTACCATATGTTTATTCCTCAGTCTTACCCTATACACATCTTTTTTCATCCTTTAAAATAAAATGAAATAATTTTTTTTGTTGCTTGATGATGTAACTTCCAGCCATTGTCAGGACTGGAGAAGTTGGCCCAGGCCTGATCAAACTTTTTTGCTCTATGGACAATAGTCATGGCATCAGGCCAAGCTAGGAGATGCACCTGCATGCCAGTAGATAGGCATTAATTAGCACAGCTGCATTGAGGTGGACATGCCAGAATGCACGTCGTTTATGGCTACCTCACCCAAAAGCCCTGATTGGTGGCTGGAGCAGCAAATAGGTACTTAAGCAGGGACAGTCCCCCAGTGTAACTTGTGGGTCTTTAACGAAAAGAGGGGAACTGCTGCCCGATTGTATTGCCAACATCTGCTTTGTAAGAGAACATCTACTGTATCCTGTTTACTGTTTTGACTGACTGACTTGCTGGAATGCGACCTTTGCCTGGAACCTGACGAACGACTCTCAATACAATTTTATCTCAGCTAAAGCAGTGTGAATGTGTGCTTTCTTTGCTGAAGCCTAGTGATGTCTCGCCGAGCTGTGTGGGTGGGCCGCTTCCTCTGCACGACAGAGCCGTTAACTCTGCACAGCCATGCTGGGCGGTTTGCCTCAGAGCCGGGGAACTCGGGGTCTTCCCCGAGTCCAGCGCGGCATGAATCTTGGGGCGCATCATGCATCACTTTCAGGTTAATGACATCACTTCCGATTGGTCTCAACAGATTGTCATTCTAAAAAGTAGGTCCCTGCGCTAAAAGGTTTGAGAACCACTGGTGTACACCCATGTGAATGTAAATCACATAGAGGGAGAAGGTTGCTGTTAGTTCTTTGAATTAGGCCAGTAGTAAACTGTTGAGCAAAAACAAAAGTTAACACCTTTCTGCTTGAATCTCATCTTTCGAAAAAAGTACTGGTCATGCTTCAATGAACAATGCCCACATAGGAAGTCAAATCAAAATGAAATCTTGCTGTAATCAATTCATTTTGCTGATTCATTTTAAGACCATTTATTTTAATGGGAGATCAGTCACAACTTTCACTAGACAGTGCCGTCAATCATGACACCAGTTTCAGGAAAGCATGATGAGCCTGTATCCTAATATGAATACTTATAGACTGAATGATCATGCTTATTCATAATACGATAATCATTGGCATAGCAGTACTAATATTCAGAGATTCCCACAAATCAATGTTCAGTACCATGTATTGTCAATTCAGAACTCAAGTGTATATACTTGAGTATTTAAAACACATGCATGCACACGCACATACACAAATAGTAAAACTCTCACCTGCCAGACATTTTTAGTTGAATTTGCAAAACATTTTACTTCATACTGAAGTGGATATGATGCTGATCCTAAGCTAGACCACGAAATCTTTAACTGCCCTTTGTCTGTCATCTCTGTTTGCAGGTGAAATGGAGGCTCAGGCTTTACTATAAAAATAAAACATTACAATCAAAACTTGATTATTGTCAATCTTTGCCCTGATATTTACGTTTTTATTTTGTATTGATGTCCATACGATATAAATATGCATACAAACAAAGACCTAAGGAAAAAATATTAACTGACAGTAAATAACTGGGGGCACAATCCTACCCAGCGCTGGATTGGCAAGGCCAGCACCAAATCCAGCGCTGAGTTGGAGAGGCTGGAGCCTCCCCGCGACAAGGGAACATTTGCTCCCTTACGGTAGGGGAGACTCCTGCCTCCCCTATGCACTCCTCGGATCTGTGCCTGCTAAATAGCAGGTGCAGATCCAAGGAGACTGTGCGGCCCAAATTGGAGTTGCGTGGCCTCCCGAGTGGGCTTAGGATGTGGTCATATGCACATTATAGAACGGTGCTGTGGGTAATGCTTTTTAGCCTACATGCCTTAAGCTATAAAAGAAATCTACTGCCTTATGCCTCAGCTCAGCAAAAGAAATTTCAACATTCTTAACGTTTCGCTGAATTGTGGTTGTGATCTGGAAAAGTCATGGGGGCAATCTGTCCAGTTTCCAAAAGAAACAAAACCAAGACATCCTGTTGCTCAGCACTTGAAGGCTCAGCACTTGAAGAGCATGTGAGCCACACAGCCCAGTTCTATCCAGGTCTACTCAGGTCCCATTATAGCCAATGGGGCTTACTTCCAGGTAAGTGAGGACAGGACTGCAGCCATGTAATGGG
Organism: Lerista edwardsae; assembly: GCA_029204185.1. Lineage (NCBI taxonomy): Eukaryota > Metazoa > Chordata > Lepidosauria > Squamata > Scincidae > Lerista > Lerista edwardsae. The sequence continues at coordinate 10,277,454 of JAJKFI010000028.1, read as the reverse complement.
GTTCCGGTTAGGGGTGTGGTACAAAAGCAATAGAATAAGAAGTTTCTATTATAGAGGAAGAAGATAGTGAAAATGGATGACTAAATGGAATTTATATTTGTAACATGATACCTTCGGTTGGCACAAGGGAGGCTCCCCCTCAGCGCTCTCAAGCCGACGCTACTCGTAGCATCGGCTTGAGAGCTGTAGCGCCGATGCGGGAGCGCTGCTTGGCACCCCTGTGTCAGCGCTACATCTGTCTCGTCGACGCTATGATGTAGCGTCAATGCAACATGCAGTGTAGGATTGTGCTGTAAATCTCAGGAAAAAAATATACATGCCTTTAGTTTTACATCTGCACTCCATCAGATGCGGATCTATAGGGAGGGCAAAGCTCTAAGTGTTGCAAGAAGCCTTACCCTGTCATGTACATCCCTCCTCTCCCTTGCTGCTGTAGCCAGTAAGCAACGCCAAGATGTTGCTTTTCCCTGTGAGGATTGGCTAAAACGGGGCAGGAGAGGAGTGATTTCCACTGCAAGGTAAGGCTTCTTGCAAAACTTAGAGCTTTGCCCTCCCTTAGATCTGCCTCTGCACCCCATGCCCAGAAATGCCCTTCCCTGCGTTTGCGCAGCACTCCCACCACCCTCTCCCACCCACCTTAAGCCACATTCACATGCACCAGCTGGTGTGGGATTCAGAGCCGATACCAGTGCGCATCACTGTGCCGACTCTACTAGCTCCACCACGTTTGCAACCCTTGGCTGCAGGCTCAGATAGCCTGCACCTTCACAAATCAACTTTAGGGTTAGGCTGTAAATGTTTCACCTTATGAGCATTCATAGCTAATATTTCCAAATGGAGCACTCAACATGCCAAATGGAATAAGCGGAATATAACAGATACATTGAAAAGCAGTATATAGACATTGTTTGATTGATAAGCCTCATTAATGAAAGTATTTGCAGTTTAATGAAGCACATATATGCAACTTGAAGTCATTATATACAGTATTGGTTCCTTACTATTCTTTTCTACATGAAAATGCCACAAGCAATACTATAGAATATTAGGGAAGCAGGGTTCCCTAGAATTAAGTTGGCAGGACTTTTACAGCCCAATCCTAACCAACTTTCCAGCATTGATGCAGCTGCAGTACAGCCCCTAGATATGGGAACAAACATTCCCTTACTTTGAGGAGCCCTCCGTGACTACCCCACCACCACAGAATGCAGAGCACACTCCATTGGTATGGCTGCATTACAGCTAGAGAGTTAGGATTGGGCTGATAAAAACCTAGTGCAATTCATGCTGGCTTAATTGGATGCAGTCAACTGTCACAATCTAGAGAACCTGTTCTGCAAACCAAAATAGCTACTCTGATGGAAGGGGCTTATCTTTCTTATACCAGCAACCACAAATATATGCAAGGAAAATCAACTGCATGCAGAGACCCTTTCACATGCACAAGCTCTTTTACATATCAGGTTGTTCCCATCTACATATTCCATGTTGCACAACTGCTTTTCCAAGGGCCTTCACATTTATGCACAAAAATGCTCAAATAGTTGTCCTGTGCACGCACCCTCTTGGAGTGAAGCCCAAGGCCATGTATTTAACAACTGTCCAGACACCTCAAGAACTGTTCTGTGGCATGTAATGATATCTTTTTCTATTTTGTCTTAGCACAGAAGTGCTGTTTGCTGTTTACAAATAAAAAGAGTGTACCTTAGCTTATCTCCAACACAAGTGGTCACATGGAATTTCTCTGCTGCCATGTGTACTATTGCTATGACCTAAGCGTTCAACCGCCCAATCCTACCTAAATCCCCTCATGGCAATGCGGCAACGCTGGCCTGGCTTCTGCTGCATCTTGTGACGGATATTCGGCTGTTGGAGGTCTCCTCTGGGTAAAGGGACATTTGCCCCCTTGCCCTGGGGTAAGTCCCAGCAGCACTATGAGGCAACTCAGACCTGCACCAGCTCAATTGCTGGCACTAATCCACATTAGTCCATGAAGATCAGGCCTGGGAAATGGCTTGGGATTCAGTATGCACCATTGCCTGCCTCTCCTGGGCCTGCTACGTCCTCATCTCTATCTTGTTCCATCCACCCCTATCCGCCACCGTCCAACCTGCACAGGCTTACCTGCTTCAGCAGGTGTCCACTGGCCCACCAGTGTGTAGGAGTCCGCCACCGCCTCCTGCTGGCAGGCCTGCAGCACATGTTGATAGCGGCTGCTTTGCAACAGAAGTAAAGCAGACTTTGCTGGTGCAACCCTAGTTACGCCAGTAGGGAAGGGAGGTTAGGATTCAGCTACAAAGCAGATGCCTCACTAATGAGGACAGCAAATTGCAGGACAGCAGAACAGCAAATTGCTTTCTGCAGTACAGTGCCAAAGGGAACATCCCCTCCCCCAGGGAAAATAACCACTGCACAGAGAGGCTAATCTAGAACATGTCCACAGATGGGAGAAAGAGTTAGGCTTCTTTCCACTTCCACAATGTTCTTTCCACTTCCACAGATCATGACTGGGACCCTTATAAATGACAGCTAACAAAAAGAAAGAACGCACACAAGAGCCAAACTCTTAGTTAAGAGATGGTTTGGCCCTAATTGAAAAGCATGTTACTTAAACCATGGGTTAGATCCAAAGTACGCTGGGTCCAAAGGGATTTGCATTTGCTAAGAGGCCTTCCAAGGCCCCCCTTTTTCACTGCAATCCCTCCTGTGCCTTGAAAAGCTGTTTCTGAAGACTGGGGGACCCTCCATAGTAAAACTCTGTAGTTGGAAAACAAACCCAGCAGCTATTTCTCACTCAGTGGAAGCACTTTCAACTCACATGGAAGACTTATTTGAATCCCAGTCTACACTTTTTTTGAAAAACAAACAAACTCCCCAACCTTATATATTACTTACAGTTTGTGAAATGAATTCTGCCTAATGCAATTTTTAGTTCTGCTCAGTTTTAAAACAGACCATTCAGTCACATGAGTTAAGAGAATCTGTCATTATTTCTATAATCGCACCATCCTTCAAAAGCATTAATCTAATTTGCAACCAACATCAAATATGCATCCTAAAAGGTTTCAATTCATTTATAAAAACCATAATTTACCCCTGCTAACTGGGCACTTTTCCAAGTGGTGCTCCTCTTTAGGAGGGGGAGAGTAATTGTCCCTCTTCACCCCTGCACAGTGTCTTTTCTAGTGGCTGTTGCTGGTGGTGTTCTGCAGTTTTTTAGATTGTGAGCCCTTTTGGGACAGGGAGCCATTTAACTTTGTTATTATTTGCCCGTAAACCACTTTGTGAACTTCGTGTTGAAAAGCGGTATAAAAATACTCTTTGATTGATTGATTATTTAAGAAAAATGCCCACTGAAATTTTCCTTTCATTACAGTAAGAATATTAAAATCCTGACCAGTTCGCAAGTCAGTTGGTGTTTAACTGGACTAGCTAGTTTTTTATTATGGGGATTAGCTTTTACACTAAATTTTTGATATGTTCCAGTTTTTCAGATTTGTACTGTCCTAGCGAAGTATGACTTAACATCCAAATAAATATATCTTAGCACATAATAAGCATAATCCTGCCTAAATCAAGCACTTTTGAGACACTGATTTCAAAGATAGAAATTTAAACACGTGCTTAACTTCTGGTCTGACGCAGGGAGTGGACTGGGAGTGACCCTCTCAGTTCACCTTCCCATCTCTATCCCATACTTGCTGATTTTGAAAAGAGAACATAGTAGCTCACTTCCTCCTCTTCATTTGTGTTCTTCATCCTGTTCAATTCTAGGAAGCAGGAGAAAGAGGAGCAGCAACAAAAGCAACAGCTGGTGCACCACTGGATAAGAGGGGATGACACCACCTCAGGTGCCAGGTGGTGTTGGATTGATCTTGGTTAACTCTACCATTGAAGTCCCAAATCTCACTAAAAGGACGTGCAAGTAGAACGCATGATTCGCGGGTGCTGGTTGCTGTAAGTGCCATAAGATGCTTTGCGGCGGTTCAGGGAGCTGGTGTGCTAGTGGGAAGGCCAGAACTTTCCCATACCTGCTGGCAGACTGATGAAGACCCACCAGCAAAAGTAAGCCCACACAGGGGGCATTAGAAATTTCTTATTGGTGACGGGGAAAGCAGAGTAGGGTAAGCAGCGAATTCCCCCTTAGGGCATCACCTCACGGGAACCTCCCTCACCCAGGCTGCTATTAACAAAAGACACATGAGGCAGAGGCTTGGTAAAGATGCCAAAAGAAAGGTTTACTCACAGTTCCATCCAGTGCATATCTACAGCGACTGATTAGGATAAGAGGTACGACTAACGCTTGGATGGCAATGCCCTATAGCTGCATCGCCATGCATGGAGATGTGCTTAAGAGCCCAGAGCCCTTGGTATGCACATCTTATCAGCTTGGTGGTCAGAGGACAAAAGGGACGTGCTCAGAGAAGGGAAGGAAATAAGGTCAAGGCCACACCCCCGCAGGAATCACAGAGAGGACAGGTAAGAAGGGTCTAGGTCACAGGGCATTACATTTTGCCCCTTTGGACATTAGACTGCCCTGTCTAGACAGCAGTTGTACCAACTCCAACAGGGGGCAGAACAAAGCATGGGGAGGGGGAGGGTAAACAGGAGAGTGGGACAAGATAGAGATGGGGTGAGTTTGGTGGCAGTGCACATGTTGAATGCCAACTCCCTTCCTGGGCCCGATCCACCTGCACAAATCAATGTGGAACGTATACCAGTGATATCTATTGTGGCTGCTGGGGCTTGTTCAGTGGCAAGGGTACAATGTACCAAGTAGACTTCCAGAAGCCCAAAATGCCCTGCAGGTGCAGTGGAAGCCGTGCCAGCTGTGCTACATTGCTAAACAAGGATTTGGTGGGATTGGACTGTCAGAAGGGGTCAAGACAGTGCCCCCCCCCATTTTCCTTCATAATTGATCAAAATACTGTGCAATGTGAGCACCACCACAGTAAATACCATGGTTAGGCAACTATCTCTAATGGCTAATATGAGAAACTTACTCTTTGTAAAGACTCTTCAACATGGCTGTAGCTTACAGAAGTCCAGGATGTAGATATAAAATAAGTTAAGCATTTTATGTATTTGGCAGATACCAAAATTTAATAATCGCTTTTCAGTGGTCATCAATCACAAAGTTAATGTTGAGTTGTGAACTGATCAACTTTAAATGTAAGTAACACTGGATCCCTGGGAGTTTAGAGGTGCGATTTCAAATAATTATACGGTTTCATTCAAAACGTTGCCATTACTTGAATAAATGAACAAGTCATGTCTCATTATCCACTAGGGTTCCATTCCAGAGCCCCCAGTGGATACCAAAATCAATGGAAAAATAGCTTTAAAGACCCACTTCTACGTCTCTTGCTCCTCCATTGTTGGCCTAGAATGCATTGGTATAGACGCTACACCATATTCAGCCACGAAGTGGGTTGAATAGTGGAATCTAATGGAATGTATGAAGGTAGGAAATGGGATTTGGGGCCTTTTTCCTTGTTACAAGGCATTTAAAGGTTAACCCCAGTATCCATGGTGAGTCAAATCAGTGGATACCCCATCGGGATAACAAGGCTTATTTTTATTTGTGTGTTTTATTATACAGACATATCCCGGTATCCACTGGGGTTCCGTTCCGGATCCCACTGTGGATACCTGAAACAGTGGATACTGGGGTTGCCTTTTTTTAAAGACAGGAACATTAAACAAATTTCTTTTTTTTATCTTAAGAACATAAGAAGAGCCCTGCTGGATCAGGCCAAAGGCCCATCTAGTCCAGCTTCCTGTATCTCACAGCGGCCCACCAGGTGCCCCAGGGAGGCACGAGACACAAGACGCTTGCATCTTGTTGCCACTCCCTTGCACCCGGTACTTTGAAGTAGTCTACTACTAATGTAAGGAGGTTGCACAATCCATCATGGCCTATAGCCCACGATGGACTTTTCTTCCAGAAATCCGTCCAAACCCCTGTTAAAGGCATCTAGACCAGATGCTACTGATGTTCCCCTATCTTTTTAATAGGTGTCCCACTATCCATGGTATCTGTGGATAACTGAAACCGTGGATACCGGGGCACCTCTGTATATGCTTGATCTTTGTGTATTATTAGCTTGTATATAACATTAGCTTGTCTGCATGGTATGTTGTAATAGTTGACATTTTGAATGAAAATAAGAAACTTCCTGCAGACATATTTAATCCCGATTCCATCCTCTGCCCAATAATATTGAAACTTACCAATATCCATAGGGCTGACTGACATTAACGGAGACTGAAGCAATGCTGCTCCTTCTGTGATCTTGAGCAACATCACGTAAGTATGATTGAGTTTTGCTGAAGATATCCGACATTCATATTTTTGGCGTGTTACAGGATTACAGGGAGTGACTGTGAAATTGTCCTTTAGTGAATTTGTAGAGATGCCTTCCAATGATACATCTGTTCTGAATTGAAAAAGAAAATGAAATCCATCAGTTGCTTATTGCTTTTTTAAAGGATCACGTCCAAAACATTTGACTAGATATTCTTTAATTTAGAGAGTGGATTTGCTATTTCGTATAAAGGTGCTTTCAAGTAAGAGACTGCTGAAAATGCCAGAACATTACTTTTACCTGTACTGCACAAAAGACCAGACAGAAAGTGTATGAGCATTTTCAAAAGTTTAGCAATCAAATGCTGATTCTGAACTATGCACTCTGCTGCCCCTGCAAACTCTCTCATGCTCATGCACCTCATTACCACTCTTGCTGCTGCTGCCCCCTCCTCCTCGCCCTTTCAGGTGCTTAGAAAAGCAGCCAGATGGACAAGGGGGGGGGTGAGCAGAGCCTTGCAATCTGGAGTTACCCCCTTACCTTGGACCCTGGTGCCATCTCCTTCCTCCATGCCGTCCTGTTTGAAATGATACAGTAAGCACTTGTGCTATTCATTTCAAGCAGGATGGCACAGAGGTAGGAGGGACTCCACTCCCTCCCCTGGTGAGGAGGTAGCGGCAGCAGCAGCAGCTTTTTTCCTCCTTCTTCCAGTTGTGCTGGAGGATGAGATGGCTGCTGCTACCCCAGAGAGCTGAAGTGACTCAGTGGACTGCAGGAAGCATTGGGCACTCCTCAGTTCGCTGCTTCCCCCAACTTGCACCTTGAATCAGCCACTATAGTCACCCTCATCACCAAGTGATCCCTGTGCCTATGTTGCTAAAAAAACAAATAAAGCTAGAGTCCCAGGGTCTGCATTTATTTATGCACAATTCAAAATTCTAAGACTCTCTCTCTCTCTCTCTCTCTCTCTCTCTCTCACTCACTCACTCACTCACTCACTCACTCACTCACAGCAACATTTGGTCTTTGCTTGGGTTCATCTTCAATGTCCTTAACATACACTAATGTACCATTTCTGAGCAATTTTCCCTTACACCTAAGAAGTGACTAGTTTCAATCAGTCTTGATAGCTGGATAATCAGACAAGTGTAATAAATACTGCTGAAGTTTTGCATTGAGCACAGGAGAATAGTCTAGCTGCAGCAAAAAGCATGCTTAAGCCTTTTAAAATGATTTTAAAATATTAGGAAATATTAACTGCAGTGCTAGAACAGAGGAACTAGTCCAGTGGTCAGGGAACAGGGGTAAATTACCCCAAATGGGGTAAAAATGAAATTCCTGGGGGTAATGGACAGATAGGAGTATGCCCTGCCCCCTTTTCCCTCATCCTTCCTTCATGACCAACGTTCTCTCTTCTGACCAATGGGAAGGT
>JAJKFI010000028.1:10237760-10269314 GCA_029204185.1 Lerista edwardsae | reverse complement strand
AACGTTGGCGTATCTACATATATTTTGGGGTAAAAGGTAAAAAAGTTCCCTGACCCCTGAACTAGTCAGTGAATATGGTTTTAGTAGCTCTAATAAAATAACCTGAAAATAGCAAAATTATACTCTTGGGGGAAACAGGTCATTACACATAATGCATTTTTTTAAAGTGGCACAAATTCATATGCATTAATCCCTCACTTTGCAAACAATGGTAAAAATGGTTTATAATTGTTATAAAATGGCTTGTGGGATGAGTTGGACAAGTTGGTTCAGCTGTGCCAAATACTTGTAAAAAGGCACCTGCAGGAGCCAAACATACAGCTGTTTTGTTCCTCTTCTTGAGAGGGAGAATTGTTTTTTTAGTTCAGCCTGAACTACACTCAAACCATCAGAACTAGTTTGAACAGATCCTACAACCAGACAGAAGAAAACATAGGTTTATAGCAGAAATAGCAGTAAAGCTGTCTCCATAAATACTGTATCTGCTTCTAGCGGACATTTATTTTTAAATATATTGTGGGTGCAATCCTAAACTGAGTTAGGCTGCAAAGTTAAGCTGAGCCAGCAAAGTTTAGCCAGCACAAGGGCCAGTGTAAAGTATGTTTGGACCACTCTCTGAGTTAAAGAAGCCAGTACACAGACGTGAACCATCATCCCTGACTCCGAGGGTAGTCCAAACACGCTTTATGGTGGCCCTTGTGCTGGCCAAACTTTGCTGGCATAGCTTATGCCCGGCCTATTTCCAGTTTCGGATTGTGCTCTTAGACAGGTATATAATTTCCATACAAATCATACCTCAAAATTAGGGTGCAATCCTAACCTGGAGTTAGGCTGGCACAGTTAGGCCAACAAAGTTTGGCTGGCACAAGGGATACCGTCAAGCATGTTTGGACCACTCTCAGAGTCAGGGAAGATGGCATACGTCTGTGTGCTGGCCTCTCTGATTCTGAGAGTGGTCCAAACATACTTTACACTGGCCCTTGTGCCAGCCAAACTTTGCTGACCTAACTGTGCCGGCCTAACTCCAGGTTAGGATTGTGCCTTTAATCAGGCTCAGTTTTCCTGTAACTTCACTGACATTTTGCTGAGTTAAAGAATGCAGCCCTTTTAGGTAATTTGCTTCTGCATTTCCAAGAAAAAAAACAAATTTCATTTGAATCCAAGAATTTCTACTATTGCTTTGGACTAGATGATGGAAAACATTCAATTTCTGCCTTCTTTAGTATTCTGTTTTGTTCCCTTTACTAAACTGAAACAATTCCAGAAGATCTTCTTTGGCTGACCTCTCTAAATAATTTTGTTTCCATATATTGTTCATATAACTGGAAAGCTCCCTTAAAATGAAGAAAAAATAATTGTGAAAAATCCAATGTTTAATAGAGCCATCTATTGTAATAGCGGAAAGCAGAAACAATACGAGATTAAGAGAAAATTCAAGTTCCAGTATGAAATAAAAAATGTACTATAAAAAAAATCAATATTTTATTTAATTACCGAATAGTAATAGTGGCATCAATATGACACTATAGCAGCAACGATTCTTACCACTGTATGGCTAACACCAAGCCCCAAATGATGCTGATATTCTGGTCCAAATTTTCTTGACTTCCGCCCTCCCCAACCCCTGCGCTGGCCGAGTTCTGCTAGTCTTACCTGCATGCTTCCAGGCCTGGGTCTCGGCATGCAGAGGCCAGCGGACGTTCATGTGCTGGCCTTTTCCCTGTGGCAAATGTACTTTATGGCACATTTGCGACAACACTGGGCTGGGAACAAAGTACTCATGCCAGACCATCCTGGGCTTTGGATTTCACCCTAAGAGATACGTGAGCTACTTCCCCATTTCTTCGATAACTGAAGCCACTGCCTTGAGTTCAGGGGATGAATTCCGCAAACTTTGCTCACACCTTTAGGTGACGGGACTGATGTCAGTGTCTCCACACTAGGCCCTGGGACTAAGCAAGGGAGCGTGCTTCCTCTCCTCTTCGACCCCTGAAACTTTCCATTGTGAAGCCTTGGGCAAAACATAAGAACAGAGGGAGAGGGAACTTTCTCCCAACTTTTAAATGGCAAGGCAGCATTCCGCCTCACAATTTGTGTTCGGAAAATGCAGAATTCTCTCTGCTTTGGTTTCCAAGCGACTTGTATTTAATTTGGCAGCTGAGATTTTGCATCTTTGTCCTAAACCTTGTAAGATGGTAACAAAAACATCAGCGTAACAAATAGGTTCAACCCTCAGGCCCCCCCCCCCCCAATCTTTTTGGCACCCAGTTTATCCAGACACGATGCTCAATATGAACGGGGTGGTGAGCTATCTTTGTCATCTTCATTTTTAAGAGGAAAAGTGGCATATAAATCTTTTCAATAATTTAACAACCATATGAGGGCTAGCTCATGAATGAAGTTAATGAAGAATGACTACTATCTTTAAATTTGCACTATCTGTTTCACATCAGATGAACATATGAATTGAGAGACACAAGGGAAGGTCAATAAAGACAACAAGAAAACAGCCCAATGTTATACTATGATGGACTGAAGAAATGGTCAATCCATAATGATGAACAGTGCAATTACAAGGGGCTAATAGTGACATAAATAAGTAAAGGCAAAGTACAGTATCTTGTGTTTCACTTTCAGCCTAAATCTAGGCAAAACATATTCAAAATGATAAGCACTGTTGTGAAACATGGGCTGTAGACAAAGTGTAAAGAACACTTTGCATTAAATTTGTTAGCAAGGTATTATCATGAAAATATCTTAGAAATAAAGGCCAGCTGACTCATTTACACATTTTTATACTGCAAATGTTCAAATTTCATTCATTTTAAAACAGGGGTCTCCAAACTTTCAGTTGCAAGGATCACATCATTTAGTTCCGCTCTTATGGTGGGCCAGAGTAGGTAAATTATAAAAAGTAATAGATGTATTTATTTAAACTATATACCACTTTTCTGGTACTCAAAGCAGAGTACAATATAAAAGTAAAACACACAGAAGGCAAAAACATCTGAATAAAAACATACTAAAAGTTTAAAAAAGATACAAGAGCAGATTAAAATATAAAACAGCTATAACATAACAAAAGCAGCAACAGGAATTAAAAAGAGGGACCCTAGGAGGTTCCTCCCACCTTGGCCAAGCAAAACAAGTAACAGCCCAATCCTAAGTTGCCCAGCCTCTGTAGGAGCAGCGGTGCCAAAATGGCTACTGCTGCAACCTATGGGCATCACAGCAGCCATAGAAAGAGGAAGGTGCTGGCCCATGAATGGGCCTCCTCAAGCCTGCACCAGCTATTTTGCTGTCACAGACTTGAGAATTTCCTATCAGGTCACACAGCCTGACACGGGGGTTAGGATTTGGCAGCGGGGGCCACCACCAATCCCACCCCACCTGATCCCACTCTGCCACCCATACCCTCTTCCTTACCAGTGATGAGACTTACCACTGTCCAGGTCCTCCTGGCACTGGCCTAGTGTTGGCAGTAAACCCTTATCACCAGCACTACAAGTGCCTTACAGCACTTTTGTGACACCAACACGGGTGGTGCAAAGCCCGATCCTATCCCCAAGTCTTTAAGGGCCTGATCCTAGTCAATGTTCCTGTGCCGATGAATCCACAATGCAGCCCTAAAGTAAGGGAACAAATGTTTCCTTACCTTGAAGAGGTCTCCATGATTTATTCCATACTGCAGGATGCAGCGCACACCCTGTTGGTATGGCTGCATCAGTGCAGGAAAGTTGAATAGGATTGCACCCTAAACTCTGCTGGAAACTGTGTAATGAGATGGCTGTCTTCAAGTCTTTTGGTAACTGATTCCAGAGATGTAGTGCAACAACAGCATGCACCCTGCTGCAATCCCCTTGGCTTCAGTAGTATCTTAAGCAGGGCCCTATCTGACTATCATAGGGGACATGTTGGATTATATGGGGGAAGGTGGTCATTTAGACATCCCGGACCTAGGCCGCATAGAGCTTTAAAGGTAATCACCAACATCTTGAATTGATCTCAGAAAGGAATATGTAGCCAGTGTTGCCACTGGAGAAACACATGGCAGCTTCTGCACACCGGGTCTGCGGCCTTCTACACCAATGGCAGCTTCTGAATGGTGTTCAAGGATAGCCCCACATGGAGTGCATTACTATAATCTAAGCGAGACGTCACTAGGGCATGGACCGCTATTGTTAGATCCAACTGATTCCGGTATGGTCTCAGGCAATGCACCAGCCAAAGCTGTGCAAGGGGGGGGTCCTGGCCGCAAATACACCTTGAGCATCTAGTGTCAGCTGTGGATCCAGGACTTGCAGGGCTGTTTGCTATCTGTTGTTCTCTGCAAGAATGATTTATTCAGCAATTGCTTGATTCAGCAAGAAGAAGGCACATGTTGGCAGGCTGTGTGGAGAAGCTCTACATAATTATAATGCCACTGGGTTGAGCAGACTGGTTATAATGTCTTGGTAAACTGCATAGTTTGGAGATTCCTCCAAAATTAAAACAATAAACAATATAGGCCAGTGGTTCCCAAACTGGGTCGGGACTCACCAGTGGGAGGCAAGCCAATTTCAGGTGGGTTGCAAAAAGAGTGGCCATATTGAAAATATGAGAAGATGGGATGTTGGAAAGGGGAAGAGCTGTAGGGTTGTTCTGCTTGTGTCAAGGTTGGAAATAGGCCTCTCTCTTTCTGATTCACTTTGCTAGTGGAAAATGGCTGAGAAATAACCCAACTTACTGCTGCAGTCTCAGGAAAGCAGCAGTCTCTAATGTCACCATGATAGCACTCCCAGCCATGACATCACTTCCGGTGGGTCCCGGAAAGATGGTCATTCTAAAAAGTGGGTCCTGGTGCTGAAATGTTTGACAACTACTGATCATATGAACTGCTATTCATATGTTTGTGTTTAGTTTAGCTTACTTTCTGCATTACATTCTGTATTACATTACAAAAGTTCCTCTTTCTATAAGAAAATTCTGCCAAAGGAAAAAGTACTTTGTTTAAAAAAAAAAAAACTTCTCTCAGCAGGTTTCTATTGTTATCCGCTCTGGATTCTTATTCTACATACATTTTCCCAGTCCTTTTAGATTAAGGACCCTTCCTTTTCATGTCCACTCTGTAAGTCACAGCATGAACTAGTTGTGAAGCAGTGCTGCAGCCCAGAACTGAAATACATGGGAATGGACAAATGAATCAAAATGCTTTCATTACTACTGCTAACTGGGCAAGAGGCACATTTCCAAGTGGTGTTCATCTCATATTTAGCAGGAGGAGAGTAATTGTCCCTCTTCACTCCTGCACAATGTCCTTTGTAGTGGCTGTGGCTGTTCCGTAGTTTTTTAGATTGTGAGCCTTTTTGGGACAGGGACCCATTTAACTTTATGATTATTATTAATTGCCTGTAAACCACTTTGCAAACTTTGTGTTGAAAAGCGGTATATAAATATTATTGATTGATTGCATTCAATTGGATGCAGGGGTTTCTCAATGCCATTTCATACCAGCATGGCCTCAGTTTGAGAAAACCTGGAACCTGCCCTACACAGAGTTTTTCTTAACTGAAATAAATGCAGAAACAGCACAGGTTAAAGAGCAAGATTCTTTTCCTCATGACTTGGCATTGGTGAAAAATTTATTAGCAGCAAGTCAAGTTCTGAAACAAGTCAACTCCCCTTTTAAGAATAAAACTAAGGGTGCAAGAGCATGAATACATAGATCAGTGGTTCCCAAACTTTTCCAACGGGTGGTTCCCTTGACCTTTTGGACCATTGGCTGTGGCTCCCCATTAAGGCTACAGTCCTATACACTGTATAGGGTGCGGGTTTTTCGCAAGGATTTGTGGCTCCTCTGGCTGGTTTCTACAGCTCACAATTTGGGAACCACTAATATAGGTCATTTTGATTTCAAATGGGTGACACTGTGCTGCAGGCCAATCATATGCTGGATGTATGATGAAGGATAACTACACATTTTATAAAATACTAGCTGTTTGTGACCCGGCGTTGCCTGGGGGCAGACAGTATCCCCAGGCTCTATTAGGAGGAGGAATGAGTTTGTTCTGCAGTGCACCCCCACCTCTGGGGGCGTCAGGGGGGGCCCTACCCCCACAGTATATCTGTCCAGATCGTAAGGAATAAGTGCACCACGTGTGGTGCACATCATTCCAGGCGTTCCAGAGTAATGGTGGAACATACACACAACCTCCCTCAAAAGTATGACATAGTGAGATCCATAGATAGACATATAGAACTCGTCCCTGAAATAACACAGTATTGCTGACGTGGAACCCAAAACGCAGACTATCACTGTGAAATGAATGAGGAAACAGGGACACCCTAACCTAAGAGAGCAATCTGAAGGTCCCACTTACTGTCTGCAGGTCCTGTAGCAGGACAGGTGGCCAGTTAGCTCCCTGGACATAGGCCCCTCTCAGATCCGACTGGGTGCTGGAAGTCTCTGGATCCTGCTCTTTCCACCCTGGGCCAGTCAGGCAACGCAGGCAAAGCATTTAGTTTCGCTTTCTGTTCTCCCTCTGTCTGGTAGCTGAGCTGCTCAGCCCTCCCACATAACCTGCAGAATCGTCTGTAACCACAGGGTGGCAGCAGACCTGTAGCCCCATGCAATCCCCTTGGTTCCTGACGATCTGGGCCCCCTCCCCGAAAACCGGGGGGTGTAGGGGGGTCTGACCCCCGCAGTGATTCCTTCCAGGCTGCAAGGAACGTGTGTGCCAAGTTTCGTGGCCGTGGGTCAAGGGACGGAGACGTGTATAAGGAACATACACACATACGTCCGTTTTTATATATATAGATATAATTTATCAATGCAATCCTAAGCATGTCTACTCAGAAGCAAATCCCACTGAAACACGAATAACAATGCAGCTTAAGAAACAGCTTCAAGGGCACAATCCTATCTGGTGCTCCCAGTCCACCAGGGCAGGGTCCTATATGGCGGTGTGAGGGCCAGGCTTTCACAGCTGCGAACAGCTCTGAAAGCAAGGCGGAAGGGGATTTACATGGTGCTTCAGGCTCCTGAAAAAGGACTGTGACCCCACTCTGGGAACAACAACTGTTGCAGGTTGTTGGAGTATCTGCAGCTGTAGGAGACTGCACAGAGGCTTGAAATGAGGGAACATGGTAGTTCCTGATTTTTTTCTTTTCTTCAGGATAAAGCTGGTGGAGACAAATGCATATGACTAACTACAGCTATTCTGAGAGTCTATCCTTCCCTAGATCTCCAGGCCAATTTCAGCACAAATCAAAGCAGGATATGGCTGATCTTACCCCATCCCCAGCTTCCATTTAAGTACCTGTAAGGGAATTTATATGGATGAGAACATGGAGTGGGATGAGGCATTTTCACATGCATACTGGGGAAGCTCCCAAACAAATCTGAAGATTCTAGAACCTGTGCTAGTTTGACAACAAATATGCGGCATGTGTGAACCTCCTCCCTGTACTAGCAGTACAGGATCAGGCAACAGCAGCTTTCTGATGTGCTTCTAGCTGGGAAGAACACATTCATTTTAGCTGAACACTTTCAAGTGGGCAGAAGTCATAAAGAATGTATACCATTCCGCTGAAAAACAACATGCAGAGATCACTGCTATCATCAAAGTTAACCAAACATACACTTTTATTGCTGAATTTTGCACTCCACACACAAGACACCAAGCGGAGGACCACATAAGCAAAACATTTTACTATTCCAAGAGAAAATGCGGGGCAGCAATAGAATGTTAAAATGTTTCCAAAGGGGTTACATGAAGGATACCACTTAAGACATGCCAACAATAACAGGAAATGTAGAGCATCAAATATCAACATGATAAGACAAGCTCTGTTCATACTTTAAGATCTAAAAGGAAAGCATTGCACAATAAGTATATTGACAGAAGAGACTTTTGACCTGCCTAAATAAAAATGAAATGCACAGTTTCACAAAGGACAAACATAGAAATCTTCTATGTTAACCATTGACTTAAGACTGTGTTTGACCAGTAAGTGTACCTCCATCCTCTCCTGTGCCTCTGCCAATATTATTATGATTTCCAATATTATTAGACATTACAAAAAAAGGCACACTTTCTTGTAAGCATTAAAGCCTAATACAACATTAGAGTTACACCGCAGAAATATTTTTTTGGAAAAAACCTTGTAATTCAAAAATTCCCACATTTTGAATGTGACATATTATACTTACAATGCATATAAGAGATTAATTGTAAATTCTTCATTCAGATATGATGACTTAGTAGATAATTCCACAATACAAAATAATTCTTCTGTTTTTTCTTTGGTCCAAAACTGCAGATTACATACTGAATCTAAATGAAAATGTTAAACATTTTTCAGAGCATCCTTATAAACCACAGCCACTGTGCATGAAAAAGAATACATTTTAAAGTAATTTTACAAGCCAAATATTTAGTAAATACTGCTCTTTAAAGATAGGATTATATTAATTTTCTTAGCAGTTCCAGTAGCAATAAATTCAAACATCCACTTTATTTTAGGCAGATGTTTCAAATGATCCACTTATAACTTTGTTCCATGAAAATCAGATAAATGCATTTACATAAAAATAGCTGCTACTGGCCTAAATGAGCTTATAAAGTATTTTATATTACAATATGACTCTGTGTGGTCTTGAACTGAAACCCATACTGCTTCAGAGGGTGACACTGGGCTAGTCACTATCTCAGAGCTTAACCTTCTTTACAGGATTGTTGTGAGGATAAGATGGAAAGAAGAATTATGCATGCCACCACTAGAGATGAAGGGTGGGAGAGAAGTACAATATTATTGTAAGAATCGTCATCATTCACTAGACCAGTAAGAAGATACAGAAAAAGTAAATACATGCCAGTTCAAGCCATGCATATGAAGTCACAGTGTACTGTGCACTAATCAGCTTCTGATACCCAACCAAAGCTGCCCAAAGGTCTGCAACACTAATTGGGCATCAGAAGTTTATCTTCACTCCTCACCCCTAAAAGCTATCATGGTTATGACTGTGTGAACTGGCTCCATAGAAAAAGACTAGTTGGAAGGTTATGCCCATCTTTCCACCTCATTGTTGACAGGTAAAAGTTTCCCCACGACTGAATGATCTAGTCGCGACCGACTCTAGGGAGCGGTGCTCATATCCGTTTCTAAGCCGAAGAGCAAGCGTTTGTCTGAGGACAAGTTTTCATGGTCATGTGGCCAGCATGACTACATGTCAAGGCGCACGGAACACCATCACCTTCCTACCGAAGTGGTATCTATTTATCTACTTGCATTTTTACGTGCTTTCGAACTGTTTGGTTGGCAGGAGCTGGGACAAGCGACAGGACCACACTCCATTGCGCGGTCTTGAACCTTCCAATCAGCAAGCTCAGCAGCAGCGGTTTAACCCACAGAGTCACCATGTCCCTCATTGTTTACTAATGTGCACTAATGAGGTCACTTCTCTGAATGGTTCAGAGCTTCCCACATTTCCTATGAATTACCCCCCATCCAGAGAAGACGCCTGACCTCTTCCATGCTTTTACTACCGAGTTTGTGCCTGGCTTTTGTTTCACATGACCTTTTGAACCATGCTCAACTCCAACTCTGTATTATCCTTGACAGCTTCTGTGGACTACTTGGGTGAAGTACAAGACTCTGACTCTGGATTGATGTGTGCTGAATTTTTTATTAAAACTCTTTAATGACTTTGAAGAGACCCAAGATCTGAACAGGAGGGAACTGTCCTAATTAGCTTAGATGCCCCCCCCCCTTAGCTAAAGTTGGGCACAATTTTGTGGTTCTTTGAAGATACCCTTCCCAAGCATACCTATTTGTCGAGATGTGACAACATCAGTATCTGAATACGTAAACGCTTCGCTTTCCATTTCTGCAGTGTAAACAACACAGTCGATGTGTGTATCACTCCAGCGGCAACACAGAAAATGATCTTCAGCCATCAGTGCAGTGGTGTTGGCTTTAATTGTAGTATGCTCCTCATTTAAACTAGGGGGGTTCTCTGCAATTCCATCAGGCAAAGGTAAGTCGGACGTCTCATCTGGTGGCACACATGGTAACTGAAAACTCTGTGGAGGAACCTGATATACCATGCACTGGGAAATTACCATCTGAAGAAAATCTGAAGGTACAAAACAAAAAGGATTAAAGTTTGGGAATTTGTTCAGTGAAGAGCCAGGGCATTTATTAGTAGTACTTTAAAAAAAAAACCCTCTGGACAAGATTGAATGAACATTTCCAAGTATATCTGTAAAATCACAGAAATACTTGTGCTGAGGATTTAGGAAGCTTCTGGTCATCAGCTCACTTCTGTTTTTGTCATCATTTTATTTTGTGTTGCCATTTTATCTTAAATCAACAACTCGGGACCTAGACTCTAAAGAATAATATATGGAAATAGACATAAACCATGGTTTCATATGACACCTGAATCAGTCCACTGTGTCCCGTTCTCCATTTGCTTTCAGGCCCTTCCAGTCAGGCCCCTGTGGATTACAAACTCCACCACAGGCAGTGAACCAACTGGTGCAACCAGACCTCATTGTCACCTACTTGGCTGTCTGTTGAGACTTTTCATGCCCAATTCTTGCCAAAACATTTCTCCTAAATCTTTCTGTTTTCTATCTTAGCAATGTTATTCTGAGCCAATTAATACTATACTTATTACTAATACTATACTTATACACAGTGGTAGGATTCAGGGGTTCGCCCAGGTTCTATAGAACCGGTTGTTAAATGGCCGGGCCCCGCCCACTCGCTTACCTCAGCTGGCTTCGGGTTTTTTTTTTGCTCCGGCTATGACACCATAGAACCGGTTGTTAATTTATTTGAATCCCACCACTGCTTATACATCAACATACTTACAATGTATGTTACAGCAAAAATCAAGAACACACAGCTGTTAACTTTTACTCCAGAATGTTGACAATGTTTGTATCAAGTTGTTTATGCTGTGTATATTTTGTGAAGAAAATTAGCTGTAAAAAATAAAACTAAACAGTACCATGTAGTAAGTACCACCCTTATATTTATTATTCTCCATATTTTGGACATACTCCATACGAACGACCAATCACATATTCTAACCAATCTGAGCATGTGTTATATAATCAGGGTGCGTACTTTGGATTAAGACCTATGATGGCTTACTATACTGCCAAATCTAGAGTTATAATTTCATTATCAGAAAGATATTTATTCTGATTTGCTCTATATTGTAATATTCATCTCTCAATCTTTGCACTAAATATAGCATAAAAATTGGGGTCAAGTTTTGTAGTGTAGATAAACACTGGAACAACTGCTCCAAACAATGGACTTCCAGAATCTTCCACAGTACGTTTTTTATTTTGTTACGTAATTTTAAAAAACACCCAAATCAGAGATAACTTACTCAACAGCAGAAATCCAGTCAACCAGGTCATCTTGGTTTAAACAAGAGATCTGGGAACAAAAACAGCAACAAAAATGTCACATATTGATAGATTACTAATGTTTCATAACTTACTGATTTTCCTCATAAAACCTGCAGCTCTTAGAAATTACACATATTCGTGGAAAAATAAGCAAAATTGTTTTTCATTCACAACTACTTTACAAGGGGTTTTGATACATGAATTACAGTTAGTGAAATGCTACCAGCACTTTAATACTTTGCAGGAAGTTTGCAGGAAGGTTTACGTGGCTAAGCTTCACAGTTAAAAGCACCAATAATAACTTATCAAGGTTCTTGAGTGATCCCAAAATAATGCTGTTGTTGTGCATAATATATCACCAATAATAAAAGAACAGTATGCATAGTGATGTATATTATCCACCCACTGGAAGATCTTACATACAACTGACCAGTACAGCAATTTTTCATGTGTATGGAAGCTTGAATATGTGCAAAGGGTTTAGATGCCAACTGAAGTTTCCTCACCAGAAAGCAGACCCTTGCATGGATGTTACATTATCTACATGGATCTGCATTGAAGTAAGCGGGGGAACCCATGTACGGAGGATCTCTGTGTACGTAAGTTTTGTGTTGAGATATCTTTTGGCCTTGCCACCAGTAGAACGTGCATTCCTCTGGTGGCAACTGCTGCAAAGTGCCCGTAAAGCATGCTCTGGCAGTGTGCTGAACAGTGCGTTCCCTGTTCAGCACAGGCAGGAGGACTGGAGCCTTCCTACGCATCTTTTGGGATGGCAGGCCAACTGCTGGAGCTGGTAAGCCAGCAGGAGAGGCGAGAGTGATGGGGGAGGATAGAACAGGGAGGGAGGGGAAAAACTGGGTGGGGAGGAGGCTGCAGGAGGGGGTGGATCAGGTGGCAATGGCACATGCTGGATCCCTATTCCTTCTGTGGGCATCCTCCTTGCTGCCTTTCTCTCTTCAGACTGAAATAGTTAAAATTGTTGGTGCAGGTCTTAGGAGACCAGTTGCAGAGCGGGAGGCTTATGGAGATGTAAGGAATTTAAATCTACTTTTCTCTTCTGATCTCACACACACACACACACACACACACACACACACACACACACACACACACACACACACACACACACACACACACACACACACACACACACACACACACACACACACACAGGATAAGCATGCCCGTTTTTGGCATGGCTGCACCAGCAGCGGTGGGTGAGTGGAGAACAGGGTTGGATTGTATAAAATACTCCAGAATAGTTTTAAAAGGGCATTCAGCAGGAGAAAGAAAGTGCAACAATAACCAGAATAATATGCTTCCCACCAGATTTATTTATATTTGGACAAAGTTCCAACCGCCACTATAAAAGTTATAGTGTCTATTTTACTGTCCGTATCATTTGCTGAAGCATACCAAATGCATACATCTTTGCCTGTTTAAATGCCAAAACTACAGCACAGTTTCATTAGGGAACTCTTATTTAAGCCCAACGCTGTGTCGATTTCTTCCAAAAAGAGATGGTCGCAGGAGTGTATGGCGTGAGCTGTCTTTCTTTGTATTTGCCCTCATGAATACCAAATTGTAATCATGTCATATGATATACTGTTGCTTAACAGCTTACCTCCAGGTTTGAAGAGGTATGCATCTGAACACCAGTTGCTGGGAAACAGCAGGAGAGTGCTATTCCATTCACATACTTCTTAGCTTCTCACTGTCAGAAACAGGATGCTGGGCTAAATTGACTTTGTTCTAATCCAGCAGGCAGCTTTTTAACATAATATAGTAACCCTACTAAAATACTCCTCTTGAGAAAATCAGTAAATTTGGGTACCTAAGATCCATAGAAAATAATGAATTCTTCCCTAAAGATTCTGCAAGTCCATCCACTTATGAAAGTTCTGTTTTAATCTATATGCTTTCTGTTGTTGTTGTTCAGTCGCTAAGTAAAGTCATGTCCGACTCTTTGCAACCCCATGGACCACAGCACACCAGGCCTCCCTGTCCTCCACTAGCTTCCTGAGTTCGCCCAATTTCATGTTCATTGCTTTGGTGACACTACCTAACTGTCTCATCCTCTGCCTCTCCTTTTGCCTTCAATCTTTCCCAGCATGAGGGTCTTTTCTAAAGAGTCCTCTCTTCTCATGAGGTGGCCAAAGTATTTGAGCTTCAGCTTCAGTATTTTACTTGCCAAATGATCTCATGTTGTTCATATGGACTAGATCTTGGCCATTCTGACAAATTTTACTATCTTGACAGATTTCATAAAATAGACATGCATGTAACCTTGGCACTTAAATGTGAACATTTTGCTTCTCCAATTGAAGAAATGTGAATATTTTAAATATTGCAGAAATTATTTAGTCAACCATACCACTAGGACTTAGAGTGCAATCCTAACCTGGAGTTAGGCCAGCAAAGTGTAGCTGACACAAGGGACGCCGTAAAATATGTTTGGCCCACTCTTGGAGTCAGAGAGGTATGCACACAGACATGCTCCATTCTCCCTGACTCTGTCAGTGCAATCCTAGCGTGCCCCTTGTGTCGATGCGACATCATCGCGTTGACACAAGAGGCAGAGCGCCAGCACTGAGCAGCAACCCCGTGTCAGCGCTCCAACTCTGAAGCCGACGGAGAGCTTCCCTTGCGCTGACCAAAAACGGTCGGTGCAAGTGATTCTCTGTCCCGTTTTGGGACAGGGATTGGTGGGAGGGGGGAGACATGAGGCGGGACCTGGGCGGGCTTGGGAGGTGGGTGTACAGCCACATCCTAAGCTTGTCAGCGAGGCAGCGAGGCCCCAATTCGGGCCGTGCGGTCTCCTCGGATCTGCGCCACTCTTTAGTAGGTGCAGATCCGAGGAACACATAGGGGAGGCTGGAGCCGCCTCTATGGTAAGGTAGCACACGCTCCCTTGCCGCGGGGAGGCTCAAACCCGTCCTAAGCAGCATTGGAGTCGGCGCTGGCCAGCTGGCCTCGCTAATCCAGCGCTGTTTAGGATTGCGCCCTGAGAGTGGTCCAAACACGCTTTACGGTGGCCAACCAAACTTTGTTGGCCTAACTGGGCCGGCCTAACTCCAGGTTAGGATTGCACCCTTAGTCTTATGGCATATTAAGCCTTTTCTTTAACTTAGGATAAAATGATAACATAATATGTTAACTGTATACAAAACAATAGTTAAGTCAGAGGATTAAAATATTAGTTTATTATCAGACTTTTTTAAAAAAAATGCACTATACTGGCTAACTATCCACTTTTCTCCCATGCCTGGCAGATATGGAATTCACAGAAAGAGATATGAGCAGTCCAGGATGCCTCTTCATGGGAGATTTTTCCAGCAAGGTTAATACAGGCGGAAGAACTCTGTAGAACGTAAGCTGGACTTGAGAAGAGGGGCTGAGATGAGAATGTAAGGTGACCCAAACCCATTCCTTCTCTCAGGTGGTTAGTGAGAGAACAATAGAAGCATTTTGGTTAGGGGTTGTCTGAGCTGAGCTGAGACAAAGGTGCCAATCTTATTGGCATCTGCACAGTCAGAAGCCAATCATGTTCACCATCATGTTCAGCCAGCGCAGCATGCTTTATGGCTATTGCAGAAGGCAACGTCCCATTCAGTGTAGCCTGGCAAGGAGCCCAGGAGCCATTAGGGCTCAATCCTGAGCCCTCCAGCACGGGAGATATGGGCATACCACTCACAGTGGTGTCGCAAATGTGCCAAAAGGCACATCCAACATGGGTGGTAAGGGCTTACCACCTGCGATGCTGCAGCGATGGCAACCCATTGCCCCAAGGCAGTGACGCAGCCAGGGCAGCCAGTAAGTGAAACAGCTGCTGTCGCTGCGCCAATTCTGGGCAGGACATGGGGGCGCAACTGGGCGGGGGTGGGGAGGGATGCGACCAGCATAAACCTTTGCAGCCGGGGCCTAATCTCTGTGTCAGGCTGTGCAGCCCGACATGGAGGGCTTTGCCTCTGCGTTGGCAACATAGCTGGCGCAGATGCGAAGAGACCCATTGACGGTTCTCTGGGATTAATCAGGGGAAAGGAACAAATGTTCCCTTCCTCCGAGGAGCCTCCAGCGGCTGCTTGGCTATGGCTGCACCCATGGTGGCCAGGCAGCTCAGGACTGGGCTGTAAGTCAGTGCACAGGATGAGCAGAATAGGGCATGCACAGGAAGGAACTGTATCAGCAGCAACAGATATCAGAAGCAAATCTAACTCCCTTCCTGGTTTCAATCCACCTTCCCAGGTCCACTCAGAGCAAACTCCTAACTCTATGCTGGAATAGAGAGACCAGGGCCTGGGACTGGCTGCGGTGCAACCCGGGACAAGGTGAATCTATTCTACTTCCCCCTGGTACCGTGGCAGTAGACCAAACGGGGCTACTCGGATCTGCGCCACCGGAATTGGTGGTGCACATCTGAGCAGCATTGCTTGGGGTTTGGCCATCCAGGATGGAGGTTAGGATCTGGCCCAAGTGCCGCCACCACCACCCTTGGGCTGGTCCGCCCACAGGTCCACCCTTCCTCCAGTAGTGGCAGTGGTGACTGTCCTCCCCTGCTTGGAGGTAAAGAGAGATGGATGAGGATCATGCAGCACCATGATGCAGGGACGAACAGAGCCCCGAGCGCGCCCATGGCAGGGCGACGAAACTGCGCTCCCAGCACGTCACCCTGCCCCCATGCGTTGCCCAGCCATGCCTCCCTGTGCCCGGAATAGCTCCATTATGGAGTGGAACGAGCACCAGGGATGGCGGGTGGGCAACACAGTGCGCGGGTTTGTCCGCGGACTCCGTGCAATGGTGCCCTACCGCCCCACCACTGCCGGCGCCCATGGCTCGCGCCACCCCGGGCTATACCCTTCCTCCGCCTCTGCCATGGTGTGTTGCTGATTTGCCCTGTCTTAGCCAGGTTTACAAGGAGGCAGCGATGGCAGTGGCAAATCTTCTGCACCTCAGCTGCAACCTGCCTTTGGGCCAGGCCTGCTTTAGGTAACATGCTTCAATAATAAGTTACAGGAATTGAATTCAAGCACTTTCCTGCGTAGTTTAATGAGCTGGGATCTGCTTAAGAGATAGCTAGACTAATTTAGAAGCTCGGATTCCACACAGGTTTCATCAACTCACAGAGGAACTGTAATCCAGCAAATTTAATTCTTTGGAAGCTTATTTTAATTTTCAACAACATTGTTTAGGAAACTTCACAATTCCCATTAAATTCTATTCAGTTAAAGTAAAAAGACTAGAACATGGGCAAAATGAATAAATTTGAATGGCCCTGTTCAGCACAGACATACCACCCCAAAGAGCGTCCCCGTTATAACATTTAAGGACTCTTACTATATATGGAAGACCACCATGAATATCCTCAACACACAGCTGGCTGCCATCCACAAGATAAGAGCTGCTAATCGCATCATATGAATGCCATTTTTGTTAGCCTCTCAATGATAAATGCTAGATCTGCTTGGATTGCAAAGCTGAGGTGAGAAAACCCATCAGATACTGCTCAATTCAGAAAAGCTGAGAAGCCTGTAACATTGTTTACAAAGGGCTATTAACTTGTTCTGATACATTCCTGGCACTCCAAAACCCAGCACTTTAAAATTAGGAAATCAGGTTGAAATGCATTAATAAAAATGAATATTTTCCACCATTAAGCTAAAAGTGACTTCCAAACAAACTTTATTGCTTAAAAATACAGCTTTTAAGAGGGTTGGTCCCAGTTCTCTGGCATTCACATTGGATGCTGCAAGTCACAAAACATCCATCAATCATGGCTGCTGCTGACACACTAAAGACTGGAAAGTGCCAAGGGAACAAATAGGAACAGAAGACATTTGCCAAAGACATGTGTATTCTGTTGTTTTTCTGAATAAAGAGAACTCTCTTTGCTTACTGAAACAATTTCAGAGTTCTCTAAAGAAACAGATTTACTCAAAATGGTTTCTACCATCAGCCATGCAAATTGAGAGAATACACTAAGGGCCCAATCCTGAGCCCGTTACTGCAGGTGGTACACTCACACTGCCCAGGCAACTGTTGCGCATGGCGCCATAAAGTGCCTCCAATGCTGGTGGTAAGCACTGCCTTTGCGCCAGAGGCGGATCTACAGGGAGGGCAAAGCTCTAAGTCTTCACTTCTATCTTTGGAAAACACCAAAATCAGCGAAAAAATAAAACGGTTTTCTCCCAGCTCTAGCTATAGATGGCTTTAAAATTGTATAATTGAATTATTTGTGCATTTGTAGTTTTAATGAGAATTTATATTGTATTTAATAGTTAACCACACCGGGTATCCACAACTGCAGAAGAAAGCAGGGTATAAATATATTAAATAAAGAAAGAAAACAAATTGCAGGCATTTTAGAACTGAATGAAGATATGTTCCCAGTTTCTCCTAATTTCATTGAATCAAAAACAGAATATAAAAAGGCTGCCTGAATAGTGACAATATAAAAAAAATCATAGCTCAAGAAAATTCAGTGGATCAGATCTTCTCTTAATAGGCCCTGTTCAATAGTCTTCAATAATCCAATAGTCTTCAAGGTCAGTTTCATTTCAGCTTGTCTGCTTTAATCTAATGGTTGTCACAAAAGCATAACACGGTACATTGCAATTTTTTTTGCAAAAAACCTAACGTTACATTATATGGTCTCCAGTACAAGACAGCATTTGGCTACACTGAGTTAGCACGCTCTCGCTCTCTAGCTACTGCAAACCACTTTGACATTTATTCTTGTCTGACAAGAAGTAATTGATTTTGTCCTGCCAGTAATCCTCTGAAAGATTTTAGTCACAAATTATTTGGGGCTGCATAAAGCAAATACATATATGTGTTACACCAATACATATAGTGTAACTTCTTAAAGCTTCTTGTTCACATATGCAGAAGATCCATTTCTCTTCATATATCTCCCTGCAATATAAACAGATAGTATTGTTTGAAAATGAACTGCTGTAACAGTCTTCCTCAGGGAATGATCTCAAGTCATATAAAAGCAGAGACCCTCTGGCAACAACTTTGGAACATGCTGTATAGAATTCTGCACCAGGGATTGGTCCAGTTGTCTTCCCATCCTCAACATCCCTGCCCAGTTCTGCCCACCCACTGCCCCATTCCATCCACTGCACACACCAACATGCTGGCACCAGGGCTTCTACTGAGGACACTGTTACCTGTCCTCCAACATTTGCCATTTGCAGTGGCAGCCAGACTGTGCTATACAGCATAACATGTTTTGTGACAGTGGGGAAGTGCGGTGCTCTGCTGGAATATGAATTCCAGCAACACAGCAGGACCACAACATTGGGCTGTGAATAAAACAGATCAGCAAGACTGGCTTAGGAGGCATTGTTGCACCCAGGCAGCAACATTACCTTCAAACCTCCACAACATTAACACCTCTGCAGTGCTGGTTCTTCCTGTTGTGTTATTCCTTCCACTTCTGATCTGTGTATGACAGTACCCTTAGGAAACTGAAGATGCAATCCTAACCTTGAGTTAAGCCGGCACAGTTAAGCCAGCAAAGTTTGGCTGGCATAAGGGTCATCGTAAAGTGCGTTTGGACCACTCTCAGAGTCAAGGAGAACGGCTCACGTCTGTGTGCTGGCCAATCTGACTCAGAGAGTTGTCAAAACATACTTTAGGATATCCCCTGTGCCAGCCAAACTCTGCTGGCTTAACTGTGCCGGCCTAACTCAAAGTTGTGCCCAGAAGCACTTTATTTCTTATTTTCTTGTGTTATTTTTTCTTAGTGCAAATAGGTCTTTTCTCAGATCTTATTTTGGTATGTAAAGATTTGTCCTCCTAACACAGTTCTTGGAGAGAAAAGGCACTCCAATAGGGTATGAAGCTCCTGCAGTTGCCACCATTTCTGCTTTCCCCCTGCTCCAGGTAAGGTTCTACAGGACCTCTGGCCAGAAAAAAGGGGGAGGCACAAACAGTTCAAGTGGGCGCAGGTGCTTTGTGAATATTGCTTTGTGTAATGACTGGGACTTCATCTATTGAGACTATATCATCGATAACACCTACCCAGTACACTTTTTAAAGGGATTATAATGTATAATTATAATGTAAATTTTGAATTAA
The DNA here is from genome assembly GCA_029204185.1 of Lerista edwardsae. NCBI lineage: Eukaryota > Metazoa > Chordata > Lepidosauria > Squamata > Scincidae > Lerista > Lerista edwardsae. The sequence goes on along the minus strand of JAJKFI010000028.1, from coordinate 10,249,818 downwards.
AAAATAACACTGCTTTCTTCACTTCTGTCTTTGGATAGATATATCCAAATATTCCATTTATTGCTCACAAAGTCCTCAAGAATTTGCGCATGTTCAATGAGAATGCTGAAAAATCCTTTCTGGACAAGCACCAAAATGCTTCTCTATTCTCCAGCAAATACCATAGCTGAGAAACAGCAGCATTCAATTAATTTTATACAACATTAAAATAGCCATTGCCAGGAAGTATTAAGAAGATACATTGTCTCTAACGTCAGTCAGATTTAATGCTAGACAGTCGAGGCAGTGACCCATCTCTTATACCGATGCTTGAAACACCATGCACACTGATGGTACTATATAAAACGATACTTAAATTTTAAGAAAAGAGTTAAGGCACTTTCATATTATTATTATTATTATTATTATTATTATTATTATTACCAAAACACCTCAAAATCGTAAATTAACAGCGCAATCCTAACTCTGCACTGGGCTGACTTAGGTCCCTTATCCCAGCCCGGGAGTGTTGCAAACACACCTTAAAGTGTGTTTGCGCCACTAGTGGAGGGGCCTGAGCCCGTGCACAAATGTTTTAACATTGGGGAGGGGGAGGGGAGAGACGGGGTGGAGCCAGAATCTGGCACTTAGGCTAGATCCTAACTCCCAGCCTGGCCAGCCTCAATTCCAGATGCTCAGATCTGAGCAAGTGATTTTGCTGGCGCAGATCCAAATCACCACATGAGGCTTACTCCAGGATAAGGGGAAAGACTCCCCTTACGCTGATACTAACCTGTGCTTGATACAGCACAGGCCGGACAGCCTGCCTGTTCCAGCACAGGTGAGGATCCTGACCCCTACACTTGAACAAGCAAGGTGAACACGCAACCCTACCACCACCTTGATGTATTAGACACTTTCAATGTCTGACTTGGGCAAATCCCCAACAGGGTGTAGCACCTCAGTTTGTCTAATCTATGGATATTAACCCTGTTTTACTTGTGGGGTTGGTTAATGGGTAGGGTTATCTAGGCACCTGAATTTTCTACTCTTGAAAATCATGTCGGTTCCATGGTTCATAAGCTGCCTCAAAGCCAAGCTCTTTGCTTAACAGTCATTTGGGGGTGAAGGTTAACAAACGAAGGATAAGAGATTACTGCATCTGGATGACTCAGCACCTTGGAGTCGTCACAGAAGCCTATTATGTACACAAATGATCCACAATACATGAAAAATAAGAAAAATGACAAAAAAGATATGAAACCTGGGATTTTCACCATGACAAAGGGTCTTGATTTTATTATGAATGGACTTTTCAATCATTAGAATGATAGCATTCTGTAAAATCCTATCACCTTACCTATATAGTCTTTCCTACAACTGTCCAATAATGTACATAACAGTATATGTTCTTCACAACCTTCTTTACTGTCATCATCCTTGATTGTTTAATTTTCCTGGACCCAGTGTGGTGACTCATGGCATCACCGCACTCAGTGTGCAGACAAGGAAGTAATTGGTGGTAAAGTGATGACATCATATCACCACCAATTACTTCCTGCTTGCTAGCCAATGCTGAACTCTGAGCTGAGCCAACTCACTTGGCTCCACCCTGAGTTGAGCAGGGGCCCCAAAGGGATCGTTCTGACCTCTGAGCTTGGCTGACTCGTCTCTTTGAGCTACTTCAAGTTCTGCAGCAATGGGGGGTCACTCTAAGCCCAGCCAATTCGCCAATTCGCTCTGTTCTGTGTAATGCAGCAGCCAGGTACTCCGGGGTTGTCCAACTCTGCCGAGCCGCTTCTTCTTTAAGATGTGTGCCATCCTCCTTGACACCGAGACTGGTCCAAACATACTTTATGGTGCCCCTGGTGCTGGCCAAACTTTGCTCGTCTAACTGTGCCGGCCTAACTCCAGGTTAGGATTGCCTCTAAGTTCTCTTGTACTTGGTCTGATAACACCACAATAATGAAATAAAAATGTTGATGACATTAAAAAAACATCAACAGCTGTTAACATGAAAAGGGAACATAATATTGTGTGCACTCAAATTTTCTTTAAAAATAAATATTATGCCACAGCTGCTTTTGAATATTGAATAGATAGCTCAGAAGCATAAAATCCTATCCTTAATCAATATGGATATATTAGCCATGTGACCTTATTTTCATAACTGTTAGAACTACATGCACCTCCCATTCATTTCTTTGGGAACACAGAGTCACCCCAGACTTTAGAAAATTAGCCTGTTCCATATGATTAGCTTTTCTCTTCTTTGCTATGCAGCAGACACCGCCAAAAAAAAAAAAAGGCCTTGGAAGCCCACAGAACCCCCTCCAAAAAAGCTAGCAAATCTTTTGCTCAAAATAGTTATGAAACATGATCTTGTACATGTTTTCTTGTTTCCAGGGTCACAATCCTATCCATACTTATTTGGAAGCAAGCCCTTGAACACAGTTGAATCTTCCTTCCATGGCCTTACTCCCGAAGAAGTATGACTAGTATTGTAGTCCTAGCCACTGAAAACTAAATAAAATTTGGACGGACAGAAAGAGACTGAGAGTTCAATCCTATACGGCGTTACGCTCTTGTGCCGGTCCAGTGCTGTCGTAAATGTGCCATCAAGCACATCAGTGCCAATGCTCGGGAACCGCTACAACCTCCAGCAGCAGTGGCCTTGTGCTGGTCCAGAGTTAGTGGCACTCGGTCGGCACAGGACCTTGCCGAGGGCCTTCCAGAGCCATGCCAGGGCTTAACTGGGTGGCACAGTGGGCGGCAATGCACGACAGCTGTACTGCCGAATCCTAAAGCCCATCCTAGGCCAGGGTGGCCCCGAAAAACAGCAGGTACAGATCCAAGCAGCCCCGTAGGAATGACTGGGGCTTATGTGGGTGTAAGGGGAAAACCTCCCCTTGTCCTGCACTTTGCTGCTGCTGCTGCTGCTGCTGCTGCTGCCGCCTCCTAGTGAGCTTTAGGATACAGCCCTGCTGTGTTGGCCTTACTATGTCTGTGCTGCTTAGGATTGGGCTGCATGAACAATTATATGACCTGCAAAAGACAGAGAAACTGCATCCTTGGGATCTGAATGATCATTCAGGCAGCCCTATCCTACCCTATTTTGCACTGTATTCACATGACCTGATGGCCGTTCCTCAGGATTCAGCACCAGTGGGATGATACAGGCCTCCCTACTGGCACTGCTTATTTGTGGGGTGTCCAAAAGTGCTTCATGGTGCTTTTATGACACCCAGCACCAGCACAGTGGCCACTGCACCAACACTTACTGAGGATCGGTTTCGACTGTAAATTTTTTTGGAGGAAAGATGCTAGCTCTCCCCTCTTTCATATGAATCACTTATGCTTAGATGGTAACTCTGAGGGCAGGACTCTCATCTAGTCATGGTTTGTATTTGTAGGCACTAAAACCAATATGGAAAAGCCTTTCACTCACTCCACCATGCTGCATTTATTATTAACTAGCTTTTATGTACCTGGCTTCGCCCGGGTGTTTATAGGTGCCATCCCTGACCCCCCCCCACTCACCAGGCATACATATGGCCTGTTTATATGTCCCATCCCTACCCCCCCACTCACATATGTGCCCGGGTGTTTATATGTCCCATCCCTGACCCCCCCCCCACTCACATGTGTGCCCGGGAGTTTATATGTCCCATCCCTGACCCCCCCCTCACATGTGTGCCCGGGTGTTTATATGTCCCATCCCTGACCCCCCCATTCACATGTGTGCCTGGGTGTTTATATGTCCCATCCCTGCCCCCCCCCACTCACATGTGTGCCCGGGTGTTTATATGTCCCATCCCTGCTGCTGTACTGTTTCTGTTGCTCTAGATGTAGCAGCTCTGTGACGTAGCGTTGCAAGTCGTGTTTTTTTTTCCTCAGGTGTTTCCTGTGTACGCTGTTGTTTCATCTTTGTAGCCTTTGGTTGCACCTGCCCAATTGCCTTACATTACACAGTGAAAGTAAACTTTCAGAGAGAGAGCAACAGCCACAGCATCTTGTGCCAACCGTCCACTGCCAAGCAGGGACCGCCCACATGTCCACAGAACACATTTCCCTGGCCCTGTATCTCTTTGCCTGCGGGAAACCTATTTGCTGCTGTTTGTCTTCAACTGTAAAGAGTTCAGTTGGTGCCTGAAGATTCCTTATGTCATTTGCATGTACTTTGCATCTCATCATGACATCATCAGAGCCTCGGAATGCTGCGGCTCAGCCCATAGCCACCCATAGAGAACCACAAATTCGCTTGTACCTGTGCCCGTGGGGGTGCGATCCGTTCCAAAACTGCGCAGCACCCGTGTGCCGAGTTTGGCGCAATTCGGTCCAGGCGTTGCGGAGCCTATGTGGAACATACATACATACGCTCTTTTATATATATATAGATGATGATGATGATGATGATGATGATGATTACTATTATTCAATTTCTATCCCGCCTTTCTGCCCGAGGGCACTCATGGCGGCTTACAACATTAAAAGGCAGTACAGCGATCACAGTATGTACAATTAAAACAATATTAAAACAATATTTAAAACAGTTAAAAATTTTAAAAAACAGCAAGCCCCGTGGATCCCACAATTTTAAAAAATAGAATGTAAAAAATGCCAGCCTGCCTGTCAACAGTTAAAGGCTTGTTTGAATAAAAAAATCTTCAGCCCCCGCCAGAATGTTGCCAAAGAGGGAGCAGTTCTCAATTCTAAGGGGAGGGTATTCCAAAGTCGGGGGGCCACCACCGAGAAGGCCCTATTCCTGGCAGCCATCCCCCTCACCTCTCCTGGTGGCGGCACAGTCAGAAGGGGCCCCCCCAGATGACCTACCTAAGAGTATGGGTAGGATTATATGGAAGGAGGTGGTCCCTCAAATACCCCGGACCTGAGCCGTAAAGGGCTTTAAAGGTCAAAACAAGCACTTTGAATCAGGCCTGGAAAGGAACCGGCATGACAAACAAAGCTTTCAAAAGTAGTTTCTGATATACAATGAGGGAAGCTGTTCAAATAAAAGGAGTAAAAAAAACTCCACTGGTCTAGTGAAAGTCCCTTACATGAGCTCTTTTTTTATCTCACCCTATACATAAAATAAAAAATACATTTTTCATTTTTCATGAATGCACCGTATGAATGCATTTTTTACAAATGCACAGTAAAGTGGGTTTAGACAAATCTTCGAGTCAAGGAGGCTGGCACACAGATGTGTGCCATACTCCCTGACTTCAAGAGTGGTCCAAAAACACTTTACAGTGCATTTGCAACACTCCTAGGCTGCCGGCCTAACTCCAGGTTAGGACTATGCCTTTAGGTTGTAATCCACCCTGTCCTGGGAGTAAGCCCAACTATTCACCCTATCCTGTGTACGCTGAGAAAGCCCAACTGAACACAATGGGTCTTACTTCTGAGTACACATGCATAGGATTGCACTATTAGACTGTCAAGTTCTCTCTTTCTTAACATATGCACACAGAACTACACCGGCAGCACAATCCTAACCCCCCCCTTAGTGCCAGTGCTGCACTCTTGCGCGGCGGGCCGCTGTCGCAAACGTGCTGTAAAGCGCATCTGCGTCAGTGCTAAGGCACTCGGGCAGCGCTTGCAGCAGCGCCAATGCTCAGGCACCGCGGCAGCACAGGCCGTGCACCAGGTGAGCGTCTGCACCACTCTGTCGGCACAAGATTTCCACAAGGGCGTTCCAGAGGCGTTACTAGGCGGCGCAGTGGGCAGAGACTGCAGTTATAGCGCAGAATGGCCATAGTGCCAAATCCTAAACCCCGTCCCCAGCCATGGCGGCCTCGATTCGGGCCATTCCTGTTCCTCTGCGCTTGCAAAACAGCAGGTGCAGATCCGAGCAAGCTCATAGGAGTGACTGGGGCTTACGTGGGTGTAAGGGAAAAACCTCCCCTTGGCCTGCACTTCGCTGCTGCTGCCGCCTCCTCCTAATGGGCCTTAGGATATTGCCCTGCTATGTCGGCCTTACAAGACTGGCACAGTATAGGATTGCGCCCCTAAGCTGTCCCACAATTTACACTGACTTTCAGTTGTTCATTGGACATCTAATATTGAACATACACAGCTTGGGAATACTCCTGCTCCTGGACACATAGGTGACAGCTGTGGCTAGGGGAGCCTTTGCTCAACTTCAGCTGATTCCCCAGTTGCAACCTTACCTGAGTCACTCAGACCTGGCCACGGTGACCCATGCCCTGTGACACTGAGATTAGACCAATGCAGTGTGCTCTATGCGGGGCTGGTTCTGAAGATGGTCTGGGAACTGCAACTAGTGCAAAATATGGTAGGCCAGATGGTTGCTGGAGCACGTTGGTTCAACTTAGTTTGGCCGCTACTTTGGCGACTACACTGGCTTCCAATTCATTTCTTGGCTGAATTCAAAGTGCTAGTCTTGACTTTTAAAGCCCTCTACAGCTTGGGTCCAGGGTATTTGAAGAACCGCTTCTTCCATACAATTGTATCTGTCCTCTTAGGTTATTGGGGGGCCCTTCAGTCTATGCTGCCAGGAGAGGTAAGGGGGTGGCGGCTAGGAATAGGACCTTCTTGGTGGTGGCTCCCCATTTTTGGAATGTCCTTCCCCTTGAATTAAGAATGGCTCCCACTCTTGAGACTTTCAGTGAACATTTAAGACCATTCTTTTTAGGAAGGCGCTTGTATGAATGGTTGGCTGGCATTTTTTAATGAAGCATTTTTAATGTTGGTGATTCAGTTGTTTGTTTTATTTGTTTTTATCCTAATTTTTAATGTTTTTATTCTGTTTTAATATTGTTTGTATCTATTTATTATAAGCTGCCTTGAGTTCCCTTCATTGTGGAAAAGGCTGGGTAGAAATCTTTCAAATAAATAAATAATATTTGCAAACAATTTTGTTTATTATGCAAACCAGAAATCTTTATAACATGAGTGACTCTTTACCCTGTTCTGTGTGGTGTACAAATCCCACATGGTTTGGAAATGAGATGAATATTATTATACAGGGAAACAAAGCAAGAGCCCAGTGAAAACATGTTCCAAAGAGTCACATTACATAATCCTTGCTTGATTATGCTACTTCAAAATCCTTTTAACAGCTACTGCATCTCTATTAAAAAGTTAATATTAACAACATGGTGCTTGCTTAAAAATCTTCAAAGTCTGAAGCAGAAAAGTGGATAAGTAGGAAGTATGTTCATATCTTCATTTAATTTTTTACCAAATCCTGCTTGGTTAACCTTTCCTATCTCTAGAATTAATTTCAATACTGTTAATTTTTGTAACTATATAACCTCACAGGCAGTGGTGTCATTCAAATGATTTAGGAACAGGAACTCACTTTTGATTGGCACTTGTCAGGAACCCGGAACCAGCCACGGAGCCCGTTAGGATCCGGAACGCCCGTTCTGGTCCGTTCCCCCTGAATGACATCACTGCTCACAGGCAAGTAACAGTCACAAATGAAGTGACACACTAATTCACCATGATCAATACCAGCAATTTTCAAACTTTTTCATATCATGGCACACAGAGAAAGTACTAAAATTGTCAAGGCACACCCTCAGTTTTCTGACAATTGATAAGGCACACCATGCAGCCAACAGGGAGTTCACATCCATCATTGGCCCTACTAATTAATGGCCCTCCCCCAAATTCCAGCGGCACAGCTGTGGGCCACTCACGGCAGACCAATATGCCGTGGCACAGTGGTTGAAAATGGCTGATCTTTACTGTACTATTTTTTCAACATCCACACGTTCTGTTTCCAAGAAACAGGAGATGATTCTCAAGTTTGGTTCAACTTACAGAGTAAAACCAAGTACAGCACTACTGAGCCACAGACATGCCATAGGTGGGCTTGGGCTAGTCATAATCTCAAGTACCACAGTAAATCAAATCTTGATGTGCTAAAAGCCTTTTTTTTATTCTTCTGAATGAAAATATTTTGACTGAAATCCTTCCTCCTTAAAATCTCTCTCATCTATCTAGGCCAGTGGTTCCCAACTGTGGGTCAGGATCCACCAGTGGGTTGTGAGTCAATTTTAGGTGGGTTGCGAAGCACCTAAATGCACCAATATGAAGCAGTCATATTGAAAATATGGGAAGAAGGGATGCTGGAAAGAGGGAGTGCTGTGTGATTGTTTTGCTTGTGTCAAGGTTGTAAATAGGCCATTTAATTTTCTTTCTGATTCACTTTGCTATTGGAAAATGACTAACCCAACTTATTGCTGCATTCTCAGGAAAGAAGCAGGCTCTGGTGACACAATGACAGCACTTCCAGTCATAACATCACTACTGGTGGGTCCCAGACAGATTGTTATTCTAAAAAGTGGGTTCCGGTGCTAAAAGGTTTGAGGACCACTGATCTAGGCATTAGGAAAATGAGAGAAGAACTGATTAAGCACCAACTCTCTACACTGCCTTTGAAGTCAATCTGAATTTTGGCAAAAACTTTGTGTGCAGAAAGCACCTTTGATAGCAACCTTGCTGTATATGGTGCCCAGGCATGCAGAAGGTCCCAGGTTCTGAGCCAAGTGTGTCCAGGTAGAGCTGGGAAAGACCCCTGTCTGAGAGATCTGCAGAACCCCCCACCAGTCACTGCCAGTCGGACTCAATGTAACTTCAAATGTTCATGAATACATTGCTTTCAATAGCTAAAATACACTTTATTTCTGAATTTAAAATTAGAGGCACTCTTCATTCTTATGAACAGTAAGGTTCAGTCTAAGACAGTGATATTCAAACTTATTAGACCTGGACCCACTTTTTAGAATAGCACCGTGTTGGGATCCACCAGAAGTGATGTCATTAACCTGGAAGTGCTGATGTGGCAGGCACTTCATCAAGCAGGAAGTGCTGTCATTGTAACATAAAAAAAAAACACTCTTGAAATGTAAATTGGCATTCTTCGACTGCAGCAATTGTACATCCATGAAACATCCCTGACAGAAAGCAAGATTAGGACAAAATATTATGTAAAAACACTGAACTGAAAACAAAATTGTAAAAAACCCTCACCTGGAATTTCAAACTGTTAACACTCACAAAAGGAATATAACAAGAAACAAGGCCTGCAGTTTCCAAGATAGCTGCTCCCAGCTTTCAGGGACCCACCTGACACCAGGATGCGATCCACCAAGTCCCGACCCACAGTTTGAGTAACACTGGACAAGGATATATAGAGACACAGTTACCTAACCTCAGAAAATCCGACCCCTGGTGCTTTGTAATTAAGTCACTGTTCTATGCATACATATACACATATCTGGGCACTGGAAGAAAGCAAACTTAAAATGGTGATTTAAGCAGAAGTTGAGTAGACTCTTCTGCTTTCTCAAATATCCTCTTCCTAAGTCTGCTGCATCTCTGTACAGGGAGTAGTTAGATGATCCAATCACGTACAAAGTAATGAATCAGCAAAGGGCAACTGGAAGGAAGCAAGCTCAGTGCAGTTAGTCATTCAACAGCATAGCAGAGTGGCTCTAAATGAGTGGATACTTTTGCCCCGTCACAGCTTTTAATTATTTCATTTATTTCTCGCTGCACATTTACAGTGCTGACACAGTACACACGTTTGGGAATTACTGAACTTGTAAAATGAGGATAATACAGCACGTTTTTTCAACTATTAATACTTTAAACACTAGAATGTTATATAACTTGAACAATTTACAGGGATAAAACCTTCCTTCACTGCACAAATTTAATGTGCGAGCCCATAAAAAAAAAATCTCTCTTCAAAGACTGTTTGACCACTGAAGTTTGTACTTCATCTACAAATATAAAACGCTGCCTTTCTCTCCTCAGATTAACGCAAGCAAGATTGCTAGGACAGGTTGGAGGAGACCCAGTGCAGAGCAGGAGGCTTACAGAGGTGTAAAGGATTTAAATCCCCATTCACCTCTGGAGCTTCCCAATCCCACCCTCCTCCTGGATTCAGTGTACACATATTTTGCCATGCTGCAGGGAAGGAATAGAGACGATTTGGCTCTAACACATTGTTGAGACCATTTTCTCCTTGGACTTGTGCTAACAATATTGCTAGTGCAGGCCAGAAGAGACCCATTGTGGAATGGGAGGTTTATAGAGGTGTAAGAGATTTAAATTCCCATTCACCTCTGAAACGCCCCAATCCACTCCCTTCACTGGATACAGTGTGTCCGTTTTTGGTGCTCTGTGCCAGTGGTGAAGGAATAAATAGGGTTGGTCTCTCACATATTATTGATACATTTAGAAGGGTGCTATTAACTTAGGGCAGACAATCTTACATCAAATGTACCTCCCAGACTAGTATCTTTCATACTTTTTAGCAGTGGGGCCCACCTTTTAGAATGATAAATCTTTTCAGGACCGATTGTAAGTGGCATCATTAACCTTGAAGTCATGATGACTTCACCTTGATGTCATGGCTGGAAGTGACCTCATCAAGCAGGAAAATTTTTAACACCCCATATGATAAAATCAAATCAATTAAGTACATTAAAAATTTAATATTTAAAAAATATTTAAAATTTAAAAAAAATCCTGATCCTCCCAAGCAGTTGCTGATTTGTTTAAAAAAATAAAACTCGCCAAACATCCCAAAGGCTGCAGTCCTATCCACACTTACTCAGGAGTAAGCCCCATTGACCATCATTGTTAAAAGCAGTATTATATATAGTAGCCTGTTAAATGTACAGATCTGTAACATTTCCCCAGATGCAGTCACATACTTTGGCAACATCAAGTCTAAGAAATTGAAAATAAAATACACATTTTATTGAAAGGGGACCCACTTGTGAGAGACCCATTTATGATCCCAACCCACAGTTTGAGAAACACTGCTCTAGCTAAAGCCAATATGGTGATATGTAAGGCAGTTAAACGTGGACTACACTGCCAGAGATGCCTGGATTCAAATCCCTACTGACGAAGAAAACTCACAGGACAGCCTTGAGTAAGCTTCTTAAAAGGTTTAAGTAAAGAATTTTTTTTTTTTAATGGGACAACACACTATTTCGAGCACCTTGAAGAAGTGTGATAAACTAGTATATTCTGTACCTGGGTTTTCAATCAGGCTTAGATGCAGGAAATGGAAAACTATAATAACTTTTCCTAAGTTTTCCTCACCTCATGTCCTAAGTGCTAGACAAGGGAGCCGACTTGAGTTCAACATTGGGGGTGCCCGTAGCCACGCCCCCTGTCACACCCACACCCACACAGCAGTAAAATGGCACCTTCAAATCTCTCGCTTGCCTCAAGAATGTTAGATAACTGGATAGGCCATGTCGTCACATTCTTGAAGCCGTGGACTTACTAAAATGGCTGACTCAGATCATTGCCGCGAAGGAGGAGGATTGCCGCCGGAGGGGCTCTCTCGCTCGCACTGCGCACGTGTAAAAGTTAATTTCAACGTCTTTAAGCATGCCTGCGTGTTCTGCATACGGGTGTGCGAATCGCTGGACGAAAAATGGGACTTAATTTCCACGGAAAGATTCATGTATTCACATTACATCGGCTCAATAAAACGACCGGTAATATTTTTGAAATTCTGAACATTAACAGACATTTTTTTAATGGGGCATGGCCGTTTTATTCCTGCTTGTGTAGATTTCAAAAAATAAGTCTGTCAAAACAGTGCAATCTGAGTTAAAATAGACAGCATTTCGTCCGGTGTGTTCAGTAATATAATTACGCGGAATTAAACCTTGGAATTGCATATTAACTCATAATATGGTTACCACTGATGTTTCTCCACGATCACACGTTGTTATTTTGGTAAGTTTTTACTTCAGGAGTAAACGATTCAGCCCTAAACATCATGCGAAAACCCATTGGAAATGCTTGGAATGAGCAATGTTTTGGACATACTGTCATGGCCGCTAAGCCCGCCTACTGGAGTCAATGCGTTCCCATTCATTCTAAAGGGAGGGCCTAGCCCTGGCTTGCCTTCTGTTGCTCCTGCCACTTCTCCTTTGCTCTCTGTCACTCCCACCATCTCTCAATCAATCAAAGTATTTATATACTGCTTTTCAACACAAAGTTCACAAAGCGGTTTACAGGCAAATAATAATAATAATAATAATAATAATAATAATAATAATAATAATAA
>JAJKFI010000028.1:10226704-10237750 GCA_029204185.1 Lerista edwardsae | reverse complement strand
AATAATAATAATAATAATAATAATAATAATAATAATAATAATAATAATAATAATAAAAAGTTAAATTGCTCCCTATCCCAAAAGAGCTCATAATCTTGAAAAAAAAATGCAGAACACCACCAGCAACAGCCACTAGAAAAGACACTGCACAGGGGTGAAGAGGGACACTCTCCCCCTGCTAAATATAAAAGGACACCACTTGAAAAAGCGCCTTAGTCAGTTAGCAAATAAGGTGAGGGGCTTTGTTTTCAAACCACCACCATAAGCTCGTATGGATTTGTGGCAGTCAATTCTCTGCAGACATTACTATACAGGAAGAGTTCGTTGGCTAGCTATGACCGTCATGCAGATGTGCCTCATGCCCTCAGCTCTTCCTACATTATTTAAATTACATTATTTAAATTACATTACATACTTAAATGACATTACATTACATAATGTAAATAATGTAATTATTTACATTATTTAAAAGACTTGTACACTGCTTTGAGCTTTTGGAACTACAGTATACAACACAACAATAAAAAATTAAAAACATAAAAATATAATTAGATAAAAACAAATTAAAACTATACAAGAGCAGTGGCAGCGCAATCATATGCAGGTGATACCATTATGATAGCAGACACAACTGTCATAAAATGCCATTTTGCATGTGCTGCTGCAAGAGGTTGCAACACACAACTCTGCTGCCAGATCCTGCCACTACGACAGGCTTTAAGCCAACTGGACCAACTGCTCCCAATTGGGCCCATGCCTCACCCGCCATCTCTCCCGCCATCTCTCACTCTCCTTCTGTCACTCCAGCCATATCTTGCTCTCCTTCTGGGCATGGGAATGCTCCGCTCTGTGGGAGGGGGGGCGGTATTGGGGGGGCTGAGCCCACACAAGAAATTATTGTGGGTGCCCACCATCCCCTGGCACCCACGAAGTCGGCGCCTATGGTGCTAGAAGCACTAATCCTACAGATAGTCACCTTTGTTTTGTCCAATTTGTTTCCCAAGACAAATAATACTCCCCACCAGCAACTGCCATTGACACCTTTCAGTTTCCAACTATTGCTGTTGACACCTTTCAAAACAAGACACATACGTGTGTAAGTTGAGATGCAACTTCCAAAGGGTTGGCTGTGTTAGACTTGCTCAGCAAGAACAACGTGTTTGGACCACCTTAAAGATTTAACACACACTTATTGCAGCATAAACTTTTGTGGGCTGGAGCCGATTATACTGTGAAATAGCTGAAGGCATGGTCCTAATTTCCTTCCCATCAAAGGAAAACATGGAACCAAGAAGGAACTATTCTGATTAGATCTGCAGCCGCAAATGTCACAAACTGTCCCACGTCCCACGACAGATAAGAGCGAGGACAGGGCTGGTATGGAGGGGAGAGAGAGCATTCCCTTTCGATATGGCAAAGGCAATTAGGTGATTTACCGTACGCGCGCGAACACAGACAGACAAACACAGGTGCGCGCGACTTCACCGTCCAGCAAATCCCCTTCTAAGCCAGAGCCACCACACGATCACGGCAACCAACTCGGATTCTTTCATCCTTCCTGCCCACCCGACGCGTTTCTGCGCAGGACACCAGCGGCGCCTGCTTTCCCAGCCATCCTTGGGCAGTGCAAGCCTAAGGTTGTTGACTCGCAGCCAGTGCCGCTGAATTCAGTTCGGGTTCAGCAGCCCCTACCAGCAAGCGGTTTTGGAACTGCAGCCGTGCACCGCGATCCTAAGCACGCTTGCTCAGTTCGCACGCCCCGCTAACTCTGAAGGGAAGAACTCGAGGAAGCGCGTCCCGGATCGCTGTCTGGGTGACGCAAAGTTCACTCCGCAATCCAGTGCGTGTCCAGGAGGAAATCGCACTGAGTTCACTGGGGTCAGCGAGTCAATAGGGCTTGAAGGCTGCAACCCCCGAAGCCGTCCGGGAGCCACCGTACCAAACGGTGCCGAGGAGCTGTCGCGGTGTACGGAAGCTCACCCACGCTCCTGCTCCCGTCGCGACCAGCGGCAGACAGTCCTTCGCCACCCTGCAGCCAGAAGGGAGGAGAGGAAAGGACAGCACGTACCTTCGCTGTGGCGGTCAAGTGGAGCCGCGGCCGCTCTGGTCGCGCAGGGGATGGAAAGGGGGAGGGCGCTGACCCCTCCTCCTCCTCCTCGGCGGCCCGTCCTTTCCCCGGAGCCCCACGCGATCACCCGCCGGGCAGTGGCACCATGGCGTCCCCCACCTCGTCTCCCCCGCACTTTTCGGCCTCTATCCCGGCCAGTCCCCGTCGGCGCCGTCTGCAGGCAGCCTTGACGCGGGCGCGAAATGCTGCAGCTGCTGCTCCGGCTACCTGCGCGGCTCCAGCTCGCACTGCTGGGGAGGCGGGAAGCGCCGGCAGCCCAAGGACTGGAGTGCGTGTCACGTGCCGCAACTCTGAGGGCCGCTCGGACTGGCGCGCTACAGGCGCAGGGTCCAAGGCGCCCGCCCCGGGCCTGTGGACGGAGGACGCCCGTCTTGCCCCTGCACCTGTGGCCGCAGCTTGAGTTGAGGCCGGCCCCGGATTGATCCCAAGGCGCAAGCAGAGGCTAGCAGGCCCAGTATATGGCTACGAGGGCAGGTAGGAGTTTGTTTGTTAGCAGTATTAATCAGGGCGTGCTAAAAAGATACGCAAAAACGAAGTCGTCCTACCTCCGAGCATGTGAAAGGTGCATTCGTGACTCTGGCACCTTCTTTCTGAGAACTGTACTTTGCTATTACACATTTGGCAGGTTTCCTACGGAACTATAGACCACTTTGTCCCAGAAATGCTGCCCTTGTGAAGGCAGAAGGCAACCCCCTGCTCCATTTCGTACAATCACTCATTTCTGGTCGCTGCGGCTAAAATCCTGTACAGACGTACCTGGAAGGAGGTCCCCGTCCCACTGAATTCAATGGGTATGAATGCATAGGATTGGCCTGTTAGTGCTTAAGGAAAAACAAAGCCTGCTCTATTAGTAAACCCTTTGTAAGTATATAGTCTAAGACCTGGAACAGAAATCTGTAAAAAGTATATATGCCTAGAATCAAAACGTGTGTGTGGTTCTGGATCAGGTAGGTATAAAATTAACTAGGCTTAGGCTATGGCATTAATTCTACCCTACCATCATGTATAACCAGTGATGTCATTCAGGGGGAACGGACCAGAACGGGCGTTCCGGATCCCAACGGGCTCCATGGCTGGTTCCGGGTTCCCGACAAGTGCCAATCAAAAGTGAGTTCCTGTTCCTAAATCATTTGAATGACACCACTGTGTATAACACACCACTTTGCTTTTGCACAAGTTACTCTCAAGCACACTTCTCCAAAAATAGTATTTCCTAATATTTTCATAAGTATATAAGTACTGTATTTACAGGGCTACCCATCAATGAGGCCAACTGAGGCTGTAGCCACGGACAGCAGGCTGATGGGGGGCATCCAACACCATCTGTCCATTCAACTCCGCTGCACTTCTCACTCCTTGGATTGGAAAAGGAAGAGGTGACAGAGGCGAAGAGGAAAATGGAAGCGAAGGGAGTGTTGCAGCTCCAGGGAGAGGGAGGAACAGAGGCTGATGCATCACCAGGTCAGGGCAGACAGTTTCAGGTGGCAGACAGTCTTGGCCAGGACCTTTGGGCCACCATTGTTTAGTGGCCCAAACAACGTCAGCAACTCCATCAAGCTGAAGCTGGGCTCATGCTGGTCACTTCAGTGGCATTCCTAGAGACGGGGCAAAATGCTAACCTTTTCAGGTGCCTGAACACCAGTCTAAGTGGCCCCTCCCCTTTGCCTTCAGAGCCATTTGCAGGTGCAAAAGCAAAGCAGAGGAAATACTTTCACTCTGAATGGCAATGAAAGCAAGGGGCAGGGGCCACTTTACATGGATGTTCAGGCACCTAAAAACATAGCATTTCCCCCACCCCAGGAACAACACTGAGGCTTCTCTTGAGTCTTTGCCTGTGGGACATCTGCCTGTGGAGCAGAGGTTAAAAAATAGAAAATCTCTGTGAAACAGAGAGGGACTAGACAACAGGACCAGTGACACCTATTCTCTGGCTTAAGAGGCCTATTCAGTGTTCATGAGGGAGGGTAGTGCTACCAAAATGTACATGCAGTGGTATCCTGTAGGGGATGAAAGCATAGTTAAGTGCAGGAGGAATGTAGGTGCAGGTCTAGAGGTTTGAGCTGCTGCCTGCTCAAAGAAAGCTGACTGGGATCAGCTTGATGGTGCTTAGATCGGAGACACAAAGTTGCTGACAAATTGTGATAATGCTCAATGAGGGAGATGGGTCACAGAAGATCTGCAGGGAGAGAGTGAAAGGAATGTGAAAGAAGTAATATGAACAGCAGTGGCAAGGAATGGCAAGAGTGATAACAACTTGATCCTGCCCACATTAATTTGTAGCTATGTGCAGAAAGCTCAGAAGGCTTGATATGAGCTGCGCAGCCAGAGAGACTACCACACTGTGATGACCACCTGGAGAATGAAGGATTCTATGTGAATAGAACAGTATTGTAAAACCTCAAAGGGGGCTGATGACAACCTGCCTGTGTAAACCACCTGAAATAAGTCTGAGGAAAATGGTGATAATAAGAATAATATAGGTTGAGACTAATTGTGGATTTTATATCTCAACGCGGGTCCCTAGACCACATTTGGCTCAATGTACTCTGTACTCTGGTCACCTCCAGAGGCTCTACTGAGGCCCGTGAAGAGTTAATTACACTTGGATTTTTTAATGTGTGAGGGTTCCGTGAACGGAACCCTTACAGATAAAAAGGCCCCACCTGTAGTGGCTTGGGACATTACCTTCCCCTTCTGGGAGGGGGCTACAGTGGAACTCGGCAGAGAACGTTGCAGTGAAACTCTGTTCAGCCTCCTGTAGCAATGGTGCAGGTCTGAAAAAATTGAATTCAGTGTTTGGCCAGCAGTAGCAAGTTTGGAGTCCCTGGCATTCACCAAAAGGGAGCAGGCATTCCCTATTCTTAGCCATTGCAAAAGAAAGGGATGGTGAGGCAACACAGTTAATCGCAGAGACATCTGTAATAATCCTAAGGGGTCAGGAGATGGGGGGTAGAGACATGAGATGCAACATTAATACATTGTAGCATGGAGTGTGTCCCCCCCATGAGATGCATTTTTCTTGCTCCCCCTGGAGTGGCAGAGGCTCCAGTTGGGTATTTGTACATGTACTGTGGTCCTCCTCTGGCAGAATATCTGCAATTGGAATTCTGAGAAGACAAGAGTTAATATAATATAATAATGACAAGGGATTGTTTATGTAAAGTGCTCTCTTGGTGCGCCAAGTGCCCTTTCACCATGCAGTGGTATCTGTAGGGAATGAAAGCATCACCGTCAAAGCAAGCACTCTCCATCATCAGCATTCTCCTTTGAGAGACCAGAAGATGCCTCTTGTGTGCATCTTCTCATCTGAGATGTAGGCTCCCTGACGGCAGCAGGTGTATCTGCCCTGGGGCAAGACAATTGGGAAGAAATTGGCATGTATGCATCCTCTCAGCAGCTGGTCTGGCAAAATCATGCCCAGGTGGCAGGCGCTCTTGTTCACTTCCTGTGTTGGGATGCAGATGGGAGCATGTGGGTAGTCGCAGCCATGGCTGGGGCGATTTCATCCTAGCCACTGCTGTAAGAATGCTTGCCCTCTCCCATTGCTCCCCAGGAGTGAGGTCATTTGATGTAATGATGTCATGTGAATAATTATGTTCCTGCCCAGGGCACGATGGCACTCCGGTACGCCGCTGCCTGGCAGAGACTAGTACGGGGATTGGTGTGCTGAGATTGGTTGCTAATTGTAGTCTGTATCCTATAGTCTGTCATAAAAATGTGGGCAGGACACAGGGTGGCAGGAGGTGTATTTTTTTACTGTTTTTCCCTTACCTATTGTCCCTTGTAGGGTTGTTGTTGTTGTTGTTCAGTCGCTAAGTCGTGTCCGACTCTTCGCGACCCCATGGACCACAGCACGCCAGGCCTCCCTGTCCTCCACTAGCTTCCGGAGTTCACCCAATTTCATGTTCATTGCTTCGGTGACACTATCTAACCATCTCATTCTCTGCCGCCCCCTTCTCCTTTTGCCTTCAATCTTTCCCAGCATGAGGGTCTTTTCTAAAGAGTCCTCTCTTCTCATGAGGTGGCCAAAGTATTGGAGCTTCAGCTTCAGGATTTGTCCTTCCAGGGAGCAATCAGGCTTGACTTCCTGTAGGATGGACTGATTGGACCTCTTTGCAGTCCAGGGGACTCTCAAGAGTCTTCTCCAGCACCATAATTCGAAAGCATCTATTCTTCGGCGCTCTGCCTTTCTTATGGTCCAGCTCTCACAGCCATACATAGCTACTGGGAAAACCATAGCTTTGACTATGCGAACCTTTGTTGGCAGGGTGATGTCTCGGCTTTTGATTAAGTTGTCTAAGTTCGCCATAGCTTTCCTCCCAAGAAGTAAACGTCTTTTAATTTCATGGCTGCAGTCACCATCTGCGGTGATCTTGGAGCCCAGGAAGATAAAGTCTGTCACTGCTTCCATTTCTTCCCCTTCTATTTGCCAGGAAGTGATGGGAGTGGTGGCCATGATCTTAGTTTTTTTAATGTTGAGCTTCAAGCCAATTTTGGCACTTTCCTCTTTCACCCTCATCAGCAGGTTCTTTAAGTCTTCCTCACTTTCTGCCATTAGAGTGGTGTCGTCTGCATATCTGAGGTTGTTGATATTTCTCCCAGCGATCTTGATTCCAGCTTGTGAATCATCCAGCCCTGCCTTCCTCATGATGTACTCTGCATATAAGTTAAATAAGCAGGGTGACAGGATACAGCCTTGTCGTACTCCTTTCCCAATTTGAAACCAGTCGGTTGTTCCATGTCCAGTTCTAACTGTTGCTTCCTGGCCCACGTACAGGTTTCTCAGAAGACAGATCAGGTGGTCTGGTACTCCCATCTCTTCAAGAACTTGCCACAGTTTGTTGTGATCCACACAATCAAAGGCTTTAGCATAGTCAATGAAGCAGAGGTAGATGTTTTTCTGGAACTCTCTGGCTTTCTCCATGATCCATCGAATGTTGGCAATTTGATCTCTAGTTCCTCTGCCTCTTCGGAAACCAGCTTGTACATCTGGTAGTTCTCGATTCACATACTGCTGAAGCCTAGCTTGTAGGATTTTGAGCATCACCTTGCTAGCATGTGAAATGAGTGCAATGGTGCGGTAGTTTGAACAATCTTTGGCATTGCCCTTCTTTGGGATTGGAATGTAAACTGATCTTTTCCAGTCTTGTGGCCACTGCTGGGTTTTCCAAATTTGCTGGCATATGGAGTGCAGCACTTTGACAGCATCATCTTTTAAGATTTTCAGTAATTCCACTGGAATGCTGTCACCTCCACTAGCTTTGTTGTTAGTGAGGCTTTCTAAAGCCCACTTGACTTCACACTCCAGGATGTCAGGTTCAAGCTCAGTGACCGCACCATTGTGGTTATCAGGAACATTGAGATCGGCCTTATAGAGTTCCTCTGTGTATTCTTGCCACCTCTTCTTAATCTCATCTGCTTCTGTTAGGTCCTTGCCGTTTTTGTCCTTTATTGTGCCTACCTTAGCATGAAATTGTCCTTTGACATCTCCAATTTTCTTGAAAAGATCTCTAGTCTTTCCCATTCTATTGTTTTCCTCTATTTCTTTGCATTGCTCATTGAGGAAGGCCTTCCTATCTCTCCTTGCTGTTCTCTGGAAATCTGCATTCAGTTGGGTATATCTTTCCCTTTCTCCCTTGCTTTTGGCTTCCCTTCTTTCCTCAGCTATTTTTAAAGCCTCTTCAGATAGCCACTTTGCCTTCTTGCATTTCTTTCTCTTTGGGATGGTTTTAGTTGCTGCTTCCTGTACAATGTTACAGACCTCCGTCCAAAGTTCTTCAGGCACTCTGTCTACCAAATCTAAGCCTCTAAATCTGTTTGTCACCTCCACTGTATATTCGTTTGGGATCTGATTTAGGTCATACATGGAGGGCCTAGTGCTTTTCCCTACTTTTTTAAGTTTAAGCCTGAATTTTGCAATAAGAAGCTCATGATCTGAGCCACAGTCAGCTCCAGGTCTTGTTTTTACTGCCTGTATAGAGCTTCTCCACCTTTGGCTGCAAAGAATGTAATCAATCTGATTTCGATGTAGACCATCTGGTGAAGTCCATGTGTACAGTCGCCGTTTGTGTTGCTGGAAAAGGGTGTTTGCTATGACTAATGTGTTCTCCTGACAGAACTCTATCAGTCTTTGCCCTGCTTCATTTTGTGCTCCAAGACCAAACTTGCCTGTTATTCCTCTTACCTCTTGACTGCCTACTTTAGCATTCCAATCCCCTATGATGAGAAGGACATCTTTTTTTGGGTGTTAATTCTAGAAGCTGTTCTAGGTCTTCATAGAAACGGTCAACTTCTTCCTCTTCAGCACCAGTGGTTGGGGCGTAGACTTGGATTACTGTGATGTTGAAAGGTTTGCCTTGGATCCGAATTGAAATCATTCTATCACTTTTGAGATTATACCCCAGTACTGCTGTTCTCACTCTCTTGTTCACTATGAAGGCTACTCCATTTCTTCTAAGGGATTCCTGCCCACAGTAGCAGATATAATGGTCATCTGAATTAAATTCTCCCATTCCTGTCCATTTTAGTTCACTAACTCCCATGATGTCGATGTTCAGCCTTGACATCTCACGTTTGACTACATCTAACTTACCTTGATTCATAGATCTGACGTTCCAGGTTCCTATGCAGTATTGCTCTTTGCAGCATCGCACTTTCCTTTCACTTCCAGACACATCCACAGCTGAGCTTCCTTCCGGTTTTGGCCCAGCTACTTCACTCTTTCTGGAGCTACTAGTACTCGTGTTCTGCTCTTCCCCAGTAGCATAATGGACACCTTCCGACCTGAGGGTCTCATCTTCCAGTGTCATATCGTTTAGCCTTTTAGTTTTGTAATCCATGAGGTTTTCTTGGCAAGAGTACTGGAGTGGGTTGCCATTTCCTTCTCCAGCGGATCACGTTTAGTCAGAACTCTCTACTATGACCTGTCCATCTTGGGTAACCCTACATGGCATAGCTCACAGCTTCATTCGCCACGACAAGGCAGTGATCCATGAAAGGGCCCTTGTAGGGTTAATGCCTACCTATTCCAGAGTACGACAAGGGTGTATGACAACGACAAGGCTGTATACTGTCACCCTGCTTATTTAACTTATATGCAGAGTACATCATGAGAAAGCCTGGGCTGGATGATTCACAAGCTGGAATCAAGATTGCTGGGAGAAATATCAACAACCTCAGATATGGAGACGACACCACTGTAATGGCAGAAAGTGAGCAAGACCTAAAGAACCTTCTGATGAGGGTGAAAGAGGAAAGTGCCAAAATTGGCTTGAAGCTCAACATTAAAAAAACTAAGATCATGGCAACCACTCCCATCACTTCCTGGCAAATAGAAGGGAAGAAATGGAAGCAGTGACAGACTTTATTTTCCTGGGCTCCAAGATCAGCGCAGATGGTGACTGCAGCCATGAAATTAAAAGACGTTTACTTCTTGGGAGGAAAGCTATGGTGAACCTAGACAACTTAATAAAAAGCTGAGACATCACCCTGCCAACAAAGGTTCGCATAGTCAAAGCTATGGTTTTCCCAGTAGCAATGTATGGCTGTGAGAGCTGGACCATAAGAAAGACAGAGCGCTGAAGAATAGATGCTTTCAAATTATGGTGTTGGAGAAGACTCTTGAGAGTCCCCTGGATTGCGAGGAGATCCAATTGGTCAATCCTCCAGGACGTCAAGCCTGATTGCTCCCTGGAAGGACAAATCCTGAAGCTGAAGCTCAAGTACTTTGGCCACCCCATGAGAAGAGAGGACTCTTTAGAAAAGACCCTCATGCTGGGAAAGCAAAAGGAGAAGGGGGCGGCAGAGGATGAGATGGTTAGATAGTGTCACCGAAGCGATGAACATGAAATTGGGCGAATTCCAGAAGCTAGTGGAGGACAGGGAGGCCTGGCGTGCTGTGGTCCATGGGGTCGCGAAGAGTCGGACATGACTTAGCGACTGAACAACAACAACAAATTCCAGCTCTATCATTGGCATAGAGGTTTTCTGGCATTGGAGCATGTCTGTTGTCTAAATGGGAATTAGGATCAATCAATCAACCAACCAATCAACAGGTACTTATATATCGCTTTTCAACACTAAGTTCACAAAGCAGTTTACAGGCAAATAGTAATAATAAAATTCAATGGCTCCCTGTCCCAAATGGCTCACAATCTAAAAAAAAAGGCAGACCACCAGCAACAGCCACCAAAAAGACTGAGCAGGGGTGAAGAGGGACAGTTACTCTCCCCCTGCTAAATATAAGAGGAACACCATTTGAAAACGTGTCTCTTGCCCAGTTAGCAGGCGTACGGATATGCAGGATATGGTGCATATTAACATTCTCCATAGCGGTTTGACTCTTGTCAGGCTGTTGCTTCGGCAACTACACTGGCTGCCAGTTCCTTTCCGGGCCCAATTCAAAGTGCTTGTTTTGACCTTTAAAGCCCTTTACGGCTCGGGTCCGGGGTATTTGAGGGACCGCCTCCTTCCATACAATCCTGCCCGAACATTTAGGTCATCTGGGGGGGGGGCCCTTTTAACTGTGCCGCCACCAGGAGAGGTGAGAGGCCAGGGTTAGGGCCTTCTCGGTGGTGACCCCCTGACTCTGTGCCAACTCTGGAATACCCTCCCCTTTGAATTAAGAACTGCTCCCTCTTTGGCAATGTTTTGGCGGGGGCTGAAGACCTTTTTATTCCAACAAGCTTTTAATTGTTAACAGGCTGGCTGGCTTTCTTTGTATATTTTAGGATCCATGGGGCTTGTTTTAGATTTTTAATTATTTTAATACTGTTTTTAATTATTGTTTTTAATTGTCAAATATTGTGTTTTGTTGTATTTTAATATTGTAAGCCGCCTTGTGTGCCCATGGGGCAGAAAGGCGGGGTATAATAATAATAATAATAATAATAATAATAATAATAATAATAATAATAATA
>JAJKFI010000028.1:10207609-10226694 GCA_029204185.1 Lerista edwardsae | reverse complement strand
TAATAATAATAATAATAATAATAATAATAATAATAATAATAATAATAGCAGCAGCAGCAGCAGCAGCAGCAGCAGCAGCAGGATAAGATACATATCAACTCCTTCTCGTCCCTCCCACAGCATGCCCCACTCTCCTTTCTGTTTTGGCTCTCTCTGCAATCGTGTTGCACTGCTGTTCAAGTGACATCTGAGCGACATTGCTGCAGCAATTTTCTAGCAATTGTGCTGGCATCTGTGGCAGGGCTGCTGTTGCACTGGTGTGTGTAGGGAGAAGCAAAACCACAGAATTTAGTCACTACCTCCCAGCATCACCTACCTCACAGGGTTGTTGTGCGGACAAAAGGAGAGGAGGAATTATGTACACGACCCTGAGCTCCTTGGAGGAATGGTGATATAAACATGTGACAAATAAATAAAATAGGGTTAGGCAGAAACTTTCTCTGAAAAAGGTGCTTTGAATGAAGCCTTTGGGCTAATTTGAATAGTAGCCAGTGGTCTTGGTAGATCTGGGTTACACTAGCGAGGCTAGCCTGTGTTCTTGTTCCTCTATGATTATAGGAGTGGTAAAAGAGATCCATATTAACAGCTATCACAAGAAGTTATTGTATGCAATTAATCATTCTATTTTATTCTGCAAGGATGTGGAAATACATTGCCTCAGCTCTTTATACTAATAAACAGTGAGAAACAAACTTATTTTTAAAGTTTATTCATTTACCAGCGACTGAGCAGCTGACTCCAAATAAATGAGTTTGCACTCATATTCTAATAAAATAAACTGAAATAATGCCATTTATTGTTGCTGTCTCTTTGTACAGGAGCTGAAACACTAAACAGCAAATATTTGATATTAAAATATTAAGTATTTGGAGTGAGCTTTTGCTAGTCAGTTAAATTATGTGATACTTGGCTGATGAATTTATTTGTACACAAAACACAAATGCTTAGTAATAGGAAATTAGATGGCACAAGTGCTTAAATGTCCCAGTTTGAAATTATTTTTTTCCCAAGCAGACATCATATTAATTTGAAAATAATATTCAGAATAGTAAAGAAAATTAATTAGCTTAAATTTTCTTCAGCTTGTTAAATTTGCAGCATTTATCCAGAATAATGATCCAAGGTCAAAGTCCAACTTCCACTAATATCAATGTGAGCGTTGTGATTTGAAAGCAAATACACTAAAAGTTCTACCTCTTATGAATGCACACTGGATCTTTCCATCCCACTTCTCTCCACCACAACAAAACAGGCTGCTAGAAACAATAAATATGATTTGAATCCATAGCAACATTTGTTAAGAATGAAAATGATGTTGCATTCAAGTATTTTCGTTCATAACTTTACAGCCCAACATAAATACCCTTTTATTCTAGCCTAGGAGAAATAAGAAATTGCTTCACTCACATTCAGGATTACTTAGAGGGTAATTTCATGACCATTCCCATGAGCATAGCTGGTAGTGTGATACATTTCTTATAATGTGAAAAAGGAAGCCAATATAACATTTAGCTTCAAATTCTAGCACTTTGGTTTATATGACAATTTATAGGTTCATTCAAACAACAAAAGCATATCTAACTTCAGTACCATCTGTCAGGCACATACCAATTCACTAATCCAAAAAAAAAAAAAACCCAGTAAGGTGAAAGTGTGATTGTCAGGGCAATTCACCCTTATAGTAGATGTCACCACCTCTTTTAACGGCCAGTCCATCAACCAAGGGGAAGCCAGAGGCCTACAAAGCCAAAGGCTTCTCCCCAGGAAGAGGAAGGTGGGACGTATGAAAGGATGACAGTGTGCCCGAATGTAGAAATGGAAGATTGGGGCAGCAAAGTGATGTTGCATCTCAGGTGCAATAGGCACATAGGCCAGGGCTGAGATGGCGAAAAGCTTTCATTTCTTTTTCTCCTTTGTCCTGTTCCAGAATTAATGCCTAATCCTATGCCCTGGGCTTTGCAAATGAAAAGAACGGCTTTCCAGTGCATGTACTTTATCAGGACCTGCTTTAAGCCAGTTGGACCAATTGCTCCCAATTGGGCCCCAGGCCTAAGGAGGCTCCGCACTGTGATAATCTACTCTAGCCTTGTATGCAATTTTATATCAAAATGTGCTTAGATCCATTTGATCCATTAACTCACATGCACATTTTCATCACACATTTTGATTGCTTTCCATTCTACCATAGCGATAACAGGTCTATAATAAATTTTATTTATATCTCTTAAGATTTTTTGGACCTTGGCTGTGAACCTGGGGCCCTACAAAAAAATGTTTCCAGTTGGCCCTGCAGCTCCTAAGGCCAGCCCTGCTGCACTTCATGTTATCTAGATTCCTACATTTCAGAGTAGAGACTAATACAGAATTAGAAGAAAAGAACACAGGCTTTGTTGCTGCCACAGCTATCAACAGAACCATTACCTGTATATTAATGTAATAAAGCAGGGGGACAATTTCCTAGAAAGCCAAATCAATACAGAATAATTTACGGCATCACATATAATATGCGTATGGAAAAAATGTTTATTTGTTTTCACACATGTACAGTTTTTTCTTTCCAAACTAACAAAATGGAAATAAACCATGAGTTTAAAATGCTAAGGATCCACATTCAGAGCCCAATCCTATCCTTCCCCACCCCCCCGCCGATGCCAAAAATGAGCTGTTGTATCCCGCTGTAACTGGTCCAAGTCCAGGGGGGGAAAGGAAACAGGATATGGGACGTGCAGATCCACCCCTTTCCACAGCTTCCCCAAACCCTGTTCCTCCCCCTCCCCACCCAGTTAGGACACAGGAACCAAAAATTGTAAAAAGACAAAAAAAAAAACCCCACCTCAAGGTAATATTTAACTGATTACAAACAGTTCAATCCTAACAAACAGTCCCCACAGACACCTTTGCTAATGCAGCAGCACCTCTGGACCATGTACTGCATCCTGGGGGAGATTAGTCTTGAATATCTAAGGGTAAGGGAATATGATGGCCTGAGGGTGAGCCCTCACTTCCCCACTGGATCTGCGCTAGCAATTTGCTGGTACAAGTCTGCACGGACCAGGGAAGGCAGACTGAGACAGGAAAGGGGGACAGGACAGGACAGGACAGTGGTTCCCAAACTCCTATAGGGGAGTTGAGAACCAGGTAAGTGCATGGGCAGGGAGCAGGGAAAGCAACAATGCTGCAGACATCACAGCGCTGCTGTCGCCAAGGGCTTTTTCACTTACCTGGGGGGCAGCACTGGCTCACAGCCCCCTCTGATCTCCTCTGCAGCTTGTTTACAAAGCCCTTATCTACAATCTAAAGCTACTTTAGATTTTCCCCGATCTCTGTAGCACTGTCACTGCCAACAGAGCAGGGCCACACCCCTTAAGGAGGAATGCCCTGGTCGCGACACACTAGTTTGGGAACCACTGCGATTGGATATTGCCTTTCTTGCCTTAATCCACCCCTCCCCACCCAGATCTTCACCCTGCTTCTTCCCTTCCCCTTCCCATCCCCACCCCTTCTGCACTTACCCCCATCCTGACTTACTAGTGCCAGGGGGTTATTGGCAGGCCACTGGCATCTAGATGTGGCTGCTTGCTGCAGCAGCCCAGCCATGCTGAATAGCATGTTGCATTTTATGACCCGAACGTTCTGATGGCTTAGCAGCCCAGTAGGAATGGATCATTAATGCATGGAATTATTAGGTCACAGCGGAGAAAATACTGTATTTCCATTAATTTCTGAAGGTGCTCATTTGCACAGATTGTCCAGACAAAATGACTTGTTTTTGTTTTTCTTCTTTATTACATCCAGTTTAGAAATGATTGCTAGAATGTTTTGCTGACATTTCAGGAACTCTTTTGAACATTTGTTTTGCTCTTGGATTCAAAATTCTTTGAATTCACGCTACAATGGGGAAAGAAATAGGCTATCTGATCCAATACAAATTTCAGGCTGTTCTCTAGATTTTTTCAGTATAAATTGGAATTTGACATTAGGACTGTATAACAGAAGCCCAGCAGGAATTTACAAATAAGCAGACCCACCATATAATCTTTTATTGATTTTCTGACATCTTATCCATTTTCTGGCATGACTGCAATCTGACTCAATTCACCATTTATTTCATTCAGGTTTCATGTTTAAACTAAACATGCAAATAAAGCATTTGCATTTTATACTTCCAATGTTCTCAATACAGCTTACAACCATTTGTGAAAATCTAGGGGTGGAGTGTCTATTTACTTGGTATAGGATTGATCAATTTTTTTTCCACTAATAAAATGCTGTGAGCAAGAAATAGCAATGAAGAAGGGTGAAAGATACAATATTTTGAATGAAGCTACGTACTATACTTATTTAAGCATTGGCATAAAAGGTTTGGGAAAAAATTTTCCTATAGGGAAGTACGAAAAATTTAAACAATTATTTGCCAAAATCTCCCTTATTATCCCATTTCCTCAGCATTCAGTCTTAAACTTTTCTCTTTGAAGAAACTCAGACGTCTTCAAGTAGTATTCAGCAGTCTCAAAATATGTTCACTGAGGATTATTATCACATAGCACGTAATGTTGCAAAGCAGTTGAGAAGGCTACAAATAGACTACACGCACAATTTATAACAACCTCAAAACAAAATGCCTAGCTCTAAATATAGGTTTATTGCCAGAACAAGGTCACTGGATACTTTGCATGCCCGGCTCTAAAGAGATAGCACAAACAAATTTACATAAAAGGAAATGCTCAAGTGTTTGCTCCAAAATTTAGTACCGATGCAAGCATTTAGGTCAGCCATTTTCAACCAGTGTGCTGTGGCACATTGGTGTGCCGTGAATGGTCCATGGGTGTGCTGCAGGAATTTGAGTGAGGGTCATTTCTTAGTAGGGCCATTTGGGAGATGTGAGCTCCTGTTTGGCAGTGTGGTGTGTCTTGTCAATGGTCAAGGCATTGATGGTGTGCCTTGACAGTTTTAGCACCTTGTCAGCATGCCATGAGATGAAAAAAGTTCGCTTATTTAGCTTCCTTCAATAACATGCTGACATTCAGAAATTATGCCAATGATGTTTTCCCCATCAATAATTGAACCAATCAAGTTAAAGAGAGAGAGAGTTAGGACAGTGAAACAGTGCTGTTGTAGTTGTTGTAGTAAAACGGCTGCCGACAGCAGATGCAGCATACCACCAGAAGCCATTTTGCAAGCACCACTGCGAGAGCAGTGGTGAAATTCAGCCAGTTCTTACCAGTTCTGCAGAACCGGTTGTTAATTTTAGGTTGGGAGAGGGAAGAAAGGCAGCGGCCACCCTGAAGGCCGCCCTGAAGGACATAGAACCGGTTGTTAATTTATTTGAATCCCACCACTGTGCGAGAGCCTCACCTCTAGAGCCCACTGCTCTAGCCAAAGCCAGTAAGCCAGCAGTGGGGACGGGTGGGCAGATCAGGGAAAGAGAGGAACAGGGTGAAAAGTAGGGCAGGGAGGGGACGGATCAAGGATGGGAAGTAGTGCCACTAGCATTCTATCTTTCCCACTCTCAGTCCCCCTTCCTGGATCCACTTAGACTTGTGCCAGCAAAATCACTGATGCAGGTCCAAGTTGACACAGAGGGGTAGCTGAGGCTTACTTACAAATGTTCCCTTATCCAGAAGAGACCTCTGGGACTGACCCTCCTGTAGGATGCCCTATGTATTCCAGTGGCACGGCTGCATCAGCAGGAGGGATTTTGTTATAATTGGGCTGCCCATTTCTCCATGTACGTAAAGGCAGAAATAAAATTAGAAACCCTAGATTTCATTTATAACATTTATAACCCACTGTTCTGTTTGTTTGGGACACAGCTCAAGGCAGCATACAGAGCTTTCCCAGGGTATCTCCCATCCAGGCAATGATAAGACCTGCTTGCCTTTGACAAATTTGCTGCATCATGTATCCTGAAGACCAAAACCTTGCCTTTTTCTAAGGTGGAAGTAAAGTGATTGAAAGCTTTATCCATTTAATTTCTGCATGTCAAGATATTGCTAAAAGCACAGCAACGGGGCCAATAAAACAATTGGCAGCCCTACAAAAACTGCCTTCCCTCTTTAGCTGAGCAACATCAATAGGTTGGAATGGTTGAAAATGATTCTTTCAAACAACAGGCACTTGTCTGGTTTCAGTTATGTAAATAGCCACTAATGAATTAAAACATGTTCAGAGAAAATCACTAAGATGACAGATGAAGGCATGTTTTGCTAAGAGGCACCTGTGGCAAAAAAAAATGGCTGTATTTCTAAAGTTGGTCCACTTGCAGCACAATCCTATACTGTACATGTTTACTCAGAAGTAAGTCCCACTGAGGTCACTGAGGCTTACTTTCAAGTAAGTGAACATAGGATTGCAGCATTAATCCGTGGAGAAATCTTGTACACAGTGAACCACAGGTGGATCCCATAAGATCCCATAATCAGATGAGACTATTCAGGGAGATCAGTAACCCCTTCATTTGCACACTGTTCTGTGACAGATGAGTTTCCATCATCTTTCTCATTAGCTGTTTTTTCAGCCCACTTCATTGATTGGAGGAGTTCTCAATCCCGAGGAATATTCAGGTATGAGGTGGTTCTTTTATCTGGACCAAATTGTTCCAGCCAATGATAGCATCTCTTTTCTAAAGGCTCTGGGACAAGGTCCTGCACTGGATTCCTACACAGCATCTTCTACCACCCCTGATGACATATTAGGCACTGCTGCAAGTACTGAGGGGTTCCAGGGGTCAGTTGGCCAAGTTAGCACTTGGATGAGCACGAGCTCTCAACCACTGCCCTAACAACCCAACGTCTGGTTCAAACTGATAAGTGCTTGCCCCTGGGATTTGTTTGGCACACTATGTGCCTGTCTCCCTCTTTGCAAAGCCATTAAAACCAAATGATTATTTTTCCACCAAGTAACATCAAGGCACCCTGTCCTGCCACACTTACCCAGAAAAATGTCTAAAAATACGTTGTGCAATTTTAATGGTACTTTAACATTTTTAGAAACATTCTTCCATTTAAAAAAATTTTTAGAGTCACATTAACTCCGATCCCGTTAAATAGAGAGTTGCTGTTTAATTACAATCTTATTTCTTTTCACACATGCTATGCCAGTGCTTTGGCTAACACAGTTAGAATTTTTATTCCCAAAACACTGGGTTTTTAAAAAAATTAAGCTCTATAAGAGCTTCAACAGTCAGATGGTGGCAGGTTTTAAAAGTTTGAGGATGGGCTCTATAGCAGCTCAGACAAGAGCAGGGAAGCTAACAAATACTGTTAACTTGTCCCCACGTGTTATCACAGTGCTCTTTCGACCCTGAAGCATTCGGTTCCCAAGGGCTGCAGAAACAAACATTGCTTCCTTTAGTATCATAGTCAGTCTTAAACTGACTTCAGAGTAGCAGGACGGCTATGGAGACTTTCATTTTAGTATGCAGAAGTCAGCAAAATGACAGTCTAGCAAAACAAACCAATAGAGCTTTAAGAGAGATTTGCAACTATTGCATAGGTTGGTTTAAAACATCCACTTCATAGTACCGTGGGGCTTTGGCCACTCAGTATACTTTGTCTGCCATATAAAAGTAAATCACAGGAGGCACGAATTAAGCCATCCAGAAAGAAATAACTGAGGGCACAATTCCTAACCTAAAGTTAGGCCAGCTCAGTTAAGCCAGCAAAGTTTGGCACAAAGGACACTATAAAGTATGTCTGGACCACTCTTGGAGTCAGAGAGTGATTCACACAGATGCACGCCATCCTCCCCAACTCAGAGAATGGTCCAAATGCACTTTACAGTGAGGGCCAAACTTTGCTGGCCTAACTATACAGGCCTACCATCAAGTTAGGATTGTGCTCTGAATTTTCTTTTCTTTTCCCCTTCCACATTTGTATAATATGCAAGAAATTCCGGAGGCAGGTGAAAGTGCTATAATTGCATTTGAA
Organism: Lerista edwardsae; assembly: GCA_029204185.1. Taxonomy (NCBI): domain Eukaryota; kingdom Metazoa; phylum Chordata; class Lepidosauria; order Squamata; family Scincidae; genus Lerista; species Lerista edwardsae. Next base: position 10,218,766 of record JAJKFI010000028.1, on the reverse strand, counting down.
GTCAGGGAAACCACCATTCTATTTAAAAAAGGGTGAAAGGACATCACAAAACCATTGGAATGCAACCATTTGGCAGTGTTGTCACTTGAGTTCTCTGAAGCAACAAAAGGGTGAACAGTTGGTGTAAATGAAAGGGGAGAAGCTAGTACAGAAGCAGCTGTGGCCATATCCAGTCAAAGCTTTTGGTTTTTTGTTTTGATGAAAAGTCAAGTGATATATCCTTGATAGATGATTCCCGCACAATCATGTGCTTTCTCCACCTTTCCAAGCCCTTCTGTGGAGCTTGCCTTCTGCTTGGACCTCTCCAAGCCAGTTCAAGCATCCAGAAAGGAAGGACATGTCTCATATTTTGTCAGAGCTGTGAAATTTGCTTTTCATAGCCAGTCATGTCTATTTGGGTGGGGAAACCAATTCGGGGTTTTCATTTTTACATTTTTAAGAACAAAGACGAAGAGAACATCTTTCACCTGGATTGAAATCAATGACCATGTCTAGCTACAATGATTTCAGTACATTTAATGTAGATTTTCATGCTTTCACCTGGAGCATGAATTTGTCTCTGTACCAGATCTCAAAGCCCCAGAGTGAGTCACAACACAGAAAGAAGAAAAATGCCACTTCGAACTCTCAGAACAATTGCTGGTATCAAGTGGCAGAACTGTCTGCTATCTAGAACAGGTTCACTCATTATTAACCAAGTTGCTCTTGCTGACAGTGATTCACTCTCAATTGACATGAACTGAATCACTATTATACCAGCAATGTCAGGAGCAAATGTCTCAAAGTCTGATTCACACAAATATAGGACATAAACTACAAATACAGACCAGGGTCAGGAAGGCTACTTTTTAAGCCACCACAGATAACTCTTTTTTTAATCATTATTTTAAAAATGCCGCCTTTTTTTATAGGATCCAAAGTAATTTACAATGAAAAATGAAAATCAAATCAAACAATAATAATTCAGGAGCAAAACAAAAACAAAAGACCAACAAAAGCAATTACAGTTTGGTCACCCAACTTATTTTTAAAACTTAGCTCTTTACAGTGCACCCAAAAGCATACCAAAGTATGGCTCCGTACAGGAAGGGCATTCTACGAAACAGGTGCCACCACGAAAAAGCCCCTGCTTCTTGTAGCGGCCTGCTGGATCTCAGATATGCCAGGCACCCAAGATGGCCACAGTGTATAACCTCAGTGTATGAGGGGGAGCAGTGATCATGCGGGAGATGGAGATCCTTCCAGTAACCCAATCCAAGTCATTTAGGACTTTAAAGGCAAGAACCAGCATTCATTGCAATGGCCAAATCATTGTCGTATTTTGTTTGTACCGTGTATTAAATTTCTGTAATACCTTTCAGACCCAGATTGCACTTATTAGTGGCATAAAAATGGCATAATAGTGGCAAACGTATTAGGGGAAAACCATATTTTATGGACCAATCCTATGCTCACACTCAATGGCATTGTGGGGGGGGGGCCGGGGGGGGGCTTCACCAGGTGACATGCACAGAGGGGGTGACACCACCAGGGAACAAAATTGCTAAAATCACGGTTTTAAAAGATAATACCATCATGCTAAATACCATTGGATGTGGAATTTCACACGGAATTCAATGAAAAAAACCTGTGTAATATTTTCGTTCTATCAAAAGGTATGACCAAAAAACTAAAACCCAAAAATAAAATTTTTAATGTAAAAATTGCTATTTTTTTTAAATTGCAGTTTTACAGAATAATACCATCATGTTATATACCGTTGGATGTGGAATTTCACAAGGAATTCGATAAAAAAAAACCAGAGTGTCATATCTTTATCCTATCAAAAGCTATGGCAAAAAACTGAAAATACAACTTTTTATGTAAAAATCATGATTTTAAAAAAATCATTATTATGAGTCAGTTCTCATTTCCATGTATCAGAGCTAATAGTAGAGCTTTTATTTAATTGTGTCATCAAATTGGCCATGGGTTTTTTGTTGGTTACTAATTTGTTGGGTGACCTGTAGAATAGTTAAATAAATAAAGTTGCTGTGTGGTTTGGGAAGAGATCCATCATGGGGGGTGATGCGCTGACCTCCCGCTCCGGGTAACACAAACTCTAGTTGTGGTCACAAACAGTGGTCACAGTTCCAGCGCTAGTTGTGGTAAATGTGCTAATTGCAAGAATTGCAAGAAGGCAGCCAGCGAGAATGCCTGCACTGTCCCATTGGTGCCAAATCCACACCCCTGGCAACTGGTGCTGGAAAGTTCAGCGCAGAGAAACACAGGGGTAGGGTGAAATGGAGGCAGGAAGGGGGTGCTTTGGAGCAGGTGGTGGTGGGAAGGGCAGATACGGGAGAGGCAGAGTCAGTGGAGAAGGCTTTACTTCTGCCAAATCCTATTTCCCCCTTCCAGGCCTAAAGCCCTACACGGGGCTTGTTTGTGCTAGTCAAGATGCCATATATTATCTCTAAACGGATCACTGGGAATACTATCCCATTAAAACTATTTTCTGCCTCTGAACCACTTCTGCTTTGAACTTTCATCACCATGTCTTCCTTTGTCTGACAACTTCTTTTGGTTGCAGACACCAGAATACATGTCCTTTCTCTCCATCAGAGGTTCCCAACAGTCAGTATTAGATACATCCACAAACACAGCCAGAGATAGAGTTACAGTAAATATATCTAGCCATGTGTTAATAGAAACCAAATGGAAAACAACAAGGAAAACGTAATTTCTGGCAGGGATGGTAAGAAGTATCCCTAGGATACCAGTGAGCCATGGGAACATCAATGAGCTTCACTGAATAGGACTGTGTGCAATCAAACATGATTCTCGGACAAAAATGGGTCAAAGCTGGTATGTGCACAAATGCAGAATTTGATGTAAGCCCCAGCTGCTGGAACGATATGACATTGCTACAAATATATATTTAGAAAATGAATTCATAGAAATGATGCAAAATCCTTTGGAATTTTCAAGACAAACTGAGAAGTGGATGATTGTCTGTGACTCAGGCCTAGTATAGGTTATGTTGACTCAAACTGCAGTATTTTCCCAAGCTTGCATCATGCTTTTTACATAAATTAGTTACCTGCATAGCAGTCAGAAGCACTGACCAGGTTGAAATGACTCCAAATTGCATTCTCCCTTTAAAAGTCTAATTAGCAAGCCCGACCAAAAAAGAGTTAAAGAAATGCTTCTGTTTAACAAAATATATATTTATGGAAAATGCTAAGAAATGCTTTGTTGCTTTCAGAACAGGTAAGCAATGGATCTATTTACATAAATGCTTTATATAAATAGAACATAGTAAACATCTGATGCAGCAAACCTGCCCAGTGGAGAGGCTTGAAGCAGAAAATCTCTATTTCTGTTATTTTATAGTACAGTCGGTTGAACACAGAAAACTGCTTGTACAGGCATGCCTAATTATTCACTGGGTTCTGGAACCCCCAGTGGATACCAAAATCGGTGGATACTGAAGTCAATGGAAAAATAGCTTTAAAGACCCAGCTCTAGGTTTCTTGTTCCTCCATTGTCAACCTAGAATGCATTGTATAGATGCTATACCACATTCAGCAACTAGATGGCATCTAATGGAATGTAGGAAGATAGGAAAATTGGATATTGACCCTTTTTTTTTTTCCTTGTTAAAAAGGTAAAGGTTTCCCACGACCGAATGGTCTAGTCGTGACCGACTGTAGGGGGCATTCAAAGCCTGTATAGCTGGCATTTTGTCTGAGGACAAGCTTCTGTGGTCATGTGGCCGGCATGACTCTACGCCGTAGCGCACGGAACGCCGTTACCTTCCCACTTCCTATTTATCCCTAGATAAATAGGTTTTTGCATTTAGGTGCTTTCAAACTGCTAGGTTGGCAGGAGCTGGAACAAGCAACGGGAGCTCACTCCGTCGCGCAGTCTTGAACTCCCAACCTTCCGGTCGGAAAGCCCAGCAGCAGTGGTTTAACCCGCTGCGCCACCACATTTCCTTGTTACAAGGTATTTAAAGATGGACCCCAGTACCAGTGGTTAGTCAACTCTGTGGATACCAAGGTCCCACTATTTTAGCTGAAAGGAGTGCTATTCCTTGGAATTTGGATGTAGGAAGTGCCTTCTATGAAGTTGGATCGAACTCAGTATTGTCTGCACTGACTGATAGAGCGCAACTCTCCAAGGTTTCAGGAAGAGAACTTTCCTAGCCCAAACAGGAAATTCAGAGACTGTACCTGGAGCTTTCTGCATGAAGAGCATGTGCTCTACCACAGAGCTATGGTCCCTCCCCAGAGATTTGATAGCTGGTTGTGGGCCGATCACTATTGCTATAATAGAATCAGGTAAAATGGATGAAGCAACTATCATGGAATGCTACTAATGTTTTTCATATGGGGTGTATTTTTTGAACAGTTCCGATTTTACAATAATGTACATTTTACAGTATGACATTGTAACATTCTATTGGCTCCCATTTTTTTATTGTGGATTTGGATGGCTGCAAGTCTTGTTAGCCACCCTGTTGGTCGTCTTGGAAATAGAAGGTGCAGGTCTCTGCTCATAAAGTGACCCTTTTACTTGATGCCTCAGACTAAGGAAGGAAAGGGTTCACAACCCTGGTCTTTCTCCTAAACATCAGCTATTCCTCTGCTTCAGAGTGAGCCATTAGCCTGGCATCCTCTCTGATTCACTCCAAAGAGTACAAGTGAGGCCTGACAGTCCGAGTACGTAGGAAGGCAGTGTAAGCAATCTCATGACCTGTGGCTCTCCAAGTTCTGCAGTACCACTGACAGTGCCTTTGCAGCAACAGCATCCCAGATCTCTCTCCTATTTTACTATGAAGCCGGTATCATGGCCCTTACCCAGCCACCTTCTCCTTCTCCACCAGCTCCAGAAGGACCCCTCGAGGCCCATGCCCATCTATCCCTACACAGAAGGATACATGTATAATATGCACACACAGACCTTTTCCAGTTCTCTGCATGTTCCTTGATGTCACCTAATTGCAAACACAAGATACTCGTGTGTGTGTGTGTGTGTGTGTGTGTGTGTGTGTGTGTGTGTGTGTGTACACTTGCATGTTTGTGCAAATGTGCTCAGAGGTGAGTCATCTCCCCAAAGACTTCTTTCTCTCGGATCAGAGGAGACAGAGCGCAATCTTTTTCTTTGCAGACTGTACTCTTGTAGGTAGTAGGTGTGTACCCACTTTGCTCCTCTTGATATTCAGTTCTTCTGAATGAAGTCATAAATTGGGTTTGGGCATAGCCCTGAATATAAATTCTGAATAGAATTTATAACACCAGCAATATCCATTCTAGTTATCAGAAATGCGCCACTCTACATATAAATATGTACTTTGTTAATAAGATTTAATAACAAATCTTCTGACACAAAAATTGGTATTTTATTCATGACGACACATAGATTGACATATAATGTGTTAGATAAACATTGCTACTCATTCAAGGCCTTGGAATAGAATAAAGCAGATCATTCCTGCTAGAATTGTATTAATCTTATTTCTTTGAGCTTTACTTCAGATTTACACCCTGTCACAGAGGATCCCCAAGAGACTACAGGCTGAACAGGGGAAGTAGATCCTAGTAATTAGTGCACTCACCCCTTCCTTCTCTCCCCTTTCCCTTTTTTGAAAGCTGAGTGGGGCAAAGCCTTGGTAGAAAGGTATCCACTGTCATCCACCTGGGCTACAAAACCAGACAAGGGCAGACCATCTGGGCAAAACTTCCCTTCAAGGAGAACCCTAAATCCCAAGTGTTAAATCCTGCATAGTAAATCCTGCATCCTAAATCCTGCATAGTAGCATCTACACAGTGAGAAGCGTGACAATCCACTGAACTTCTCTGCAACCAGGTACCAACTAGACCAGAAGTTGAAATAAAACACTTTTCAATTTAAACAACAATAGGAGAATAAGGGTGGATCAAAAGTGATAGCAGGGCAGACTTCGCAAAACAGTAAAACAGTTGTAAAACAGGGTGTAAAACAGACTGAAATTAATCAGAAAGCCTGACGTGTTCTAGCTACACATCAACGCACATTCTGGCAAAGCTAGACAACACATTAACCCAGTGTTTCTCAAACTGTGGGTCGCAAGACAAATGAATGAGTCCCCATTGATTTCAATGTGTATTTTATTTTTAATATATTAGGACTTGATTCTACCGTGGTATGTGACTGCATTTGGGGAAATGTTACAGATCTGTACTTTTAACAGTCTACTATGTACTGTAAATGCTTTTAACAATACTATTCAATGGGGCTTACTCCCCGGTAAATGTGGATAGGATTGCAGCCTTCGGAATGTCTGGGGAATATTTTTATACAGATTAGCTTGGGAGGGTTAGGAGAATTTTTCTTTATTATAAATGTTTAAACTTATACTTATTGTAAACTTTTTATTTACTTAGTTAGATTTGATTATATTGTATGGAGGGTGTTAGAAATTTTCCTGCTTGATGTCACTTCTGGCTATGACATCACTTCCAGTAGGTCCAGATGGACTGTCATTCTAAAAAGTGGATCCCAGTGCTAAAAGGTTTGAGAATCCCTGCATTAACCAATGACTGAAATTGACTAAAGAGCGTTGCTCTGTAACTAGAAGATGAGGCACAGCAATTATGAGGTAATCAGTAAGAACATAAGAAGAGCCCTGCTGGATCAGCCAGCAGCTAGTCAGGATCAGCCCATCTAGTCCAGCTTCCTGTATCTCACAGCGGCCCAACAGGTGCCCCAGGGAGGCATGAGACAACAAGATGCTTGCATCCCATTGCCACTCCCTTGCACCTGGTACTCTGAAGTAGCCCACCACCAAAGTAAGGAGGTTGCACAATCCATCATGGCCTATAGCCCACGATGGACCTTTCCTCCAGAAATCCGTCCAATCCTCTCTTAAAGGCATCCAGACCAGATGCCATCACCACCTCCTGTGGCAAAGAGTTCCACAGACTAACCACCCACTAGGTAAAAAAGTACTTCCTTTTATCTGTTTTAACTCTCCCAACCCTCAGTTTTAGCGGATGCCCCCTGGTTCTGGTGTTTTGAGAGAGGGAAAAGAACATCCCTCTATCGACTCTATCCCTTCCGTGCATTATTTTGTATGTCTCAATCATGTCCCCTCTCAGGCGTCTTTTTTCTAGGCTGAAGAGCCCCAAACGCTGCAGTCTTTCTTCATAAGGGAGGTGCCCCAGCCCCGTAATCATTTTCATCGCATCCCTTCTGCACCTTTTCCTTCCCAGCCAACAAGCACTACTTAATTTGGTTTCAGATGGAGGTTCATCCAGGCTACCTGCATCAGAGGCAAGAAGGATACTTTCCATGATCCCTATCAGGCACTCTCTTAGGCAAGTTTTTGATCCATTGTGGGCGATCTTCAAGAATAGCCTATTCTGGGCAAAAATAAAATTAGTCTCCTGAGCCAAATTCCAACACAGTGAGTTCTTATTTACCATTATCAAGTTGAACTGATGAGGTTCGCAAAATTGAAAAGTGATTTAGAAAAGCAGCTTATATTAATTGACACATTCATAATGCATCCAAATTCCAAATCAGAATATTCCCCTGAGATATTCTCCAGTTTTCTCTAGGTTGAATTGCAAAGAATGTATCCCATCACCAACAGGCCTGCAGCAATGGCAGAAAGGGAGGGCTTCCTCTCCAGCACTGGAAACACTGCTATGGCAGTCAGAGGCGTATCTACAGGGATGGCAAAGCTCTAAGTTTTGCAGGAAGCCTTATCCTGTCATGTAAATCCCTCCTCTCCCTTGCTACTGTAGCCAGTAAGCAACGCCGAGATGTTGCTGTTCCCTGTGAGGATTGGCTAAAACGGTGCAGGAGAGGAGTGATTTCCACTGCAAGGTGAGGCTTCTTGCAAAACTTAGAGCTTTGCCATCCCTGTAGAAACGCCACTGATGGCAGTGTTTCAGCAGCCAAAGTCACTGGGAGAAAGGAAAAAAACCTCCCTCTCTGCTGCCATTACTACTATACAAGCCAAACAGCCAGGTTTGGCTCATAGGAGTGAGAGCTTATAGGGGACCAGGGGAAGGAATCCAGACCCATGAGACTCCCAATGATGTAACTAGGAAAAATTCAGGGTCCAGACAGGACTCAGAATGAACCCATCTAGCTCTATATCTTGAGTACAATTCTGAGTCAAATGGAGTGCAGGGGACTGTTATTCATCATCACTACAGAGAAATATATGTGATGCATATATGTTACCCAGGAAATATCATGAGACACCACCATAAGGGAACTTAAAAAAAATTCTTCTGGCCTGAAATACTGTACATAATGTCAATTGCTCTGACTTTTAAGGGAGACATCTGCAGGCATTCTCTAGAGCAGTGGTTCTCAAACCAGGACCCATCAGGACCATGATAATCTGTTTGGGACCCACCGGAAGTGATGTCATGACCAGAAGTGCCATCGTTGTGATGCCAGAGCCTGCTGCTTTCCTGAGAATGCAGCAATAAGTTAGGTTATTTCTCAGTCACTTTCCAATATCAAACTGAATCAGAAAGAAAAAAAGCCTATTTACAACCTTGACACAAGCAAAACAACCGCATAGCCCTACCTTTTTCCAGCATCCCATCTTCCCATATTTTCAATATGGTTGCTCTAGGTCAGTGATGGCGAACCTAGGACATATGGTCAGTGACACGCCACAATGTTTGGGGTGACACACTAGCATTCACCAACACCTGACAAAAACTGTGTTTGTATTACTCATTTTTTTCATTTTTGTAATTATTTGATGTTTCTGTATATAATACATAGCATCACACTTGGTTGGACTGTATTTTTGGTTTGTATAAATGAATATAAAGAATTGTTTCTCTTTTGTTTGGGAGGGGGGTTGACACACCAGCAGAGTCAAGCTAAGCATTTTCTGAAGTCTTGACACGCTGAGCCCAAAAGATTAGCCATCACTGCTCTAGGTGCTTTGCAACCCACCCACCTGAAATTGGCTTGCGACCTACTGGTGGGTCTCTACCCATAGTTTGGAAACCATTGTTCTAGAAAGTATGATCTGCTTTCCTAATGTTGATGAACAAATAAAATGCGAGGACTTAACAGGAGAGCATTTCTAGCAGGGAATCTGCTTTATTTCATATTTCTACAGTTGCCACCTGCAACAATATATTAAAAAATACACCCATGAATGTTTTCATCATTCACAAAAGGGAGCATATGGTCAGGAAACATCCTGAATTATAAACTCAGATCTAGCTATTTGCAGTTCTTTTTGAAACATGTTGCCTAATTGATTAAAATACAGCATTAAAATGGATCACAAGGGAAAGTCACATATTTCAGGTACTGTAAACTTTCATATTATGCAGAAGAATATCCAGGAAATGCAAAGTCAGACTGAAATGCAAAATAACTTACGGATCTGCAACATACATGTGTTTGACAGGCTTGTTTACCACACTTTTTAAAAAAACAACAACTGTAGTTTCTATAGTAACATTTGCATCACAGGTTATACTTGTGCTGCCAGTGATACTGAAAAGCAATCTGACATGTGAACCTTTGTATTCTTTCAACCCTGTAAATAACAAGCCCATTTTTCAATAAATAGGCATTTTCCTCCCCCACCCAAGCTTACTACCTTTCAGACTGTCTATTAATATGCATAAAGTCTTATTTTGTTGTTGAAAAATAAATCATTGTGAGGCATGTCTGGTCCAAGGAAATAAATAATAAAGAATCACAGTATGACAAAAACCTGTTTCCTTCTCCCATCTTCATTGTCCTGAGTACTATGAATGGTGACTGCTAGCAAGCTATTGAAAATGCATGCATTATTTCTTCAAGCCCTTTCCAATGGACCTTCTTGCAAAAGTAAGACTGGAATACCTACAGGAAAAGCAGGCTATTGTTTAATTGTAAAGAAAATTATAGCACACTACAGCCATACAATTTGAATATAATCAAAGCCCATTTGACAATACCCAGATCTGACCCCTTCAAGAACGGCACAGCATCCGAAGCTGGGCAAGGGCACTTTTTGGCGTCATCACCATCTGAATAGGAAGGAGCAGCACTGAATCAAGGCGCACTCTTGAGCTGTAAATCTCTGCTCTTAAGCAGGGGAGCAGTGTGCTGTTCGTGGACATGGAGAGTTTTCCTCCTTAACCTCCTGTCCCATCTGTTTTTCTAATCCTGCAATTTTCAAATTTTTCATCCCACAACACACTGACAAGATGCTAAAACTGAAAGTACACCACCAGTTTATTGTGCGTTTTTGGACGATTGGCAAGGCACACCATGCTGCCAGTGGAGAGCTCATATCCCCCAATGGCCATACTAATAAATGCTCCTCCCCAAAACTCCCACGGCATGCCTGCAGACCATTCGTGGCACACCAATGAGCCGTGGCACACTAGTTGAAAACAGCTTAAAAATCTCCACCACTCTAATACGCTGTTACCATCTAACCATTTAATCAGGTGGCTAAAATGCTTTAAACCCCTTATAAGAGGAACTTCAATGTTATCTGGAAGTCTAGTCAGCATGAGCCAACATGGGTATGCCTAAGTGTGGTCTTGGTGGAAGCTACCACAGAAATACTACAATGGCAGAACTATGCCTACTCTTACTGATGGATCTATGACCTTGCCCATCTACAGATCAGCCCCGTTCTGGCCTTTCTAATTAGAAAAGGAAGGGCAAAGGTGGGTCTTAACCCTACCAAGGATCTTGCCTACATTCTCAGGAAACCCCATTCAATTCAGCTTTTCAGGCATACTGGGCAATCATCAGTTTACATATGATAATGGATTTCTGGTACTTCTCTTGACAAAAACAAAGATGAACATCCTTTCCATGATTTGCATGATCTTGGAAGAAAAATGGAGACAGAGGTTTTCTCATGAGCCTTTCTCATGAACTGACCTACGTTTACTCAGTTTGTGGAGCAACAGGATGGTGATGTTCTGTGAGTGCCAAACAACCAACAACACCAAAAACCACAACAGAGAGGCATGCACCATGTGCATACTGGGGGCAGAAGCAGGGGGCAGTAGAATTTTACCATGTTTCAGGTGGCAAATTAAGTGGGGCTGCTGCTTCTCCTGCTATTAACCACATGGCTATGGGGAGCAACAGGTGTTGTTCGTTTGGATTGTTTGTAGCAGAGTTGGGGGTTTGTGG